>OX375877.1:104828533-105428533 GCA_947359465.1 Metellina segmentata
ATTAAAATGTGTGTCGAATATCTTTTCAATATCTGAAAACCGTTTTAAAATTCATTAAGTATTAGCGAAGTTATAGAAATTTTTCGGAAGTGTAGAGGAATTAAAAAGCAATGTCCTACGGGTAAAATGTCCTATTTACTCAAAATGAGTTTTTTTTGTATTTACCATTATCTTAACTTTATCTAAGAAACTATTCAATTTTTTCCTTAGATATTTTGCATAAATGTTTATTAGTCACACTGTGCATTGAACCTCAAAAAATAAATATTACTGTAATAAAAGTTTTAATTTTGTAAGATAATGAGAGATAACATCAGATTTTTTTAGAGTTTTTTTTTTATTATTTCCATACTTGATATCATTATTCAGATTGTATTATTACAATCCTTAATTTTTTTGGTTTAATGCACTTGCTAAATGTAAGCGAAGAGTTTAGTACAAAAAACAACAAAATAGGTGCAACATTTAAATTGCTATCAGTGCTTGATTTTTTTTTATAGTTATTCTTATAAAAATTAAATGTCACCCTTAAAACATTTGTAATATGCTAATACGATCATTTGTCATAAGTAATTTAGAAATGAACGTCATTCTAGAGTAACATAACGGGCTATTGAAGACGGTCCGGGATCAGTCCCTTAAGGGAAAGATCCGAGGACAGCACCTCGTAATTTTGAACCACGGTCAGATGACGAAGCAACATCTGAGCTGGCACCCCACTCTCCAAACTTCCACACCAACCCAACTTGAAGACTTTCGGCCACGATAGATTTAAGGTGCACTAGCCGTCTCTACACTATACGCTTACAAACATGCATGCCCGGACACGGATTCGAATACAATCACTGATAAAAATATGAAAAGGTAATGGTAAATGGTAATTTTAGTTAACGCCGTACTAGAGCAACACAACGGGCTATTGACGACGGTCCGGAATCAGTCCCTTAAGGGAAAGAATCGAGGACAACATTTCGTAATTTTGAACCACGGTCAGATGACGAAGCAACATATGAGCTGGCACCCCACTCTCCAAACTTCCACACCAACCCAACTTTAAGACTTTCGGCCACGATAGATTTAAGGTGCACTAGCCGTCTCTACACTATACGCTTACAAACATGCATGCCCGGACACGGATTCGAATACAATCACTGATAAAAATATGAAAAGGATCCAAGCAATATTAAAGAAAAGAAAATTGGGGTGTTTGCCTACCTTCATTAAAAATTACCAATTAATAAGCGTATTTTACTTTTAATTGGCAAGTTGGCTGGGGAATATACGTCACATTTGAGCAATACTACGTTATATCGGCGGCGGTTCGGGAAGGAATATATTTTAACTAACGTCATACTGGAGAAACACAGTGGTCTATTGGCTACAGTCAGGAATTCCCAAGAGATATCCGAAACACGACGTAATTTTGAACCACATTCAAATGTATGCCACACCTGATCTGGCACCCATGTCTACAAACTTCCACACTATGTCCATGTGAGGACATTTTTTGAAACCACGACAGATTTAAAGTGCATCAGCCATCGTTTGTACACGATGGTCTTTGGTTGGATTCGAACTTGCTACCGCGTCCTGGTGGTAATGGTAATGGTAATTTTAGTTAACGTCGTACTAGAGCAACAAAACAGGCTATTGACGACGGTCCGGGATCAGTCCCTTAAGGGAAAGATCCGAGGACAACACCTCGTAATTTTGAACCACGGTCAGATGACGAAGCAACACCTGAGCTGGCACCCCACTGTCCAAACTTCCACGCCAACCCAACGTGAGGACTTTCGACCACGACAGATTTAAGGTGCAACAGCCGCCTCTACACCATACGTTTACAAACATCCATGCCCGGACCCGGATTCGAACCAGTAACCTTCCGATCTAGAGGCTAACACCTTAACCACTATACCGGTTGGTCGGCGGTGAAGCAACGGGATGAATCCCCAAGGGAAAGATCCGATATCTTACGGATGTGAAATTTTTGGAATTCCAATGTGTTTTTTAAGAATTTGTGACGTTATATGCCCATGGTTCAAAATTACGCGGTGTTGTCCTCGGATCTTTCCGCCAACCAACAGGTCTGGTTGGTCAAGGTGTTAGCCTCTCGATCGGAAGGGTCCGGGTTCGAATCCGGGTCAGTGCATATATGTTTGTAAGCGTATGGTGTAGAGGCAGTTGGTGCACCTTAAATATATCGTGGTCGAATGTCCTTACGTTGGATTGGGGTGGAAGTTTGGAGAGTGCCAGCTCTGGTGTTGCCTCATCATCTGACCGGAGTTCAAAATAACGTGGTTGGTGTCCTTGGATCATTCCCTTAGAGGATCGATTACTGGTCTCCAACAGTTTGCTCCAGCTCAGGTGTTGCTTCGTCATCTGACCGTGGTTCAAAATTACGAAGTGTTGTCCTCGGATCTTTCCCTTAACGGACTGATCCCGGACCGTCGTCAATAGCCCGTTGTGTTGCTCTAGTACGACGTTAACTAAAAATTACCATTACCATTACCAACAGTTTGCTATGTAGAAGATGGAGGCAGTTACTGAGGTTTAGGGGTTGATGAATGCGTAGAATGAGATATTTGGGTGTAACAAAGGTCAATTTGAATCGAAGGGAAATTTGTTTGGTTCGCTTATAATCTTCCTTGTTCTTTGGTCTATATAGAGCGTTTGTACACACACTGATAAATATCGGTAGTCGGACACTTTCAAATTAAATTGTTTTAAATAAGTACCTTGCACACGACCGTCCGATAGTATCGAATCCGCCAAAAATTATATCCTACATTTTGAGCCGACCAACCGGTATAGTGGTTAAGGTGTTAGCCTCTAGATCGGAAGGTTCCTGGTTCGAATCCGGGTACGGGCATGGATGTTTGTAAGCGTATGGTGTAGAGGCGGCTGGTGCACCTTAAATCTGTCGTGGCCGAAAGTCCTCACGTTGGGTTGGCGTGGAAGTTTGGAGAGTGGGGTGCCAGCTCAGGTGTTGCTTCGTCATCTGACCGTGGTTCAAAATTACGAGGTGTTGTCCTCGGATCTTTCCCTTAAGGGACTGATCCCGGACCGTCGTCAATAGCCCGTTGTGTTGCTCTAGTACGACGTTAACTAAAAAATTACCAATTACCAATTATTACCTACATTTTGAAATGTAGGATGGTCTTCGAAATCGGACCAGTAAATATTCAATGCTCATGCGCTTCCTATTCTAGAATTGCAGTTTACATATTCATCTGCATTTTAGTCGCAGTAATCGGCTTCCCACGTTTTAAATTATTGATACGATACAAACATGTGTGTTAAAACTTTTAATTATGATATTGTTATGTTTTGTTGGATGAATCCAAAAGCGTCTACTATTTCTACGCTTTTGCCCAAGTACGTTCAGTACAAAATAGCAACTTCTTTTCTTTTTTTAAGATGATACACGCATATTCACTTTCTAATTTTAACTAAGATGATAAAAACGTAGAATGAAATTGTTAAATACAGTTTGTTCACTTTCAAACGAAAATGGCGTAGATTTCCGATAAAAATAGAACGCAATGTACAAGAGACCATGACTGAAAACCGTCATGGGCATCATCTAATTACGTCTCCGAAATCCAATAATTATAATTATCGGATATTCTTGTGTATACAAACACTCTTAAATATACTGGTGTACAAAATTATCTTTACATGAATAGAATCACGGATTTCTCAGAAACTGTGAACTATAATTTTAAGAATTTGTGTGGGATGAGACATAATATAACACATAAATACAAAGGAAAAAAATTTAAGTAGACATTAATTGAACACAGAACATTTGGGAAAAAAAGGATAAAGTTATAAAAAAATTAAGGCTTATGAATTTAATATAGAATGTGATCGCCCCGGAATTGTACAAGCATCACAATGTGATTTCATGCTGCCAATAATGTTGTCAACCACAGTTTGACGAATGAATTTCCATTCCACCAGCAATGTGGTTTTTAGGGCATTTATATCTCTTGGAGTAATATGTCTGCAACTGCTTTTCCAAGGTAGTCCCATAAGTTCGCTATCGGGCTCAGATCAGGAGATTTTGCTGGTCACGGTATTCGCAAAATGGCTTCCTTTTCAAGTAATTAGTCGTTCATTTTCATGGAATCGTTGCTCGATGTGGGCGAGCATTATCATCCATAAATAAAAAATCATATCCATATACAGCTCTGAAAAGTCTTACCTAGTGATAAAAGACGTCATCCCGATATCTCTGGGTGGTCACATATCCTCTGTTGAAAACGTGTAAGGGCGTACGTCCATCGATCATTATTCCTCCCTACACCATCGCACCTGCACTACTGAAACGGTCACATTCCACAATGTTTGAAGGAATATTTCGTGTTACTAACTTCCTCCAGATGTAAAAACGTTTAGAATCAGATGTTAAACTAAACCTCGACTCATCAGTAAAGAGAACATGGGTCCATTGTTGTTGACTCCAGTTCTGATGTTCTTTGCACCAATTAAAGCGATCCCTCTTGTGTAGTAAAGACAGTGAAACACAGACCCGCAGCTTTCTGGTATAAAAGCCTTGTTCATTAAGCCTTATATTTAGCCGTGATACAACAGTTCCCGTGGCTGCTGCAATCTCTGAACTTCACAGTCGAGCAGTTGACTTCTTGTCACGACGGGCAGTTATTTCCATATATTGATCTTGAAAAGCAGTTGTTATTCGTTTACTGCCGACCAACCGGTATAGTGGTTAAGGTGTTAGCCTCTAGATCGGAAGGTTCCTGGTTCGAATCCGTGTTCGGGCATGGATGTTTGTAAACGTATGGTGTAGAGGCGGCTGGTGCACCTTAAATCTGTCGTGACTGAAAGTCCTCACGTTGGGTTGGCGTGGAAGTTTGGAGAGTGGGGTGCCAGCTCATGTGTTGCTTCGTCATCTGACCGTGGTTCAAAATTACGAGGTGTCGTCCTCGGATCTTTCCCGTAAGGGACTGATCCCGGACCGTCGTCAATAGCCCGTTGTGTAGCTCTAGTACGACGTTAACTAAAAATTACCATTACTGTTATTCGTTTACTACCTTGTCCAGGCCTCCTTACAACAGCTCCAGATTTTTGAATTTGTTTCCATAGCGTAGAGACTGTCTGTCTTGAAATATTCACACATCTCAATGCTTCCATGATTGTCTGCCCTACTTCTAGACGACCGATGATGCGCCACTTCACGAATTCTTCCAAATGATATTTCGGAGTCATAACAAACAGTTTGAGTCCTTACACACAGAAACCAAACACTGTATTGCATAAACTCGCGCAAAGCACTTGATTTACCGTCGAATGACGTAACGCCTTGATTTGCATATCAGAAAACTATTTGATCACTTTTGATTGGATAATGCTAATTAGGATTGTCTTTCACACATTCCCTCCAAACATGAATTACATCGATTGGGTATTTCATGGAATATAATTATTTTTGGGTGCGTAAAGATTGTTTTGGATATGAGTGTAAATATTTCGTACCATCTCAAGGTAAAGGGAGAGAGCTAAGAGCGTTTGTACACACACCGATAATTTACGGATATCAGAGTGACGGTGTTCAGGCATGGTCTCTTGTCCATTGCGTTCGATTTTTATCAGAGGTCTGCGCCATTTTCGTTTGAACGTGATCAGATTGTATTAAACGATTGTATTAGACGTTCACTTTTGAAGCAGGGTGAGGTGACATTCTTTTGAGGTGACCGGTTAGAGCAGTGTTTCCCAACCTTTTTTGTGCCATGCACCCACCTAAGCATTTCTAAAATTATTATGCCCCCCCCCCCTATGTAACATATACATAATTTTTAATATTAAAAAATTGAATTGTTCACTTAAGAAACTTAAATGATAGGTTTTAGGAAGAAATCAAATTCTTATGCCCACCTAAGCCACCCTAAAAAAAAAAATATATATATTTTTTCCATTTGACAAATTTTTCAGGAAAATTATGCTTTTAAAATGAAAATAAATAAAAATCAAATCATTTACTTACAAATTATATCTATACAATGTATATATTTTTTAAATCAACGAGACTTTTTTAACAGTTTTTACGGACGCCTATTTCAAATTAACACCAACTGAATGCTGCGAAACACTATAGAAGTTGCAACGGGCCATTCAGATGCGAACAACTGCATTGGTTAGCGAGATTTTAAAGCGTCCGGGGGTCCACGCGGAGTCTGTCGTCTGCCGCAGGGATGTTAACTGGACGACGCCAAAAACCCAGTTGATATTTTGGTCTCGTCAAACGAATTTATAATATTTATTGGCCGCAATTATTTAAGAATTTGCTTTTTTCTTTCAATTTTGGCACCGAAATCTAGCATTGCATTTAAATGGCCCGGAGCAAAAGGGTTAAACTCGTGTCGAGTCCATTTTCGAATTGCCCCCTTTTACAATCCAATTGCCCCCTTGTGGGGCGTGGGCCCCACGTTGGGAAACATTGGGTTAGAGTATTTTCGCAATTAGAATTTTTCCCGCAATTTTCGATTTATGTCGGACCCCCCTACTGTGCACATTTAGTCAATTGATGACCTTAGAGCAGGGGTTCCCAACCTTTTAGTAACCGCGTACCACTGGCTTGTTTTATTTTAATTAAAATACTAAGAAAGCTTCATATTTTATGATTAATGCACTTGTATTTCGTGTTAAGGATGTTTTAATAAAGGAAAAAAATAAAACGTTTATTGAAAATTACAGTTTAATTTTTTACTCTGAGGTCTAAAAACAACTAATTTTAAATAATTAGTACACATTAAGCAAACAAAGATTGACACAATCAAAAATCAATTTTTAATGCGAAACTTGTTGTTTGTCTTTTATTAAAATATCAATATCAGGAGCAATAGAGCTTAACTTCACTCATAAGTCCTCTTCAACACTTACTCTGTAACTATATTTATTTTTTGTATACAAAAGTTCAGAAAAACCACTCTCACACAAGTAACTAATTACAAATGGCATAAGAAATAGCATAACGTGGTTGTACATACTAAAAAATCGAACAAACTGAGTAGAATATTTGGGTCGCTCGTATCATCCGTGCGTACCACCTGAAACGTTGCCGCGTAACACCGGTTGGGAATCCCTACCTTAGAGGATACATTCCTGAAGACAAAATGGTATAAGAGTAACATCAAATGAATCTCAAAATATATAGATAGTATAAGTAAATCGATTAGTTTGATACCTATACATTCAGACCCAAAGCGAGGTCTACGCGTTGAACACCAAAAATCCCCAAAACCTTTCCAATTGAGCAACTGTTAACTGAAACAAGGAACAAACTATTAATAGACGCGTTGAAGTTCTTCGAAATCTAAAGGTAAAATGTGATCGATTTCAATTTTCGACAAATATACAAATGAGCTTGTAAATTTGACTCCTACGTTTATCTGAGCGTTTGTACACACACCGATAATTATCAGATGTCGTAGTCGGACACTTGATCGTATCAAATTGTTTTATATTGGTACCTTTTACACGACCGTCCGATATTATCGGATCCAAAAAAGATGCTATCCGACATTTTGAAATGTTGGGGGGTTCGCTAAACCGGACCGAAAAATATCCAGCGCGCCTTCACTCCGCATTCCAGAATTGCAGTTGTTTAAATATTCATCTGGATTTAAGTATCATTAATTGGTTTTCCATGTTTTAAATTATTGATACGATACAAAAAGGAGTACTAAACTGATATTCTTACGGAGCTTATAAAACATTGTATAAAACGCACCTTCCGCATATCGTTCGGCAAATAGCGAATGAATCCAAAAGCGTCTATAATTTCTGCGCTTTCGCCAAGTACATCTAGTACAAAATAACAATTTATGATACATGCATACTCACTTTATGTTTTACCTTTTATTATTTTTCATATTTATAGAAAAACAATCTCTAACTCGCGAGATGTTTTATATAATGTTTGCATTGCAAATGTAAAACAAATACATCCATTACACATATTATACTCTTTATGCAGTTCATTTTAGAGTAGTTGATTTTGCTAAATCAAATATGCAACATATATTGCATCCTTTTTAACACGCCAACCAAACTGTGTGGTGGTTAAAGTGTTACTCTTTAAGCTCCCTTTACCTGAACTTAAATATCAGCAGCTATGGAACAAAGTAGCCCGGTTGGAAGAGTAACGGGTTAACAACAGGAGGGTGCGAGTTCGAATGATAAGATTGAAGTGCTAACTATATTAAAACAAAAATATCAATGGAATACTATTTTCGGGTTGATGCAATTACTACAATCACTTATTACTTTTCGACGTCCAGAACCTCTTTGATGACATTCCATGATGAAGATCTACATACCAGGATCCAGAGTCAGCTTCACCTCTGACAAGTTGGACTCAAATCGAAGCAAAGTGAACAAAGAAATGAAAGCAATGAGTGACATTCCATGAAGAACTCAAGCATTGAAGTTTTGAGAGCATCGGAAAGTCAGTTAAACTGGTTTCTGAGAAGTATTTTCAATGTAAACAAACCAGGCGGTGTGCCAAGACTACTTTTGTTGTTCAATGATAGATATCCGGCTTACCGTATTGCCAATTTGGAATAGCAGTTGACTTTTAATCTAATTGCAACCGGTCTGGTGGTTAAGGTTTTTCTTGATCGGAATGTTCCTGGTTCAAATACACATCCCGGTCAGGGCATGGATGCTTGTAAGCGTAGGGTGTAGAGGCGGATGGTGCACCCTAAATATATCGTGACCGAATGTCCTCCCGTTGGTTTGGTGGAGAAGTTTGGAGAGTAGGGTGCCAGCTCAAGTGCTGCCTCGTCACCTGACCGTGATGCAAAATTACACGGTGTTGTCCACTGATATTTCCCTTAGGGGATTAATTCCGGACCGTCGTCAATAACCCGTTGTGTCGTTAAAGTACGACGTTAATTAAAAATTACCAATTCCCTATAAATGGGAAGCATTTAAAAGTTTTTATAGATAAGTAGGTATTTAATCAACGTCACACTGAAGCAACAGAATGGGCTACTGACGACGTTCCGGGATTAGCCACCGAAGGGTAATTGGTAATTTTAGTTAACGTCGTACTAGAGCAACACAACGGGCTATTGACGACGGTCCGGGATCAGTCCCTTAAGGGAAAGATTCGAGGACAACACTTCGTAATTTTGAACCACGGTCAGATGACGAAACAACACCTGAGCTGGCACCCCACTCTCCAAACTTCCACGCCAACCCAACGTGAGGACTTTCGGCCACGACAGATTTAAGGTGCAACAGCCGCCTCTACACCATACGTTTACAAACATCCATGCCCGGACCCGGATTTGAACCAGGAACCTTCCGATCTAGAGGCTAACACCTTAACCACTATACCGGTTGGTCGGCGCCACCGAAGGGGAAGATCCTGGTACAATACCATGTAATTTAGAACCACTGTCAGATGACGAGGCAATATCTCAGCTGGCAACCCTTCTCTCCAAACTTCCACATCAAGTCAGCGTTAAAAATTTTTGAAGCTGTAGAAAGTAGGTAGGTATTAAGTATTTCGTCGCACGTGTAATACAACGGCATATTGGAGAAGGCCCGGGATCAAAACCTCAAGGGAAAGATGCGATGACTACACGTAATTTCGAACCATGGTCAGATGAAGAGGTCCCAACTGAGATGGCACACCCCTCCTCATATTTCAACACCACGACAACGTGAGGACATTTGAGGCCACGACATTTTTCACAGGCACCAGCACCCTTTGTTTGCGAGGGTCTATGGTTGGATTTGAACTCGTAACCCTACGGGTGCTAATCCGATACTCTTCCAACCAGCTACCACCGCCCTTGAAGCAGTAGAAATCACTACGAATACTAACTGTTAGTGGCCATAAATGTGGTACTTTCACTATTTGTAGGGCGAAACTATTACAGTTTAGCGGACTTATAAAATGGGCCATTCATTATTATTCAAACATTCGAAATTGAATTTTTTCGAGTTTTTTGTGTGCAGCGGTAGTGATAGTTTAGTTGATAGAAATGGGATGTATTAGTGAAGAAACCGCATAGATTCAAGTTCTCAATTCTGGGGCTAAAAAGGTAATAAAAGGTGAAGTCGAGAGTCTTTGTAAGATGTTTAGATTCATATGCATTATCTTTCTAAAACAAATCAATCATATATACTACCCAACAATAATGGACCGGACAACAGCGGATTTGCATAAAATACGACTGCCTGTTTGGGGGTGTTTTTCGTGGTATGGCCCGGGACCTTTGCATGTTGTTCCTGGTCAATTGAACGCCGACGCCTGCATGAACATTTTGGACAATCAGGTTCTTCCTACGTTCTGGCAATTTTATGGAATGGACGACTGTTACTTCCAGGACGACAATGCTGCATGTCATGTTGCAGCCTCTGTCAAGGAGTGATATAAAGATATGGATGTAAAACATCTTCCCTGGCCTGTTCAGAGTCCCGACCCCGAAACGCCATTGAAATTTGCAGGACGAGTTACAGCGACGCTTACAGATCAGAGAACACGTCCGAAATCTAGAGCTGAGCTGGCGACACTCTTGCAACAAGAATGGACACGAGTATTTGTGTATACTCGTATCTGAGTATATCTCGTATCTGAGTATATTTGTGTATATCTCGTATCTTATAAATACTCGTAGCTGAGTATCAAAACCTTGTTGAAAGTATGCCCAGAAGGGTTGATTATGTAATTGCAGCACATAGGGGATCATACCCCTATTAAAGCATGTACTCTTTCCCTTATACCATCACATCTTGCTGTCCGGTCCATTATTGTAGGGTAGTGTAGGTGTGAACTTAGATTAAATATTTTCACTAATAGAGCACCAAAGCTATGTTTTTAATTCAATGACATAAAGGTTTCCAGCACAACTGTTCAATTAAAAGAGCGTTGCATATGTGAAATTGGTTTCTTTAGTCTTAAAAAAATTTCACGTACATATTTAAGCACTAATTATATTTTACTATCTGTATCTATTTAGAGCCAGGTTAAACCATAGTCAAATGCAGTACTCTTTACGGTGCTGGTGCACGTTAAATCTGCCGTGGCGTCAAATGTCCTCACGTTGACGTGGAGAGTGGGGTGCCAGCTCAGGTGTTTGCCTCGTCATCTTACTGTGACTCAAAACTACGAGGCGTTGTCCTCGAATCTCCCTCTTCGAGTTTCCATTCAGAACAGTCGCAATAGCTCGCTGTGTTACTCCAGCGTGGTGCTAATTAACTATCTACCTATGTGTATCGATTTAATCATCTATGGTTAAAAGCTGAAAATTATAACCAGCATTCGGTGAACAAAGACAGATGAAAAGAAACAAATATTGTAAACTACACTATTTCTATCCAAAGTGTATAATTATGACTTGTATTAAGTACCCTAAGTACGGAAACAGGGAATCCATATCTACTGCTTTCCTCGAAGTACTGAAATCTCATTGACACGACAATTTCTTTCTCCTGAAATGGTAAATCCTGTATTTATTATTCGTCTCTTTTCCTATAAAAATCAGAATGTATCATTTGTTCGTCAGTTCAAGTCCTATCCATGTCATGGATGTAAGACATTCGCTTTGTGCTCTAAATGTGAGCAAGATCCGGCTTCGCCGGAGCATATTCTGAATTGCTTGGGACTGAGTCGTGGTGATCTTGAGAAGGCTCCTGCCTTGGTGATGGACTTCCTGAGGGTGAATGATTTAGCGGACCTTGTCTAGCATATTCTAGATTGGGTGGAATAAGTAACATCAACAACGACAACAACAGTCCTCTTTACTTTTCCATGGCTTACTACTCTGAACATCCGTCTTAGTTTAACTCAAGTACCACTGTATCTGCTACTTTACTGCCTTGGTAAGTTAATTTAGATAGTGGTGGCTAAGTTCATCACAATTTTAACAATGATTTCAACCAACTACATTCGTTTCATGTATGCAAACGCAGGTTTTTTATAAAATCTTGATGTGCTTACCAAAATACAGTAAACAGCAAATGATTTCTTTGCTGAATCTATCTCAGACAGTGGATTAGATGATATCGCGTAGTTCGCTAATATTCCTCTTGCCGAAGAACATGACTCCATGTGGGAATATCGACACAATTTAAAATTTCGGGATATTTTATTCACTCCGCGGAATCCTTTTAGCTTTAGATTTAATTCCATACTGGTTGCAGATAAAATTATGAGCAATAACCCGTCTATAAAAAGCATTTTCTGTCAAGCTAAATATATGTGGTGGTAGTGCCAGGTGTGGAATTATATTCAGTGTTCTGCAACACAACTCCAAGCAATTGCAATTTTTCTGCAGGCATTTTGTCCGAATTTTGAAAACTGCAGTAAAATCGAAACCAGACGTAAAACACAATTATATGCTAAATATGTATTACATATTTATAATGAACACACATCAAAATTAATCAACTTACTTTATTTAAAACCAAGGCATAATTTGTAATTCGGTCGATAACTTTTGAAATGAAATATTTTGTCATTGTTTGTGGTAATTGTGGCTGTGTAGGGTGGTTTTTTTGTAGCTTGAGAAGAAAAAAGGTGTGACAAGAATCGCGCTTTGCACTGCAGAACATCGTAATTTATAATTTAAAAAAATCGACCAAAATTTTGATAAAATTAAGGAAAAATTGTTCTACAAAGACTTTGTTCTGCGATGTACGTCGCAATTTTAAGCACTTTCTGCTCCCGGTTTTGTAGTGTTTCTAGTGCGATACGTATTTACTGTACGTTTTCTAAACTTGACGTTAGTTGGCATATACATTTTCAATCACGACGCCAGTAATAATTTTGCAAATAATTAATTGACATATGTTAACTGATTCGTCAATTGTAATTGGAATAAGAGTCAAACGTCATTGAAAAGTGATAAAATTTATTTTAGGGTAAATCCGATAGGGTATGCGAGAAGATTTGGACAGCAGATGTTAAATCTTCCCAGACTATCTGGATTGTTCACAGTGAAAATTAGCTCTCATACGAAGAAATAACATTTATGTGATTTCTTTAACTTAGAACTCATGTTGATTGATAATCATTAAAAGTCTGTTATTGTGTTAGCAGTTCGCTTGCTTATAATAATGCTTGTTTGTTCACGCATGTGATTGAATCTGGGCATCAAATACGAAAATTACATAATGCGAGTCAATTTTTCCTTGTTGTAACTTACTTTATCTTTTCAACTTACAAATTAAAAGCTTTTTATTTTACAAATTAATTTATTTTACAAATAAAAATTTTTTGAAATAACAACCAAAATTCCTGTTTATTTTCATTTTACACGTTTTGAATATTTCATTTTAATAAAAGCCATTAATATATATGATTATAACACAAAACATGCAAAACATTAAAAAAAAAAAACAAAGAACCAAATTAAAAATTAGCCTTGATGCCATTATTGAAAAAGGCTTCACCTGGACAGCCTGTGATAATAATACTATTTTGAATTTTGTGTCTAGATTTTAATGACCTATTTACCAGAATACCTCTGGGGAAATTAAGATATGTTTTAAACTATAATTATTATGCTTTTAAAAACTTAATTGTTATTGATTTTGAGGAATTGGGGTTTATTTACTTTATTATTTTTAACAAAATTTACTGTTATACGATTGCTGGTCAGTTGGTGCGTTTCAGAAAGATTTGTAACTTTAAATCTAACTTTATCTTACAATGTAATTACCTCAAAACACACTTCTCAACAATAAATACCCTTTTTCTTTCTTTAATACTATTCTTTATTCTTAAAAGATGTAACCGATGATTAATTATATTTCTAAACTACTTCTGGAATGTATTAGTTACCTTTCTCTTAAATTCTATTATACTGTATTTGAATTTCATTTTAAATTGAAGGTGGAGAACACAAATTTTTATATTCAACTTTCTTAAAATAGAAATCGGAACACCTCAGTTCTAAATTACTAAACACGAACAATATCCTTTTTTCGTATACCAACACTACCATTTTTATTTTTTATTATTTAAATGCAACAAGAATAACTGAACTGTCATTAATGTTAGGGTTTTGTTGAGCAAAGTGGAATAGTGCCATTTGGTGGCAATCTTCGGGCTTGGTATAGCCGGTTTCGCGGTTGCTGTTGCGGGTTTGATTTCGTTTCTTTCTTACTCATTTTGTCCTATTTTGTTTTGCGTGTTTGCTTTTAATTGTGTTACGGGAGTGTATGAGCTACTTTTTAGTGTATTGCTGCTCATACATATAAAACACCATATTGTGTTGTCTGGGTAAGGCTCCTCCCTGATGACGCCCTTACACACCAACACTTTCATTTTCAAAAATTTCCTGATAATTTTGTATTTTTAATTTCTTTTTGTTTTTGAAATTGGATCATAAATGTATAATAGAGAATCGTAGGTAGATATAGACCATTACGAAAATTAAGACAAGGTACAAAGCGATAGGAGGAGCCAAATTGTGCATCCCTGAACTAAGTGAGTCCCATTCCTTGGAGTCCACAGTTTCTTAATGGATAATGTGCACTAATTAGTAAACTACTGGGAGTTTCACTGTGTTCACGAACGGCATGGAAATGCTTATTTTCATTTCGATAAAGTTAAACTGCCATTTCAAAGAATACTAACAAATCTTCTTTAGCAGAATTAGAGCTTAACATGTGTTGAGCCAAAATAAGACAAAATATGGTAAGAGATAGTATATATATGAATATATGAACTGAATATAATATATAGTAATATATGAACTGAATATAATATATAGTAATATATGAACTGAATATAATATATAGTAATATATGAACTGAATATAATATATAGTAATATATGAACTGAATATAATATATAGTAATATATGAACTGAATATAATATATAGTAATAAATGAACTGAATATAATATATAGTAATATATGAACTGAATATAATATATAGTAATATATGAACTGAATATAATATATAGTAATATATGAACTGAATATAATATATAGTAATAAATGAACTGAATATAATATATAGTAATATATGAACTGAATATAATATATAGTAATATATGAACTGAATATAATATATAGTAATATATGAACTGAATATACTCGAAGAAGTGTAAATGGTATGACAAAAAAAAAAGTATAGTTCCAAATTTTAGCAATAGATGGTGCTTTAAGCATCATAATGTAAATGGGATCGACTACAAGTGACATTTGAATCGCAATACGATGGCAATGACGTGAGTTGCATGTTAAACCAAATTTACTGTTCACTGAAAAAATGACTTCCAAGTCATTTAACAGTTGCGGAACTGTTAGTGGTAAACCCATCCATGCGATCCGATGTGGTCGCACCACATCGGGATGGGGAATAAATAGGTTTATAATTGTCCTGAGGCCAAAAACTACATAAAAAGAACAAGGAAATCGGTTATTAATTATCGCTAGACTTGCGCAAGACATGTTCACTCTGATGTCCACTGTTTTCTGCCACAAGTTGAAACCGAGAAAAGCATGTTCCACAACACATCGAAGTGTCTTAGGGATTTCAGATAACCCCACAGCCAGAAGTCACAAGGATTAAGATCAGGTGATCTTGACGACCAAGTTGTTGGAAAATGACGGCTGATAATTCCATTATTTCTGAAATGCCTCTTGAGAAGCTGCTTCATTGGTTTTTCAATGCGTGGAGGACCTCCATCTTGCATAAAAAATAATGCTACCCACACATGCACGCTATTGAAGTGTTGGATTGACGTTGATGCGCAAAAGACTCATACCATGGACGGTACAGGTAACAGGTCCCGCACAACCCTAAATAATGGTCCTGCGATAAACGATGGCGTCAACCCGCACAACACACAGTTATCTTTGCAGAATGAAGAGGTATTGGCTCGTGTGCGAACGGATTTCCGTTGCCCATATTTTAATTCTGAGTATTCCTTGGAGATGGAAATGGTCTTACTCTGTCCACAAAATTTTCTAAGTTCATTCATTGTCCACTTTCATGCGAGCAAGACATTCTAGAGCAAAAGTTTGTCTTACTGGAAAATCAGCATTAACCAACTCCTCAGCATGGGTGAATTTATATAGATAGCAATGCAGGATGTTCCGTACAATTTTATGCACCGTGCTCACATGGCATCTCTAAAGTATCGGCGATTCCCCTTGCACTGGACGTTTGCACACCACCGCTCTTCTTGGAATGCTGTGACCACATCTTCCACTGACTCCAAATCAATTGGTTTTTCCTTCTGCCAGATTTCACTTCCAAAGGACCTGTCTCTTCGACTTTCTTAATAATTTTCTCCAGACCCTTGGTAGACATAGGAAAACAGCCTTTTTTCATACCCTTTACTGTCCGGAACTTCTTCAGAGCTACTGGTGCACAGTTTCTTGTAAAAGAGCTTCACAAGCAGAGCGCGATCCTTCATTGAGAGAGTCAGGACGAGCTTCTCCGACGCAATATGACGAAACCGCCACGTATCCCGCGTTTTTATAACAAATTCAATGTGTGCGTATAACACGTCTTTTTTTTGCATATTATGACGCTTAAAGCGCCATCTATTCCTAAACTTTGGAACTTTTTTCTTATGCCATAACATTTCTCACCTCTTCAAGTATATTCAGTTCATTCTGAGCAGTGGTTCCTTATTTAAAGATTTTTGAAAGTTGAACTTTAATTATAATCACCCTGTATATATACGCTGAAGAGCAATTGAATTAGGGAATCCTGTATAGTAGCGCGTAGCACCTACTTCCGCCTCGATGACGGCTGCGATTCGTCTTGGCATGGACTCGACAAGACACTGGAAGCGATGGAAAGCCATACGTATCCACGACTCCTGAACAATCTCCCACAACTCGTAAAGATGGTTTGAGGCTCGGACATCTCTCAATTGCATCCCAGATAGACTCGATTGGATTTATGTCAGGTGACCTTGATAACCAAGAAAGCAGGTGCAGGTCTGCGAAATGTTTATTCAACCATCCGGATACAATTTGGGAGCGATGGCACAGTGCATTGTCTTGCTGAAAGACAATGTTTGTATTGGGATGTCGAAAACGAACATACGGGAATAGATGATCGTCAAGGATATCCCGGTAACGTTCACCTGTGAAAGTCTATGTCACACGTACCAGGAGTCCCATTCCAGTCCATGTGAACAGTCTTCAGACGAGAAAGCCACCTCCACCAGCCTGAAGGTACCACTGCTGTCAGGAAGGACCCATTGCATTCATGTGGATTACGCCGTACACGTACTCTGCCATCGACATGTACCAAAGTGAATTTCGACTCATTGCTCCAGGCAACATTTTCCCACATCTCGACGGTACATTGGCGATGTTCCCGTGCCCATTGTAATAGTTGCGCCTTGTGTTGTGCAGTCAACAGAGGGACTCTCGTGGGACTATGACTTCTGCACCCCATAGAGAGGAGATGGTGTTCGATGGTGTGGCAGCTTACACATTGTTGTGCACCAGAATTCAATTGACGGGTGATCTGTTGCACTGTGACCCGTCTATCCGCTGTTACAATGCGGGCTAGCCGACGACGACTTCGCTCATCCACTCGCTATTGTCTCCGGCAATTGACCCTGGAAGGGATGGTTTTACCGGAATCGACGTACTCACGGTGTCCACCCTTGACACAGTGATGCGTGAAAATCTGAGTGTCTGCACTACTTCCGAGATGGAGTGGCCCATTTGTCGGGACCCGGCTACTTTCCCACAATCAAATGCGCTTAGATCCGCACTTATACCCATACTGCTGTTGACTATTACTGATACCGTGAGCAGCACTCCTTATCTTGTCAAACAGCTGCTTACGTCATTTTCAAACCGCTTCCAGGCCTGCGAATAGCTCCAAATTTGCATAATGCCAGCTATCCTCAATTCAATTGCTCTTCAGTGTATATGTTACCGCTAAAGTGCAGCATTTAGTTATTCTGCAGATTATCTAGGTAATGTTCAGATTAACTAGAATGATCCGTTAAAGTGCTGAAAACTGTTTCCACTTCTCAAATTACCTAGGTAATCTGCAAATTACCTAGATAATCTGCACATTACCTACTAGGAACTAGTTAAAGTGAAAATAAGAACTTTGCTGGAACAACAGGAACGTACAGTCAACACATCATACCTTTGAAATATTCGATAATCTCGAGATGATTATTTTTTCTTGGAGACTTTTATTCGCTTTACATCTTCAATTATGGAATCGTGCTTTCGTTTTGTCATTAAAACACTATTATATTTCAAATCTTCGCTAAAGAGGTTTGCTAAGAATCTCTTCTTCATTTTACTCACCAATTCGGTGCTTACTTGTATACTAGAAAATAAATTTATCTACTTTAAAAAAATCACGACACAAATTCACGCGCTAACAGGCAGAAACGAATTTGAAAACAGAATTAGCAATGCTACGCACTGGCAGCCGATGCAAATTATAAGAAATATAAACAACCGGCGGCGACCAGACGCTGGCGAAACCAAACTAAAAGTGGAGGGAGAGGGGGAAGGTGTAGGAAAAGGAAATGAGGGAAACAAACTTTTCAATAATTTGACGATACGGAAGCCGTTAATGTGCACATTACCTAGGTAAAATGCGGGAGAACTCTTGATTCCGTACGTTAACGGAACAAATCAGTTAATCTGCAGATCAGCTACGTTATGTGCACATTAACGGCTTTCGAGCTCTAGCGGTAACATATATAAAGGGCTTTGATTTATCACTCAGCGTTCATTTAGTGTTATACGAGAGCTAATTAGACTGATACATACAGTTACCGTATTTTTGATCGAAGTAGGACTGTAAAATAAGTATCAGATATGTACTACAGGTGGGGTATTAAGGCTGTAAACTGGGAGATGATCACGTGAATTTTTAATAGTGATGACAATTTATGACGTGACTTAGGAAAATTCGAGACGCTAGACCTTGATTCATTTTTGATGAACAGCGCAATATACTTGAAGGAACGGAAAGTTGATAGCAATAAATATATATTTAAAAGGTCATATTGAGAAGAAGAGGTTGGGAAAATATCGATTCATACGGGAGTATTTTCTAGGCCGCCTTTTCAATCCCGGAATTTTTTTGAACCTTTGATATTTTACCTTTGCTTTGGATTTATTGATTCAATTTAGGTTACATTTTAAGAAAACGTTTTGAAAATACCTGGATTAATCTATGAAAAATATTTTCATTGAATTCACATTTGATTTGTTTAACATAGCGTTGTATATTTTTAGCCAAAAAAATGTTTGCCATATTGCCTAAAATCCGTAATGTACTGTAATGGGTTCCTCCCTGTTGTATTCCTCTCTTCTGTATCAGTAAAACCTAACTTGTTGCGTATATATCCTTTTACTTCACCTGGTTTGAAGCAACTTCGGCCAAATATGGTGAGTAAATATCATTGCGTATATATTGTCAACAGTCCGTACTAGGAGGCCAAGAACGTGTAATATGAACTACTTTGTATGTTTACGTGAGTTAATATCATTGGGAAAATCGCTCACAGGTAACATGAGATAATATCATTTTTATAAGTACTGCCATTTTGTAAGCAGTCTGTACTAAGTAGTCCAGAAGATGTAACATGGAGTACTTGGTAAGGTTGTGTAAGTTAGTATCACCGGGAAAATAGTACACAGGTAACATGAGACAATATTATTGTATAAATATTGCAATTTTATCAACAGTCCGTATTAGGTAGTTCAGACGGTGTAATATGGATTACCTAACAAGGTTATGTGAGTTATTTTCATTGGGAAAACAATGCGACTCTTTCAATAGTATAACACTAGGTAGTCCAGAATATGTAACATGGACTGCCTTCAACCTACTGATGACAAATGGTAATATTTACCAATAACACTTTCCCAAGTCATTTGTTCACGTCATTCAATACTTTTTAGTTCTACTTATTTCAATTAATTGATAATATGTTCTTTCGCTTTTGTTTGATAAATTAAAACAATGTAAGAGTTTTCTAAACGCTTAGCTAACCAGACAAGTTCTAGAAACCTTGTCCTTGGATATTAAAAAAATATGGATAAAATAGTTAATTTTAGTGACGAGATATGTAAAATAATCACATTTCCCGTAAGAATGTTGGTGCTGACCTCATAATCAGACCATGGTTCAAAATTACGAGGTGTCCTGCACTGCACTGCCACGACCCCTATTACTTAAGGAAAGACAGTGTTACTGTCAACATTTTTAAGTAAAGATGGAGAAGATCGAGGTCGGACAAAAACAAAACATAGAACATGAAATAAAGACCTAATTAAGAAACATACCTTTCATTTCTTCCTTTACAATAGTTTATTGTTTAAAGAAATCTATTATTTTGGTTTTCGTTGTGCTTTTACTAGCTAAGTCATTAACATCATTCTCCATAAATAGGATTTTTTGTATGCTTTTTAGTATATCTAATTTACTATTGACCCATTTGACGAAGATATCCATTACGATCGGTAACTTTTACAGAAACATAGTTACTTTTTAAAGAAATTTTAATATGAATACGTACGTTAATATGTGTGAAACAAATATGAAAGCTATGTTCATATGTTTTGGTGGAATCCTTTATAACTTTCCTATTCAAAAGAGTTTTTCAATGATTTCAGTGATGATTCAGTCAATGATTTCAGCTATTTTCTTACGGTAGAATAGCAGTTCTTTATACAACTAATGAGTTAATATACTGTATATGATGAAACTTAAGCAAGGAGAAAAAAGGGACGAGACGTGTAATTCTGTATTCGCGAAAGCTATGAGGTATAAGCTCGAATTTTGAAATAAGCCTGCTTATGAATGGTAAAATTTTAAAATAAAGCTTCTCAATTTTAAGGGTTGGTTGGTATATGCTCCCCTACGGCTATTTGTAAAATGTTGGCTAAATAAACCGTACTTTTAAAGGATAACTTGTTGGAACCTTTCCTATTTTTATTTGAAATAGTATCTCTCTACTTGAACTTACTTTGGTTTTAATTATGGAAGAAATGCACTTTACGTCATAATAGCTTTCAAATTAACAGCATATTATGAAACAAGAAATTTTCATGAATGAATATTTTCTTGGAATATAGTATTCATATTTGGTGTGCGATTCGGAAAATTCAGAGAGCTCTATCTTGTCTGTCCCCCGGGTAAACATGCCCGGAGGGTCGTATCTGGTCATAAGGTCGGATAAACCTGAACTGAGGGCTATATCTTCTTTATGGGCCAAGTAAACCTGTCCCGAGATTCGTGTCTGGTCTATGAGTATCTCTAGTATTAAAAAAAAAAGAAGTGTCTGCGTGTGTGTTGTCAAGACGAATCTATAGGACTTACATTAATGAAATTTGGCACACAGGTAGTCCTAATTTCATACGAATTGTATGCTAAGCCCGAATTTAAAAGTTTAATATCGACCATTTTTTATTTAGTTCATTGTATTTATTTATTATTTGTTTTTCTTGAAATGGCAACAGTGTAAAGAGATCACCGTTTCTAAATTTATTTTTTCTTTTCATTTCCTGAGCACAAACAATTCCAACGAAACTAAACAAAACAAATAAAAAATTTTGACTGGCGATTGTTTCTTTTTTTATTTTCTAGTCCCAGCTTCTATCTTTTCGATCGTTAAAGACAGTAAAAATTTCAACCGAGTTGAAATATGCAGAAAATTTTACACCAAATAGATACCTCAGGTAGTCCTAATTTTATGCGAACTCATTCTTAAAATTATTGTTTTTTTTTTAATGTTTTCAGTATCAGCAACGACACGATAAGAACTGTCACGAGCTACGCCAGTGCTGGCCTGATAGTGATAAAATATTTTAAGGGGCTTATGTGATCCGCGGGCCTGATAAAAAAATATTTTGAGGGTCATATTGGTCTTTGGGTCGAAAAAACATGTTTGTATGGGTCTGAGCGAAATTTATTCACAACAAATGATTCGTCTTAACCCTATTGATGTTTTTTTCGAAGAGGTGTCTCTTCATCAGCAGAGCTGACCAGGTCTTTGGACGAGATATCTCATCATTTGAAGAAAACTGACCAAATCTTGTTTTCGTTATTAAAAAAACAGCAATATTTTGATGACTAAATATCTCGACATTATAAAACTTGGTCTCTCTTTGATGGACGAGATATCTCGTCGAAACCACTTGGAGGTTTCAACAGGTTTCTGTGGAACATCATACCGTCGAGAACAACTCTACTTTTCAAATAGCAAAAAAGCAGGATTCAGGAATGCTAAACCTCATTACAAACAGTCGTATCATCACAGCATACTTTAAACTAAATCGCATGTATCGCAAAAAGAGCAACGTCTATCGCAAATGTTAAACTGAGGTAGACACATTGAGAATAGGTCTTCAACAAGAAGACCTGCAACAAGTCCATCACTCTTCCATCGAAATAAATTTCACACTAAATAGCTCCCGGGTATAAAAAATGAGTGATCGTGCGATATAAGAAAGGTGACAGATGGCTTTATCAAACACTAGTTCCAGTAGGTTAAGTTGCATGTACCCAACCTCTGTTGAATACTTGAACGCCCTTTTGACGTCTTCTGTGCAAACTCGTCTCTTCCTCCTCCTGGCAAGCGTCCAACGACCCCGAAATTTATTGCGACACTGGAACTGTCACCAAGCGTGGCGGATCTTTCATTCAGAAATGGAGGACTGGGGTTAATGGGTGTTATCGCTGAAACAGTGTACTCGGTAAATGTGATGTTTATCATTTGTAGCTTTGGGAAAGCACTAGATTTGAACAGGAATTAAATCGGGAAGAGCCTGCAGCTTTTTACAATTACTTTTGGTTGAAGAGGTAATTAGGAATGTAGACACAAGGAGTTGACTTAACGTCCGATAGGCACTCCACACAGTTGCATTCAGTTAAGTAACACTACTCACTGATCAGAATGCATCAACTTTAGTCAATGTAGAGATTTAGTAATGAAATAATTACTTATTTATTAATGCAATAATTGCTAATTTATTTATGAAATAATTACTAATTTATTTATGAAATAATTACTAATTTATTTATGAAATAATTACTAATTTGTTAATGAAATTATTATTAATTTAAGAATGAAATAATTGCTAATTTATTAAGGAAATAATTACTAACAAGTTACTAATTAATAAAGGAAATATTTACTAACAAGTTACTAATTAATAAAGGAAATAATTACTAACAAGTTACTAATTTACTAAAGAAATAATTACTAACAAGTTACTAATTCACGGATGAAATAATCATTAATGAATTCTAATTTACTGATGCGAGAAATAGCTACCCTAATTTACAAAAATTCACTATGAATTACTACTTTACGAAACAGTTACTAATTTACAAATTGAAATAAATACTAATAAATCACTAACTTACTGATAAATAATTTAAAATTTACTAATGAAATAATTATTTTGGCTGTTTAAATGACTACTAATTTACTGACGGAATAGTTACTAATGAATTGCTAATTTATTGGTGAAATAATTACTAATGAATTGCTAATTTAGAAAAAATAATTAATAATGAATTACTAATTTACTTATGAAATAATTACTAATTTTAAAAGAAATGGTTAATTATGTTTTATTAGTTTGCTAATGAAGTAACTATTTAATAAAATGAAATAATTACAAATTTAAAATGAAATAGTTACGAATTTACTGATGTAATAATTACTGAAGTCTATATAAACATGGGCAGTTACATCTGGCCATGTTCATTTTCCAAAATGGCGTTTTCTAATAATAAGCAGTGCTTCAAAAACTCCTTCCAAACTAGAAACTCCCAAGGGTACTTTTGGAATGCCCAGACTGGGCCCGTCGCCTGATCGCCACAATAATTTGATTTACCATGCATGGATTTCTTCTCCGGATGTACCTTAAAGGCATCGTTTATAATACCCCCATTGAATCGGAAGGTCACTTCATTCCAATAGTAGCTGTCGCGGCTACAAAACCCAATAGAGCCGCGGTAGCTCAGTCAGTAGAGCGTTGGGCTCGCATCAGAAGGGTTGTGGGTTCTGTCCTCGGCTGAGCCTGCAATTCTGATGATTGTGAGATCGGCGCTTCGACCTGGCTAAAGACCGTCGTGTTCACTAATGGTGACTGGGGCACGTTAAATAGGTCGTGGTCACAAAGTCCCCCATGTTCCCATACCAAATCAATACCTCTGGGGGTATCTGATCAGAGGGTTATCGGCCTCTGATTGGTATCTAAATTACGATATGTGTGAGTGAATGGATGTATGAAAGGGACCTTCCTGTAAAACGGATGTGTCATGTATGCCGAGCAAAGTCGGACTTCCTCCCAATGGGGCTCAATAACATGGAAGGCGCACCCCCTCGCCTCTTGCCGTCTTCGACGGGCCTGGCACTCCTCTGGTCTGCCGGTGTAGGCATTAGAAACAACAACAACAAAACCCCATGAATTTTGAAACATGTAGGCATCAACGCCATATGTGTGTACAGTAAAGTTGTCACGAATACATTACAGTTGGTGATCGCAACTTCAAGCAGCTATTGTTAATTTGTCATAGTACAACTAATTATAAACACAAAAAAAGGGTTAGGGAATATGCGTTGTTCGCATACAAGCTCTCTTTAATTTCTGCAACTTAATGTACGCTCTAGTGCATTCGTATGGGGACACCCTTATGTGAATATTGTTTTATTGTGTATCCCCAATCCTTTAAATTTTCTGAGGGATTGACAAGAATAATTCCACTTTGTAACCCGAGATCTTCCCTGCTTGACTTCTAAAGAGTTTTTATCTTGACCAATAGAATATTTTCAAAGGATTACATTCTAAGGTAAATATCAATAGAATATTTCTAAATGATTCTATTCTAAGGGACCTATCAATGGAATCTTTTTAAAGGATTATATACTACAAAAAGGACAAATAGAATCGCACAAACATTTTTTCCAAGGAAAAAGCCAACATTATCTCTCAATATTTCTGAGTGACGTACCAATAGAATCTTTCCAAAGGAATCTTTTCCAAGGAAAGGTAAACAGGATCTGTCAAATGGATTAGGTTCTTTGGAAAAGACCAATAGAATATTTCTAAACGAGTCTGTTCTTAATAACAAAGGCTGACCAACCGGTATAGTGGTTAAGGTGTTAGCCTCTAGATCGGAAGGTTCCTGGGTCGAATCCGGGTTCGGGAATGGATGTTTGTAAACGTATGGTGTAGAGGCGGCTGGTGCACCTTAAATCTGTCATGGATAAAAAAGTCCTCCCGTCGGGATGGTGTGGAAGCTTGGAGTGTGGGGTGCCTTCTCAGGTGTTGCGTCGTCATCTCACCATGGTTCAAAATTACGTGGTGTTGTCCTCGGTTCCTTCTCTTAGGGGATCCCGGATCGTCGTCAATAGCCCGTTGTGTTGCCAAAATTACCAATTACCAATTCCTGTAATGTGCTGAAAGTGAAGTCCATTTGCTTGTTTTTCGAATACGATTTCATTAGTTCGACAATAATAATTCCAGAGAATGAATTCCGAATACAAGTATGCTAGTTGATTCGTCGACAACAATTAGATTATTGTAATAAATTTTTAAATTTTTAAATTACGTCGTACTAAAGCAACACAAATGGGCTATTGACGACTGTACAAGATCAGTCCCCCAAGGGAAAGATTCGAGGACAACACCACATAATTTTCAACCACGTTCAGATGACTACACAACACATGAGCTAGCACCCTACTCTTCAAAGATTTGCAGCAACCCAATGTGAGGACTTTCGACCACGACAGATTTGAGGTGCACCAGCGTCCTCTACATCATACGCTTACAAGCATCCCTGCACTGACCCGGATTCGAACCAGGAACATTCTGATCTAGAGGCTAACACATTGACCACCAGACCTGTTGCAATTCGATTAAAAGTCAACTATTATACCAAATGGACAAAAAAATTGGTAATTTTTGGTTAACGTCGTACTAGAGCAACACAACGGGCTATTGACGACGGTCCGGGATCAGTCCCTTAAGGGAAAGATCCGAGGACAACACCTCGTAATTTTGAACCACGGTCAGATGACGAAGCAACACCTGAGCTGGCACCCCACTCTCCAAACTTCCACGCCAACCCAACGTGAGGACTTTCGGCTACGACAGATTTAAGGTGCACCAGCCGCCTCTACACCATACGTTTACAAACATCCATGCCCGGACCCGGATTCGGACCAGGAACCTTCCGATCTAGAGGCTAACACCTTAACCACTATACCGGTTGGTCGGCCCAAATGGACAATATAGTAAACCGCTAATGGTAATTTTAGTTAACGTCGTACTAGACCAACACAACGGGCTATTGATGATGGTCCGGGATCAGTACATTAAGGGGAAAATCCGAGGACAACACCTCGTAATTTTGAACCATGGTCAGATGACCAAGCATAACCTGAGCTGTTACCTCACTCTCCAAACTTCCACTTCAACCCAACGTGATGACTTTCGGCCACGACAGATTTAAGGTGCACCAGCCGCCTCTACACCATACGCTTACAAACATCCATTCCAGGACCCGAACCAGGTACCTTCTGTATAGTAAGCCGGATATCTATCATTGGACACTTGGCAAGCCGTGTGGTTTGTTTACATTGAAAATACCTCTCACAAACCAGTTTTACTGTCTTTCCGATGCTCTCAAAATTCAATCCTTGAGTTTTTCATGGAATGTCCCTCATTGCTTTCCTTTCTTTGTTCGCTTTGCTTCGATTTACGTCCAACTTGTCGTTGGGTTGGCGTGGAAGTTTGGAGAGTGGGGTGCCAGCTCAGGTGTTGCTTCGTCATCTGACCGTGGTTCAAAATTACGAGGTGTTGTCCTCGACACCTTCCCTTAAGGGACTGATTCCGGACCGTCGTCAATAGCCCGTTGTGTTGCTCTAGTATGACGTTAACTAAAATTACCATTACCATTACCTTGAGTTTTTGATGGAATGTCCCTCATTGCTTTCCTTTCTTTGTTCGCTTTGCTTCGATTTACGTCCAACTTGTCAGAGATGAAGCTGAGTCTGGATCCTGGAATCTAGATCGTCATGAAATGTCATCAGAGAGATTCTGACCGTCGAATAATAAGTGATTGTGGTAATTGCATCCACAGAAAGTAGTATTCCATTAATATTTTTGTTCTAATATAGCTAACACTTCAATTTTATCATTCGAACTCGCACCTTTCAGTTGTTAACCCGTTATTCTTCCGACCGGGCTACTTTGCTGCATATCTGCTGAGGTGTAGGTACAGGTAAATGGAGCCTAGGAAACAAATTTTGATTGGTTGGAATAGAAAAATACAAAATAATCCATTCCTGCATAAAGTGAGCCGAAATCGCAAACGCGGTTTGGATTAAAAAATAGGCGAAAAGTCAATAATTATAAACCAAACCTGCTGTATCAACCACAAACCTGTTTGTGAGAGCCTAAAACCACATTCAATTTTTAAATTAAAAACCAGGTAGATAGTTGAATTTATGTCGCACTGGAGCAACACAACGGGCTATTCACGACGGTCCGGGATCAGCCCCTTAAGGTAAAGATCCGAGGACTACACCTCGTAATTTTGAACCACGGTCAGATGACGAAGCAACACCTGAACTGGCACCCCACTCTCCAAGGCGACGATTTAGGATATATCTCCGAAGGTGTAATGGTAGTGGTAATTTTAGTTCACGTCGTACAAGAGCAACACAACGGGTTATTGACGACGGTCCGGGATCAGTCTCTTAAGGGAAAGACCCGAGGACAACACCTCGTAATTTTGAACCACGGTCAGATGACGAAGCAACACCTGAGCTGGCACACAACTCTCCAAGGCGACGATTTAGGATCTATCTCCGAAGGGGTAATGGTAGTGGTAATTTTAGTTAACGTCGTACAAGAGCAACACAACGGGCTATTGACGATGGTCCGGGATCAGTCCTTTAATAAAAAGATCCGATGACAACACCTCGTAATTTTGAACCACGCAAGGGGAAATTCGAGAACACCTCGTAATTGATCGTGATCTCGATCGTGACCCCTCAATCCGAGATCAATCCACAGTGGAATGATCTGAGGACAGCAGCTACTTGATGGATAGTATATCACGTCGAAATCACTTGGAAGGTGTCAAAGGAGAGATAGTCTAAATGATTCTTAAAAGACATTCACTGTTTACTAAAGAAGGAAAAAATGGAATGTAGACTTCAGACGAGGTCGAATAGAAAATGAGAATCTGTCTCGTTTTTTAATCACATGTCTCGAAACCTTTCCCAAACGAATATCACCCCCGATTAAAATTTCAAATTCATACGAGTTTTAAGAGACTGAACCTTGGCGACGGCAAAGTAACCCCATTGTCGCCAAACTTCTCTCTGCTGAACGTCACTACTGACGTCACCACCGATAGCTCTTTCACCTTTAGCATTAATTGCTAATGCTAATGAAAGCCAGGGATCTGGGATACTATAAATAAATCTCTCTCTCTCTATCTTATGTTTTGATGGTGTCTTCTCTCTATAAGGTTATTATTTTTATTTATATTGAGAACAAAACACAAAAGCGAAGAGAAATTTAATAATAATGCAAGCGTCACACACATGGGAAAAAAATTTAGGGAATGAAAGTGAAAAGGCGTTTTTATTGGAGAAATCTGCACCAGTTTTCTAAACATAGCCAGGGGATTATTATCTGGAGCGATTCCTCAAAATAAAGCACTCTATTTTTGGGAAAGTGTAATCCTGATTGCTGACCTTTTAATGTTTTCTAAATTTATTAGATGGAGGGTTTGGTGTTGCTTGAAGGCACAGTACTACAATCGTAGGAAAAAAGGAATCTGGATGATTTAGGAGTTTAAAGTCGGAGGTGATATTTTTTGGAAGCTTTTATTTATATCGTAGACTGATTCCTGGGTCTTGTGTGTGCTAACTCTGCCCTGAATTTGATTTGGTAGTGATAAAATGTTCATTTGCAATCATCCCTTTTGATGCTCGATATTGATTTCTCAAAACCTAAATAACTCAAAGGGGAAAGGTTTTAATGCAAAAGTCATGTTTTCTTTCTTCAGTATATTTAGATGCCGGTAACTTCTCCAGGATTATAGTCACGTTGGTTGGGTGCCAGATCAGGTGTTGCCTCGTCATCTGACCGTGGTTCAAAATTATGTGATGTTGTCCTCGGATTTTTCGCTTAGGGGATTGAACTCGGATCATCGTCATTCGTCCGGTGTGTTGCTCTGTGGTACGACGCTAATTAAAAATTATCAATTACCAAATTACTATCTCTTAGGAATTGATCGTCATCTGACAGTGGTAATGGTAATGGTAATTTTAGTTAACGTCGTACTAGAGCAACACAACGGGCTATTGACGACGGTCCGGAATCAGTCCCTCAAGGGAAAGATTCGAGGACAACACTTCGTAATTTTGAACCACGGTCAGATGACGAAGCAACACCTGAGCTGGCACCCCACTCTCCAAACTTCCACGCCAACCCAACATGAGGACATTCGGCCACGACAGATTTAAGGTGCACCAGCCGCCTCTACACCATACTTTTACAATAAACCGTGCCCGGACCCGGATTCGAACCAGGAACCTTCCAATATAGAGGCTAACACCTTAACCACTATACCGGTTTGTCGGCCATCTGACAATGGATCAAATTTACTTGGTGTTGTTGTTCTCTGATCTTTGCCGACCAACCGGTATAGTGGTTAAGGTGTTAGCGTCTAGATCGGAAGGTTCCTGGTTCGAAACCGGGTCCGGGCATGGATGTTTGTAAACGTATGGTGTAGAGACGGCTGGTGCACCTTAAATCTGTCGTGGTCGAAAGTCCTCACGTTGGGTTGGCGTGGAAGTTTGGAGAGTGGGGTGCCAGCTCAGGTGTTGCTTCGTCATTCTGACCGTGGTACAAAATTACGAGGTGTTGTCCTCGGATCTTTCCCTTAAGGGATTGATCCCGGAACATCGTCGTTAGCCCGGTGTGTTGCTCTAGTGCGAAGTTAATTAAAAATTAACAATTACCAAATTACTTTTTCTTAGGAACTGATCGTTATCTGAACGTGATTCAAAATTACTTGGTGTTGTCTACGGATATTTCCCTTTGGGTTACATTACGAGGTGTTTTCCTCGGATCTTTCCATCAAGGGACTGATCCCGGACCGTCGTCAATAGCCCGTTGTGTTGCTCCAGTGCGACGTCAATTAAAATACTTATCTACGTTGGCGTGGTATAAAAATTTGGGGCGTGGGCTAAGGTGTTGACCTCGTTATGTGACGTTTGTTCAAAACTACGAGTAGTCCTTGTATTTTTCCCTTCGGATGGATCCCGGCCATTGTCAATAGCCCATTATGGCACTCATATGCAATGTTAATTAACTACCTACCTTCAACAATTAGTTTAATATTTTAATCAAATGTGATGGTCAATCAGCTGCCGACAATTCTTTCAAAAGAACCGTTTCCAACAAAAGGATAGAAGACAGGCTCTCCTTTCACCCTCCACTAAACGGCTGTTTCGACTGAGTTAAACAACTTATTTCAACTTTTTTATAGCACGTTGTGTTGCTCCAGTGTGACGTTAAGACAACTACATACCTACCAGCTACCTACCATTCTACTTTTCGTAAATTAAAGGTAATTGGTAATTTTTAATTAACGTCGTACTAGAGCTACACAACGGGCTATTGACGACGGTCAGGTATCATTCCCTTAAGGGAGAGATCCGAGGACAACACCACGTAATATTAAACCACGGTCAGATGACGAGAAAACACCTGAGCTGGCACCCAACTCTTCCAACTTCCACACCAACCCAACAGGACTTTTGTCCACGACAGATTTAAAGTGCACCAGCCGCTTCTACACAACACGCTTACAAACATTCATGTACTGACCCGGATTCGAATCAGGGCCGACCAACCGGTATAGTAGTTAAGGTGTTAGCCTCTAGATCGGAAGGTTCCTGGTTCTAATCCGGCTCCGGGCATGGATGTTTGTAAGCGTATGGTGTAGAGGCGGCTGGTGCACCTTAAATCTGTCGTGGCCGAAAGTCCTCACGTTGGGTTGGCGTGGAAGTTTGGAGAGTGGGGTGCCAGCTCAGGTGTTGCTTCGTCATCTGACCGTGGTTCAAAATTACGAGGGGTTGTCCTCGGATCTTTCCCTTAAGGGACTGATCCCGGACCATCGTCAATAGCCCGTTGTGTTGCTCTATTACGACGTTAACAAAAAAAAAATACCAAATTACCAAATTATCGAACCAGGAAACTTCCGATCTAGAGGTTAACACCTTAACCATCAGACTGGTTGGTCGGTTGTAAATTGAAGGATTCGGCAGAATATCTCTCGATTATAGGTAATTGGTAATTTTAGTTAACGTCGTACTAGAGCAACACAAGGGGCTATTGACGACGATCTGGGATCAGTCCCTTTAAGGGAAAGATTCGAGGACAACACCTCGTAATTTTGAACCACGGTCAGATGACGAAGCAACACCTGAGCTGGCACCCCACTCTCCAAACTTCCACGCCAACCCAACGTGAGGACTTTCGGCCACGACAGATTTAAGGTTAAACAGCCGCCTCAACACCATACGCTTACAAACATCCACGCCCGGAACCGGATTCGAACCAGGAACCGTTGAATATCGGTCAGTGTGTAAACCTTTCGAAATAAATTGAGGTAGTTGAATTTATCTCGCATTGGATTAACACAACGTGTTATTGACGAAAGTGTAGGATCAATACCGAAGGGAAATGGTCAAGGACAACACCTCATTATTTTGAATCACGGTCAGGTGAAGAGGTCAACACTTGAGCTAGAATCCCAATGTCCAAACTTCCATACCACATCAATGAGGTAATGGTAATGGTAATTTTAGCTAACGTCGAACTAGAGCAACACAGCGGGCTATTGACGACGGTCCGGGATCAGTCCCTTAAGGGAAAGATAAAGGGACAGCACTTTGTAATTTTGAACCACTGTCAGATGACGAGGCAACATCTGAGCTCATCAATGAGAGCATATTTGAGGCTATGAGATATTTTACGTGCACCAGCCCTCACGTGCACAACGATGTTGGCTGGAACTAGTTTCGAACTGGCAACCCTCGGTTTTTTTTTCTTTGGCCCTATTATATTGAAATTTAGTGAAACGTTGGGGGGGGGGGGAAATATGAGTTTATGTCGATATTTAATTATTGATAAGTATGTAACCTGTATTTGACAACGCCAGTAATGTATTTAACTTCTTTAATTCACAGAACTGTGTCGGATCTTTCCCTTAAGGGACTGATCCCGGACCGTCGTCAATAGCCCGTTGTGTTGCTCTGGTACGACGTTAACTAAAAATTACCATTACCATCCATTGAACTGTACTATATTGAAATGTAATAGTTTACACTACGCTGAGAAAGAGTTATTGTTTCACTGCTGTGTTTGTAATGTGAGATCAGCTGATTCTGAGATGTACTTTGTTTTGAGTTCAAGTGAGATTAATTGAGTTAGTCTTGATTACTTTGAGTTGTAAATAAACTATTTCTTTTTTAATGAGCCAGGTGTGTTAGATAACCGAAATCTGACACCGATATCATTCAGGAAACACACAAAAGTTTAACAATCAGGTATTTATTTCATCAATTTAGTTCGAAGGAAAGAAGCATATGACGTACCTTTAAAAAGTTACAACGTTTGGATAACAAGATAGTTTGTGATCATATTTTTAGAGTCATGGTTTCAAAACATATTAGTGCGATGCATCGTGGTGAATGCAAGTTAAAAAGTCTGACGCAAAAGTCTCTGCATGACGTCACCATCTTCATTGTAAAACCACGGTGGGGAAGAATATTAGAAAACAGAGGTCAGTCTGCCAGCGGAATAATAATAGCTTCAATATTGTAAAATGTCAACAGTTCATCGCAATCTTATCTCATCACGTGGACTGTGTATTGCCAACTTCTTTTGGGTATTAATTTTAGTTGATATTAAAAAACAAAAAGTAAATATTTCGTCAAGTAGATACTATTTCCAGAATGTAGCAAAAGAAGCTTGATGTAAACGTGATATTTTAATGATACATTTCACGCAACAAATTTATTAGATATTAGAGCTATCAGACATAGATTCGTAGCATTTGAAGAGTAATTGCGTATTTGGTGACACCCTGCGATTGGAATTGCGCTCTTTTTTAGAAATGTGCAAAAGAAAATTTATGTTTGGAAGATAAATTGCTTTTGTTTATTTAATGTTAATTTATGTTTGTTTGATGTCACCATTTGGGTTGGAATGCCTCTCTGTTTTTGTTGTATGGCGTAGTTGCATTAACGTCGGACTGGTACAACATAACGATCTATTGACAATTTTAAATCGTGGTCAAATAACGAGGTCAATACCCGAGCTGACACTCCTCTCCAATCTTCCACATCATGCCAACGTGAGTATATTTGAAGCCAACACAGGTTTAACATGCACCAGCCTCCATGTACACGACTTTGTTTGGATCTAGTTTCTAGCTCGCAACCTTCAGGTTGCTTATCGGATAATATTCCAGCCGGCGCTTATAGTTGTGAGGAAAAGTTAATTTTTTTAGATTTAATTATTTGTTTTCGGTTAATTTATGTTTGTTTAATGACAATTTGAATTACGCCCTCTTCTAAATTTTTGGAATGGAAGATCAAAATTCCGTTTGGAAGTAGATTCTATTCCTTCCTTTGTTTATTTCTCCGTTTTGTGTTCGAAAAGTTTTCCTTGTGTATGTATGTCCATTTACTTCTCTCAGCATGGCAAAATAGGGTCCTTGAACTATAAAAACCCTACAAACTAACCGATTGGAAGTTAATTTGTATTTGATGAAGTTCAATTCTCTGGATTGAAGCAACAGAAGAAAAAAACTCAAGTGGAAGCATAGAATGTGCCAGGGCTCGAAAAAAGATTTTGAAGCTGGTAGCAAATATTGCTGTGAGGTTTTATAAGCTGACAGCAAATAACGCTGTGAGCTTTTATAAGCTGGAAGCAAAACCTAAAATTTCCATAATTACGGTTAACGGTAGCAAACTTTTTGCTAAACTTTAAAACAATTGAATGAATAATGCAATGAGAAGAATAAAATACTTCACTTTTCTTGTAAACTTTCTGCAATTTCATATTAAACCCTAAAATACACCCGAGATTAAAAGAAACACTCAAATAATATATTGTATACACACATTTATTTCCTTATTACTAAGTTTACGAAGACATAAGTCAATAATTAGGCTACAGAAAATTGCAGTTGTTTCCTAACTACATAGCTAAAGGCAAGGTCTGCGATCTCATGTACCAAACCATTTCTGAAATGCTCCATCAGTCTTAAAATCTGAAAGCGAAGGACAATTCGGACTTATCCTCATTAAAGCACATAGTTTTATTCGTTTTTAAATTATTTTTTTTCAGTAGCTGGTATTTGAAAGAGAGATAATGAAACATTCGGTTTCAAAAACTCGCAGCAAAACTTGCCGTAAAAACCGTTGATACTCGCGGCGATTTAAGCTAAGATCACGGCATTTGCCGTGGTGTCCGCTACTTATTTCGATCACTGGGATGAGTCTATAGCTTGAATTTGATGCTTTGAGATATCCGTTTTCAAGGTCAAAACTGGTGAGAAGTCATGCAGAGAAGACCGTTGCAGAACTTTTACGTATATGCGTGTGAACGCCTCAGAGAGATAATAGGATATACGCGAAGAATACAACTAATACACACGAACAAACATGCATATTTCTTCAAACGGAAAGACAAGACAGTGTCAAGGCTGCCACATGCGACCTTCTTCTACTCTTGTTCAACCTACCTTGGCGACTAGGGATAGTTTTATAAGCAAAATCCTCCCGAACACTACTACTAATTTCAAAATTTTGGCGACTTCCCCGTTTTTGTTGAAAACAAGGAATGGATGGAAAATATGTTTTTAGAATTATCATTACAGAAAATTTTCCAAGGGACGCAATATCGAAGTTTTGACGCCATGAAAGAAAAACATCAAAATAAGTGCTTGCTAGACTGTTAATGAAAACTTTATTAAAATATTTAGTTTTTTAATTTAAAAATTAAATTTCTATTGGGGGAGGTTTAATACCTATTTGATACATAACACATTATGTGTTTTAGCCGTTTTATTTTATGTCTGAGCAAATAAATTGGTCCTAAAATAGGGTTAAAAGAAGACATTTTGCTGCTTTTTTAAGAATTTATCCTATTGATGATTACTATTTCACAAGTGTTTGGATATGACAACCCTATACTATACATTTTATGAAACGTCGACGTTTCTCCTGTTTAGGTTGAAACATTGAATGAATCTATTTTAGAACTAGACACTAAAAAGGATGAGAATTATATCAGTTATACATGGTTCTATCCTTGCAAATTATTCTGCATTAAATTCTACACCAATAAACAACTGCAAGTGAAAAGAAACACGCCTTTTGTATTCGTGCATAGTAAAATACTATAGCAAATTTAAATATGCTCTTAGATAGGTAATTATCTATATAAATTAGTATTGATAAGTTTACCACTAGCCATTTTTCACACCAAGAAATTACTACCTAGTAGTACGTCAGATCTGAAATTTTGCATTGTTTTTCGACTCTTGATTTCCATTAAAGTTATAAGGATTCATATTCATATGTTTCGAATATATGTACACTCCGAGGTATTTGTCAAATGAAACTTCGTGTAATCTTGGTTTGGGTACTTAAATAGTAAAATAAAAATGTTAATATATATAAATTTAACAACTCCATTACAAACACTGTGTGCATCGAGGGAAAATAATGAATACGGCCCTTTATATCGATATTATCTATTTCTATATGTATTAAATAGGATGTGTGTGCATGTGTGTATATTTTCTATACAAATCTACACCGAATTTGGTACAATTATACGTAAAGTGCCCGAAGCCCTAATTTTAAAATCTAAAGTTTGTTTTCCGGCAATAATTGAATATGGCCAAGGAAACACGTCCTACAAGCAACTAAAATGATACAATGGTTCGTATTTTGGACACGCGTTTTTCTCTACAGGGTGTCCATAAAAGAATGTCCCAGTTTCAATGGTATATTATAACATTTTAATTTAGGCTATTTACAACAAATCATCTATCAAATTGAAGGTAAACTCACCTAGTCTTTCTTACAAATGTTCAATATATGCATCTTTAGTTATACGCCGCACATCCAACCTAAAGTCTAATTCGTACCGTAACAGGTGTGGCTTATCTGGATATGTTGAAAGAATGGCTCTTTCCCCAATTAGTAGAGGGTGAACCTGTAAACTTTATTTGGCAACAGGATGGAGTCCCTCCCCATTGGAATCTCGTTGTACGAGAGTGGTTGAACGTCGAAGTCCCTGACCGTTGGATGGGTCGTAATGGTCGAGACGACAGAGCTATTTTTCGCTAGCCTCCACGTTCACCTGACATAACGTCATGCGATTTTTTTCCTTTCGGAATTTATAAAAGATCGTGTCTACGTTCCACCGCTACCTAATGATTTGCCAGAGTTGAGACACAGAATTGAAGAGGCTATTGCTCCGGACTTGTTAACCAATGTATGGGAAGAATTGGACTTTAGGTTGGATGTGTGCCGTATAACTAAAGTTGCACATATTGAACATTTGTAAGAAAAACTAGGTGTGTTTACCTTCAATTTGATATATGATTTGCTGTAAATAGTCTAAATTAAACTGTTTTAATATACCATTGAAACTGGGACATTCTTTTATAGACACCCTGTATAAGGCTCGTTGCACACATCCGATTTTTCAACGTGAGGCGCCGCTGCGGCACCGAAGCCCAACTATGCACACATAACCGTGAAATGACGCAAGTTCTCATTTCGCGCCATTTGCGATAAATATTCTATCGAACAACACGGTGTTTATTTCGCTTACTTGGTGTAAAAAAAAAAGTATATTATGAAACAAAATAGACGTTACTGGATGCAACCATTTATTAATTATTATTTATATTCCATTTATTTATGAAGACAAGGTACTTCAGAACGGAGACGCGTGTGCGGCGAGCTGCGGCGCCGTGGGGAACTGAGGTACAAATTGCACGCAAGTTGGACTTGCGTCGCCGCAACGTCGCTGGACGCATGTGTGCACTACTCCATTGGATCTAATGTATCTCAGACCGCACTTGAATTGCCGCAGCGGCGCCGCACGTTGTAAAACCGTATGTGTGCACCGGGCCTAAGCATAACTTTGTTACAAGGAACGCCGTGCGAGTAATAATTAGAATATTTAATTTTCCATAACTTACATTTTGTACTGGATCACGAAAAGCCCAAACAAAAATCTCATTGATCATAAAAGCGTAATTTTACTATCTGAGATCTGGCCAACCAGAATAACTGTTTAATTTAAAATTTGATTTAGAATTCCATGTTGGTGTTAAGACAGATTGCATCTAGAGGCAAACAGGAAGATGTCGCGGTCATATTTGAGCCTTACTAAACTTCATTATAGTCTTCAGTATAGTCTTGTTATTATAGTCGTTAATCATTATAGTCTTTATCAATATTTTTCAAATGTCTTTTTCGAATTGCTCTTTTTCCAGCTCAGGAAGTCGAAATTTGACACTTTAAAAATTTTCATTTTTCGGAATACTGCATTTTTTTATCGGAATTTCATTTCTGTTTGCATATGTTTTAGTCGTTTGCATATTGCACTACTTAATTCATGAATTTATAGGGGTTCGGGACACAAAAATCGTCAAATTTTCGAATTTTTTTTTATTATTTTAAGAAATTCTCTCTGTGTTTTTCTATTTAAAATGAGGTCTAAATCATGTTTCTATCTTAATTAGAACTAGTGATATAATAATTTTTTTAGTGCGTTGTTTTGAAAATCTAACATTCTTGACAGGTGTTGTCATGGCAACTAAATCTGTCTTTAAAACTTTAAATGCTTTTTCTCCATGATACATTTTTTCAAGATTTCCTGTATTCAAATTGCTATAAGTCGAAAACCGATAAAGTTTAAGGGTTGAAATTTGGAATATATATTTTTCAAACATTATACTTTAATTTTGTTTCAGCAAATTTGAAACAAATATTTATTTTAAGAAATATGACTTTAAAAAAAATACCTTACAATTTTCAAAAATTTTCATTCAAATATTTTTTATTAAATTAATATTTTTTAAATTGCTGAATCAAAAATAAAGTTTATAAATTTGTGAATAATTTACTGCAAGAATTTTGAAAATTGATCAAGAATATTTTGTATCTTAGCAATTTAAAAAGACCTCTCTTTTTTTCAAAAAATTTTAATTTAAAATTTTTAAAAAACTTTTGGAAAAATTTTGTGTTGTGATTTTGCTTATTAGTTAGATGGGTAATCAGTACAAAAAAATATTCTAAATTAATTAATAAAAAATTTTTTTCAAAGTGTCCCGGACCCCCTTAAGCGCATATATTTGCATCCGAAGTAAATTGTAGAAGCTATGAAAAAATTAAAACGAAGTTTAAAAGTATTTTTTGTACTTCTTAAATGATTCATTTTTCTATGTAAGAAAAATTATTATACTAATTCGCTTTTCAATCAACATTTAGCCATTTCATCCCGAGCAACACCGGGGTATTTAGCAAGTTATCTATAAAATAGTATCTTTAAATTGCTCTACTATATACGTGAATGAAGAATGAGGAATGATTTGTATTTTATGTACATTTGACCGAATGTATGCTTTTCATACAAAATTATTTGCTTTTAACCTGATAATCTATCAAAAATATTTTTACGTGCTATTAAGTCTTAAAAATAATTCCATTCGTCTATTCTCTACGGAACTTTTACAAATGAGTTCAATTTTCTTTGTAACACAGCTAAATATTAGCAGAACATTTTTAGCTATTCCTCTGTGATGACTAAAAGATCTTTCTACGTTCATGCTTGTAATAAATTTATTGTTTGCATTTTTTTTATTAAATACTTTATTGTAAAAATTATTATACTTACTATAGATTGAAATTTTGTTTGGCATAATAACATTTAATTTTAATATTAATAGCTCCTTCGTGGATATCTAAATTTATTTTCATATTCATATTTTATAACCAATTTCGTACATACAGGGTTATGAAAATTTCCTGTACAAACTTTTAAAAGGGATAGAGAACAAAATGGAATCCTATTCGCACAGGAATGCATATCCAAAAGTGGCAGCTGGATATACTAGAGGGCCCTAATTAGCAACGTCACTACTGACCAGTTTGTACCGCAATCAATCTTTTCCTCTATATGCCAAGAGTGCACTATTGTTGTAGAAACTTTGAGCATCTATTTATAGATACTGAACTGTATAACTTCTTGTCATATTTAAAATGACAGCTCATAAAAAATGTTATTCACATAATTATTGCTTTTCAATCATGCACCTTAATGTACCCTCTATCATCTGGGTGGCACTTGCGAACATACTTTCTCAAATGCATGCAGTTTAATTTCGGGTCTCCTACCTAAATCTAATATACCTGAGGAGTTCATACATATAATTCCAATTTGAATCAATCTGTAGTCTTATTTCTTGACTTCTAAGAAGTTTTGATCATTTTGACCAGTAGAATATTTCCAAAAGATTATATCATAAGAAAACGACACCAATAAAATATCTATAATGGACTTATTCTAATAGATGTATTTCTTGCAATGTAAAGGACATATATAGAACCTTCCAAATAATTTTATTCCAAAGAAAAACCAGTACAATATTTCTGAGCGACGTACCAATAGAAACTTTTGCAATGATTCTTTTCCGAGGAAAAGACAAATAGAATATTTCAAAAGGATTATATTGTCTTCGGAAAAGACCAACAGGATATTTCCAAACGATTCTTCTGCTTGTCAAAAAGAATAATTTCAGTAGATTCTTATTCTATTTCCAATGAAAACTTTCTAAAGGATTCTATTCTAAGGAAAGAAGCAATGTAATCTTTCCAAAGAATTCTATTCCACATAATGGGTCAACAAAATCGGCCCAAAAGATTCTATTCCAAGTAAAGGACCAATCGAATCTTTCTAAAGGTCCTAAGAATCCATGGGCTTCTTCAACCAATTTTGCTAATTACGCGGTATGTCGTCATCATGGAATCGCCGATTTTTGTATGATGAACATTTACGGCCTTTTGAACATTTACGGCCAATTTATGCACCAACGTTGTCAGGAGTGTATTACTGTTGATGGTCTCAAGTTAATGTTTATGAACAAGAACCAGCGTGTTTTTCTGTGAAGTACATAACCTTCACGACAGACGAAATTAGAATCATATTCTCAATCGAAATACAGCAATGTTCCGACATCGTGTATATGCAAACAGTAACACCATTAGTTGTTTTATTACTTGTGTTATAGCTTCTTATAGAAGACGGACATTCACGATACAGCTGTTTATACACTACCCTACAATAATTGACTGGACGCCAGCTGATTTGCATAAAATCCGACTACTTGTTAGGGGTGTTTTTCGTGGTATGGCCTGGGACCTTTGCATGTTGTTCCTGGTCAATTGAACGCCGACGCCTACATGAATATTTTGGATAATCAGGTTCTTCATACGCTCTGGAAATTTTATGGAATGGACGAATGTTACTTCCAGGACGACAATGCTACATGTCATGTTGCAGCCTCTGTCAAGCAGTGGTGTCAAGATATAGATGTAAAACGTATTCCCTGGCCTGCTCATAGTCCCGACCTAAACCCCATAGAACGTTTGTGGGACGAATTAGAGTGACGCTTACGGACCAGGGAACCCCGTTCTAAATCTACAGCTGAGCTGGCGACATTTTTGCAGCAGGAATGGGCACAAATACCCACAGCTGTGTATCGGAACAATGTTTAAAGTATACCCAGAATGGTTGCTAGTATAATTGCAGCACGTGGGGACCATCCCCCTATTAAAGCATGTATTATTTCCCTTATACCATCACATCTTGCTTTCCGGTCCATTATTGTAGGGTAGTGTACATAATATTTTCACAGCTACACCTTTCTGCATAATGTTTTATTGTTATGTTAAGATTTTAACAAATTATATTTGTAGTCTATGTGTAGTATATCTACTTGCTTTTCCCCCTTTCCGTAAATGGTGGTAATATCATTCATAAAAACTTTGCAAATATTGTTTACTTGACATGCAACAACTTACTATTTTCTTAGTGTGATCTGTAGAATAAGCATAAATGAAATACAAAATAATAAACTAAGTACACAGATAACAGTTGCTATTAAATGTTAAGATCTAAGTTTGAAACTGAATTTAATGAGTTATTTCGCATGCATTAGCTAAAAGTGTTTTTTTTCCCCTCTTTTTCAGAATTATCCACGACAGTGGATTCACGCAAGAAGATTTTAAACAGTACAAGCCTGTTGTTTATAGTAACACAATACAATCTATGGTAGCCATATTACGAGCAATGCCTAATTTAGGCATTGGTTTTGGCAATAATGAAAGGGAGGTAAGATAACACACAGTTTATTCATAAAGAACGCATGTAAGTGTTTTGATATTTTCTCTGTAGTTATTAACTAAGGTTGAGAATTAATGCTTTACTGGAATGGTTTTCATAACACATTTATAACTCTTATTTATGTTTTAATTTTTATATTTTAATTTACTTAAAAAGTCTTATTCTAACACGCTAATTCAAGCAAAGGTATTCTCGTAAAAACGTATGCACAATTTTCAGTTTTCGCAGTATCAAAGCTCATCGGAATTTCCTTCTACAGTCAAAATTTCGGTCAACATCTATACAAAGTTTGGTTAATGAGTATTCAAAGCTCAATTAATGTATCTATAACCCAACCAGGAGCTGATGGCTATTTGGAATTCAAGACTTCCAAAATGTTAGCGTAAAAACTGTTTCTGCAGTATTATGCAATGTTCCACTCGTGGCTGAGCGGCTAAAGGCTCTTAAGAAAGTGGTAGATTGATAACATTAATGATAATAACATGGTCATGAGTTCGAATCTTGTCGGATTGGCTGTTTGAAGTTTCCTGGTATCTTCAAGCCGATGTGGAACTGTGGTCCTGCTTCCCCCCAAGTCCTCCATGAAGAAATGTATCCCATCAGTTTATGTTTGGTGCGAGGTGACAACCCCTCTTCCTCTGTTGCCCCTCTTAAACACAAAGACGATTCCGTACTATTCAACGGAATGCTTGCAACGGAATTCGTCCATAAGCTAAGACTGGGAAAAAAATCTACAAAGAGTAGTCAAATGATATTATTTAAAAATTATAGTGTCCAATATCTGATTTTTAATACTTTTAAGGTCATACACAAAAGCACATAACATTTCCTCTTAACCTTTGATATTTTGGCGAAGTTATGCAATGAAAATTCCAAGTTTCTTTTTTTGAATAATTTTATGAATAATTAAGAAATTAATGATAATAATTTCAATTGTGAATAATTAAGATTGATTTTAATACTAATAATTTAAAATAATATTAATTGTGAATAATTAAGATTGATTTTAATACTAATAATTTAAAATAATATTAATTGTGAACAATTAAGATTGATTTTAATAAGAATAATTTAAAATAATATTAATTGTGAATAATTGAGAATAATTTTTATTTAAAAAAATAGAGAAATCTTTTCAATGTATCCTTGAAGTCTGGAATTCGGTATCTGAAGTTATTGAAATATTGGAAGGCATCCAACTGGTTATATTTTACAACTTGTTGATATGAAGAAAAATGTTTCTTTTTGCGATTCTTGGTGAAGTATGTAGCAGATATGAATTTCTCATAAATTCTCCGAAGGATAACAGTGAACTCAAGCTTAATTATCTCGTAAAATAATTTGGTCTAAATATGATATCTTACTATCCTGAAAATTCAAATGAAATATGATTGATTGAGTTGGTAAGTTTGCTTGTTGTTCCTTGTGGTTCATTGAACCTAACCAATCTTTATAGATCGGGTTTGATATTATTCCTGTATATGTAGTAGGAAAACTATCACATATAGGAAAAAGCATATTCCTACATCGCATTATTCCTACATCGTCCTTTTATTATCAAAACTACATGTCCAATTTGGTTTTGTTTGAGATTTTAACAATATTTAGTTACAAAATATGCTCCCTAAACTTTTTTCAGAAGGTTAAAAGTTCATATCTGTTACAAAACCCTCTATCGGGGTAATTTCTAAACTACATCTCATTACTGATCTACAATTTTGTAACTAGTTTTTATCACTCCTGAAAAATTTTGATTTCGAGACTTACGAGGTTTTTTCAGTAAAACGAAGATAAATTCCTGTAATATGTTACTCTTGCATTTAAGGTGCATGTATACTCTAGAAATCGCGAAAATTCTTCAGAAAATCGATTTTGCTTTCATTTGTTCAAAATATTTCCTATTTCTGAGCTTTAAGCCATACTAAGACTTGTAAATATTTGAAATGCTTTTCTAGTTACAAGAGTTTTACATTTAAATACTGTCACCAGTACAAAAACGTTTCCAAAACTTTAAAATCAATTTCTGCATATATGTATTCGTGTTGCAAATAAGATGCTTTCTTCAAATAGTGATGTCTCAAAACACACAATGAATTTATCTATCATAATTATTTTGGTATCATTATATTCTATATAATACAGTGGATGTTCTGAACCTCAATCAGAGTTTTTAGTTCAGAAATTAATTTTTAGTTGATTTTTAAATGTTAAAAATCTTGAACAAATCTTGTTGATTTTAGACTTTTTTAGTGAAACCAATTGTGAAACATAACCTATTCGCTCCAGCAACTTTATTGATGGGCAAAACTTGAAGAAAAATATTTGGAATAATTTCCAACATTAATTGTTTTTCTGAATAAATTAGAATTCGAGATATCACTGTTAAAAACATGCTAATTAGCTGATTATATTTAAATTAAGCAATTAATAATTTTCGTAATCTGATTTTTTTTTCACCGAAAGGATTTCAAGCATTAGCCAAAGACTTGTGGGTACAAAACTGGATTTTTAGCAAAGATTTTAAAAAATCATCAAGTGGAAACATTTACCTTAATTTAGTAAATAATTTTGTTGGATTGTTTGAATACAGCTAATGACAAATAAAAATATAATTTCATTTGTTCCTGAAATGGCGATTTGTTTTAATTCATACAAAATTGGTTTTGCTCATCACTCACTAGAATTTCAAATAGAACTCAACGTCCATGCAAATTATCAAATAATTTTAACATGTAAGACAGTCATGATAATAGTTCATAGTACAAAACTTATCCAGTAATTGTAAAATTAAACAAGTTAGTAAGTGATTACGAATGATGAAAAAAAAAGGAAATAATAACTAGGTCCAAAATTATATCTGTTCTGGAATTTAATCGTCAACCTCGGTCTAATTAGCTGTCCTGTTGGAAAAGTGATCATGACTCAAAGAAAAAACTCGGCATGAGTTCAAAAATTTAACTAAAGTTGTGTGTTTGTTCATCATTTACACAAGATAGCATCATTTCTTTGTTTTACGACTACCCCCAAAGTTTTTGACATGTACGTTTCGAGTTTAGAACAATACGTCAGCCAGATTTCAGCGTACAATACGTCAGTCAGAACTAAATTTAGTTTAATTCAAACTTAATTCTTTCAACTAAAACCTTTTAAAATTCCAACTATATTGAAATATCTTTTTGCAAATATAATATGTATACTTAAAAAATAAAATGTCACCAATGAATTCTTATCAAATAATATTTCTATCACCATTTAAAAGATAATTTATTCCTTTTCATGTATTCTTTTTGTGCTTTTTTATTATTTAAAAAAGTACTTCATGCTTGTCTCATATAATTAAGTAGGTATTTAATGTTTTGATGATGTGATAAATATGGCTTAGTATTTAGGTAACGATATTTAAATGTACATTGGTATGCATTATGAACGTTAGAATATAGTATATACGTTATTAGAGCATTGTGAGAAAGTATTATGAAATCTCATTCCTTATAATACTCTAATATGCATACAAGAGGTTTTAAAACTTCCTGTACAAACTTTAAGGAGTAGCTAGAAACACAAAATCAATCCATACTCATGTGAGGATGCCTATTCATAAGTTCCATCTAAATTTTCAACAGGGTACATTAAAGTACACAAAGAAAAGACAGTAAGTATGTGTACTTGTTATCCGTCCCAAATTTTTATTTTAATAGTAGTTTTGCTCTTACAGCCTAGATTAGTGATAGATGTATGGTGTTTTCAGTAACCATCTCCATTTTTGAGTACGCTCACATTGTCAGTACCACGCCTGCTACGTTTTACAAATGAATCCAGCTGTACAACTGGCATGAATAAGATCTTTGTTACTTTTTCGTCTATTTTTTACTAGTTTTCCTTAGTGTATATGAGTACAATTTTCTTGTTATTTTGCATACTTTTTCAATTATACTATTAAGATAGGTTATCTTCAAAGGCTCGGAGACACACCAAACTTTTTCTGTCACCTAAAAGCTTTTTGCGCCATTTTAAACTAGAGTCAACTGTTATGGGATTGAGACAGTGTTTCGACATCTCAAGTCCTTGAAAGAGTAACCCTTTACACTCTTTAAACGTCTATTCTTAACTATTTTGTTGTATGAACATCAGATCATTTTTTTGTTGGCTGTTATGAAATAGTTATAAAAGCTCTTTGTTATATATATATATACGCAAGAGCAAATTCCCCCATGTCATATTGAGGCCTGGAACACACTGGTTGCATAGCAACATGTTCTTCAACCATGTTCTTATTATTGTAACTCGGAACGTTTCTCAAATTTTTGATATTAGAACAGACTCGGAAGACGTTCCATTTTATACGTTGTTTCGAGGCATGTTCTCTATCTGGTGTTCTTATTGGTTATTCGTTGTTAGGGAAACAGTTCCAAAAAATAGTATTGAGGTTTTCTATTTTTATTTTGCCGTTTTACTCCTTTTAATAATAATAGTTCTGTTACAATTAATTTTCCACTAATGCTTTGATCTAGGGTTCTTCAACCTGTGTTTCGCGAAATCCTTGGGTTCCGAAACAGCTTTGAAGAGTTCCTCCTCGTTTATGGTAGACTACTGAGACGAAATTAAACAAATATATATTTATTTGTGTTACTTGTATTTTTTTATCCTTGTATTTGCGTGTAATAATTTATTTTGTATTTACGTGTTTCATAGAAAATAAGGTTTTATATTTCATATTTGTTTTCACTTTCTAAATGTGTTTTTATTCTGAAAGAATGGTCTGCTATTACATTTTAATCCCGGGGGTAGTCTACCCCTATGTTTTGTCGTGATATGTAAAAGCATGTTTAGATGGAACGTAAGTAGATGACACAAGTTTGAAAACACTGTCTTAAATTGTTATTTAAATTTAATGTTCTTTGAAGAATATTATAAACAAGAAGTTTCCAAAGGCTGTGGAAAGTTGAAGACCCCCTGCTTAAAGCAAAAAGTTAGTCATTCAAATTTTTGAGTTGAGCAAAACATACTCTGTCTTCAAAAGGTCACACAAATCAGTAAATAGAAATAATTCATTAGATCCTGCAATTATAAATTGAAATTTCAAAAGAAGATGTGTACGATGATTTTTGAGTCTTACAAATGTTAATCATGCAAAACGTATGTCGTTTACCGAAAACTTTTAACATCCAAAATGCAATGAAGTGAAGAGGGCCATTCTGATTAGTAGATAGAGGCGCCATCCGCCGCAATAAAGTGATAGAGGAAGACAGACAGCAATAAAGAGATGATAACCATTCTAAATAATGCATAGGGGCACTATTTTGATTGTAATAGGGTGTATATACCTTTATAATCCTAATATAAGCTAGACACCGCTACAATAAAATGACACAGGAAGACAGACAGCAATAAAGAGAATATAACCATTCTAAATAATGGATAGGGGCACTATTTTGATTGTAATAGGGTGTACATACCTTTATGATCCTAATATAAGCTAGACACCACTACAATAAAGTGATACAGGACAACAGATAGCAATGATTGTCATTCTTCTACAATAGCAATTTGTAAACCCATACCCATTAGTCGTAGTAGTCGATCATATTAGTCGATCAGAAACAGTGACCAAAATATTTTCGATCCAGATCTGGTAACACGATGACTGCTTCAAACCTTTTAACACTTTCATTCTAAATCTAATCCCAACCAAATTTCCTCTATGGGAATGAACATTGTCGTCCATTAATAGAAATCCACTCTAACAATAATTCAAAGATAAACGATACCTTTTCACTTCCGCAATGTCGTCTGAATGCCAGGACAGCCTCCCGCTGACAAACCAAATCACAAAGAGACACACTTGTTCTATTGGGTATTTCAAAATATATCCGGCACAAACTTCAATGAGAGATAGAAACACAATAACAAACCACATTCACATAGGGATGTATATCCGTACGTGACATCTAGATTTTTCTAGAAGACGCTGGTCAGCAACACTGCTGTTGGCAAGTTTCGTCCATCCTCAATTTAGTCGTTTACTGATAACAGGGGGCAGCATCGGAAATGGACAAGCTGCTGTGAGATTGTATCGTGAGCGGTACCTTAGCAAAGAAAATGTGCTTGTCTAGAACCCTATTGCAGGCATATCAGACATACTTTCCATAAGGGTATCCGAGAGTTCCTATGACAAGGAGTTCATTTCGAGCTCAAGAGGTCGTCTTTTCTCTTCTGTGGTCTTTGATGGCGATGTATAGGCTACGATGCGACGTCGGAGAGCGTCCCAATCATTCTGTATTGGGTTGAGAGCAAATGTTGGATGCGAATTCAGGATTACACTTAATTTTTGGACATTTGTGTAGCAGTTGTAGTCTTTAAGCATCAACATCTTATTTTTCCAGTAATGCCTCAATGACTTCTTACAGGGCTAAAGTTGATTAATTATGATGTTTGCTTCGTTTAAATGAACGTTAATGCACTGTGGTTTTATTTTACAGGCGGATGGTAAAATGGTTTTCGATGTAGTTTCTCGAATGGAAGACACAGAGCCGTTTTCGGAAGAGCTCACTCTTGCCATGAAAAGACTCTGGGTAGACACTGGAGTTCAGGAATGTTTTGGACGATCCAACGAGTACCAACTCAACGATAGCGCCAAATAGTAAGCTTGCAAAACTCGACATTTCTATCACCTTTTCCCTCCTGATACACTAATGTCAGTATTTCATGTTATCCTCCTCCATAGTGAGCACACCTCAAGAGTTCTATGGTCCTTATTAATCAGAAAACTGACCACACGTATTAATCCTTCTGGTGGTTGTGACGACGAGGTTTCTCGTCATTAACGAAACTTACCATATTTTGGTTACAAAATATGAGAATAAATATTAGAATCTCCCGCAAAATGTTTGGGTGGAGATCCCAAAACTATTTTTATTCATGTTTTCATAGATATTTGGTTGGGTTCTGGTTGTATGACGCAAATTCTACATTTTGCCAACGCAGCCAAACAACGTTTAGTAAACGTAGACTCACACCACATTTGGTACACTTATACTTTAGAACACTGCGGAAAACATTGGCTTATTCTTTCCTGTCTTCAAACTTCTTGAAATTGGCATACAGGTAGTCCTAAAAGTGTTCTTTAAGCTCCAATTTTAAAATATAAAGTTTGTTTACCTTCAATAAATGGACATGGACAAGAAAACACGTTCTACAGGGTGTAGCGTCGTAGGGGGTCTCTCTGACCACAACTTTCATGGTGGTCCTTATTGAGATTTCCTCTGTTACGTGGATTAGCCGTCGAAGGGAATCGGCTGGCGAATTTATGACCGGATGTGGGTATCCCCTTGTCTTTGAACTTTAGCGGTTTCGGAAGAACGTGTGGGGTCTTCTCTCGAGGAAAAGATAAAATCGTTGAACGCATGAACGTGAACGGACGCAGGGCTAGTATGCTCCAATGAAGCCGCGGGACTGATTCCATTTTTGTATATACCATCTATTAGTCTCGAAATAGCCTTAACTTATGTATATATTGAGTAACTAATTAAATGTGCTGTATTTTTAAAAGTCGTATTAATTGCATTCAAGCCACTCGCCACGTAAATTCTACTCACGACGTTAAAAGTATTTGTGTATGTGAGTGTTAACACAGGGAAGTGTTTTGGTCGTATTTTAGCTATCGCGGTCATATTTGAAACCCAAGCAAAAAACGCCGGATTATTCAGCTTGTATTAAATAAATCTTCAAACGTGTGGAAGGTAGAGGGTACAAATGACTCGAGAAATGAATGACAATAATCTATTGTAGTAAATAGATCCTCAAGTGTTTGGATGTCAGGTTATCAAAGGTTTCGAGGTGGGGATCAGTACTTGTTTGTGAGACCTGAAATCAAAAACATTATCGTTTCTTCAAATTAAATTAAATAAAATTAAATAAGTGACTATCCAATCGAATGTTTGGTAGGAGGTAAATGAAACATATTCGCATTTCCATTGATATAGATCCGCAGAAGAGGGTGCCATCACGGGATATAAAAGAAACCAAAATCTATTGTAGTAAATAGGTCTTCAAGCATTTAGATATCAAGGTATTAAAAGTATCGAGGTGGGGATCAGAGCATCCCTTGAAGCACGGGCACAAGTACACGTGGATCTATCACCGTGCACCCCACTCCTCTTTCTCCATGGGGTCTCCAAATCTTAAAAACAATTTCACTCGTTTAACTTTTATTAAATTAAATCATTGAATCTCCTATCGAATTTTGGTATCCCTACCGTCACCAATAGCACGTCATGTTGCTCCAGTGTGACGTTAATTAAAAATACCAAATACCTACCGAATCTTGTAGCCGCGTTAGGCCAGTTGGAAGAGTAACAAGACGATTACGAGTTCGAAATTAGGTCCAGTCCCATAGCCCGTTATGTAAACGATGGTTGGTGAATTTTGAATCAGTAGTGGCCCCAAATGTCCTAAAGCTAGCATGGTCTGTAAGTTTGGAATTTGGGGGGGAATCTTACGTGTTGACCTAGTCATCTGACCAAGGTTAAAGATTACGAGGCGTTGTCCTTGGATCTTTCCTTTCGGGGTTGATCCCGGAACGTTGCCAATAGCACATTGTGTTACTCCAGTGCGACGTTAATTGATTACCTACCTACATAATACTTGGTTCGAGGTTAATAAATCCATTTCTATTCACTATCCCAATGATGAGGAACAGTAGACATTAGTGCCTAATGCTTGGGGATATAAAAGAAATCAGAACCCCTACTGTAGTAAATAGATCCTCAAGAGTGGAAGTCAGGATGTCAAAGGTTTCGAGGAGCGGATCAGAGCATCCATTGAAACACAAGCACCAAGAACCACGGTGCTTGCTTGCCACCGTGCGCCCCGTTTCGATGTGGGGCCTCGTAATACAAAACAATTCCTATTATTTAACTTTTATTAAATTAAATAATTGAATCTCCTATATAATTTTTGAGTGGAGGTCAATCAATCACGTTCTATTCTCTTTTTAATTGCTGCGTATCCATAGATCTTACTGCCTATAAACAAATAAGAATGATCAAATTGTAGTAAATAGATCCCCGAGAGTTTGATTGTTAAAGGATTCGAGTCGGGGATCAAAGAATCCCTTGAAGCGGGCCCAAGTACCATGGTGCTTGCCACTGTGCTCCCTTCCATGGAGGCAGCTGAAATCAAAAACATTTTTGATTATTTAACATCTATTTATTTAAAATATTGAATATACTATATCATTTTTGGGTGGAGGTCAATCAATCAAGTTCTATTCACGTTTTAATTGCACCGTAGACATTAATGTCTATGCACAAGTACAAAACAAATCACAATGATCTAATCGTAGTAAATAGATCCCAAGAGTTTGATTGTGAAAGGCTTCGAGTCGGGTATCAAAGAATCCCTTGAAGCGGGCCCAAGAAATATTATGCCTGCCACTATGCTCCCTTCCATAGTGGCAGCCGAAATAAAAAACATTTTAATTATTTAAAATCTATTTAATTGAATGATTGAATCTCCTATATAAGTTTTGGGTGAAGATCAATGAATCAATTTCTATTCACGTTTCCATTGACGAGGATCCTCAGAACTCCATGCCTCCGCACGGGATCTAAAAACAAACACATCTGTGAACGACCCTACAGTAGTAAATAGATCCTGGAGCGTTCGGATGTCGAGGGTGCCAAAGGTTCCGAGGCGGGGATCGTAGGAAAAGTATCTTGTGAATGCAGCGGCCGGATGTCGAGTGTTGCAACTCGGCTTCGATCGATCAAAACAATCGTGGAAATGGGGCTCGTGATCCTATGCCACGACGGGCGACGCCGTTCTCTGCCATCTACATCCAATCACATTCCATAACTTGTGTTTTCTCTGCTGATATAAGCCTCAAGTCCCTTTTGAGCGAAGAATTGCAACTTTGGGATGAGAAGGGAGTTAGGGGAGGGAGAGGATTCCCCGCTTTTCGAGGGATGAAGGGACACGTGTTGTCACCGTCACGTGACACTTATGTGGATTGGTTGCGGATTAGATATTACTAATTTAAAAATCAATTTCTTTCTGCATGTGTATTGCACACAAGAGTTTGCGCTTTCATGGCTCAAAACTGATAAAACTTTAGAGTTGTACATGTAATGCAAAGCGTGCACGAATACAATATGCGAGAAAATATACAACTCCCATTTGATATCAATCTTCACATTTAATTACACACATGATCTAAAAAACTATTTTCAGAGAACATTTTCAATAAATTGCATTCCTTAAACTCGGATTGGTGACAAAATAAATTAAGAATTTAATTCTATTATATGCATTTATTCTATGCACAAAAGTTAGCAATCTCACGATTCAAAGCCGAATAGCTATCTATAATGTTGGGAGTTTTAATGTGTCCATATGTTTTTGGAGCATTCATGAATGTTGTTAATGTTCCTAAATGCATATTTTTATGCTAGCAAAATAATTTTACTTGTATACTTGTCCTTGAAAAGTATTTAAAACTTCTGTCATAGAATATTCAAGTAAACTGCACCCCTTGAATACGGGTTGGTTACCGAGGACATACAGAAATTAGTTCTACTGTGCACATTTATATTCGATGCACAATTGTTCTAGATCTCACGACCAAACCAAAAGCAGCACTGACAGGAATCAGATGAAACAAAAATTAATGCTATTGTCCATCGTTGAGCAGCAGTTTACTATTTCACTACTCGAAGTCGACAGACTGTCGGTAACTAATAGAGCTGGATTCTGCATAAATGTGATAGAAAAAAGATCAACAACTTTTTGTAAGCAAATTAATTTTACTTAATTACCCTTGAACAATATTTAAAACTCCTGTCATTAAATATCTGAAATAAATTGAACTCATTGAATACGATTGGAAGCAGATGAAACAGAAATCCATTCACTTGTATATGTTAATTCTTTGCAGAACAGTTAACACTATCGAATCTCAAAATCAGTTAAACCGATGAAACTTTTTACAGTGCAATACAAGATAGGTGGGTAAAGAGTTAAATTAACGTTGCACTAGAGCAACACATCAATATTTTAATGGTACTGTAAGGTATTTTTATCATCTCACTGGAACAACACAACGAGCTATTGGCAACGGTCCGGGATCAAACATGAAGGGAAAGATTCGATGACAACAACATGTAATTCTGAACTACGGTCAGATGACGAGGTCACACATGATCAGGCCCACCACTCTCCAAGCTTCCACGCCACGCCAACATGAGGACATTCGAGGTCACGAAAGATTTAACATACACCAGTCCCCTTCGTACGCGACGGTATTTGTTTGGATTCGAACTCGCAACCCTCCGGTTGCAAATCCGTTACTCTTGACACTGGGTTTTTGAATCACGAGGTCGACACTTCAACCGGTATCCAAGTCACCTAACTTCCACACCACGCAAACGTGAGGACATTGGAGGCCACGACAGATTTAACGTGCACCAGCCCCCACATACACAAAGGTCTTTGGTTGGATTTAGTTTCGAACTTGCATCCTTCTCCTTCTGGTAATTGATAATTTTTAGTTAACGTCGTACTAGAGCAACACAACGGGCTATTGACGACGGTCCGGGATCAATCCCTTAGGGGAAAGATCCGAGGGCAACACCTCGTTATTTTGAACCACGGTCAGATGACGAAGCAACACCTGAGCTGCACCCCACTCTACAAACTTCCACACCAACTCAACGTGAGGACTTTCGGCCACGACAGATTTAAGGTGCACCAGCCGCCTCTACACCATACGTTTACAAACATCCATGCCCGGATTCCAACCAGGAACCTTCCGATCTAGAGGCTAACACCTTAACCACAATACCGGTTGGTCGGCTGCTCTCCTTGTGAATCCTCTACTCTTCCGCCGACCAACCGGTATAGTGGTTAAGGTGTTAGCCTCTAGATCGGAAGGTTCCTGGTTCGAATCCGGGTCCGGGCATGGATGTTTGTAAACGTATGGTGTAGAAGCGGCTGGTGCACCTTAAATCTGTCGTGGCCGAAAGTCCTCACGTTGGGTTGGCGTGGAAGTTTGGAGAGTGGGGTGCCATCTCAGGTGTTGCTTCGTCATCTGACCGTGGTTCAAAATTACGAGGTGTTGTCCTCGAATCTTTCCCTTAAGGGACTGATTTCGGACCGTCGTCAATAGCCCGTTGTGTTGCTCTAGTACGACGTTAACTAAAATTACCTTACCTCTACTCTTCCGACTGGGTAAACCACTCTCCGTAATGCAATACAATGCGTGCATGAATGCAATAAAATGACATGAAAAGAGAAAATGCTATCTGTTTAATATAGGGCAGATTACCAGTTCAATAAGTTGGTATAGAGCTTCTTTTCATGCAAACAAAATTAAATGCTGAATCAACTCGATTTCGAATTAAGATCTTCGTCAGTTCTGGCTATCTATGTTTGGACCCCGTGCTATTAACCCCTACCAATCTATTTAAGATAGGCCAGCCCAACAACAAGCTGTCCCCGAAATGGCTGTTGACGAAACGTGGAGCTTTGATTGTTCAGGAAGAAGCGGTGAGGCTTCCCTAGTTAGAATGAAACGGGTCTGAAATCGATGCTCTCGAGTTCACATTTCAACGTCATACTGAAAATTGTACGGAATCTTCCCATCAATCTGTGAAACCCAATTGGGTCTTCCTTTGTTTTCGAACGGAGTCTTGCCCAGTTCCAAGGCCGTCGCATTCGGATCCAATATATGATTGGTGACTACTTCACGCATTTATGCTTCTTCAAAATGATATCCTCACTATCAAACTGTCGTTTTTGTTTAAGGTTGCATGTTGGTCAGAAGAGGCTGGAAATTAAAATTTCATTCAAGGAATCATGGATCGATTAAGTACTTGGCTATATTGGAAACGTTTGACAAAAATACTCAAAATACGTTGCATGTAGGTCAGAAAAGATTGGAAATTTTACCTCCATTGGTGGAGTATTTAAAAACAGTTCTTTTTAATGCTCAAAATACGTTGCATGTTAGTTCAAAGAAGTTGGAAGTTTGAATTTCATTGGTGGAATCAGATCAATTAAATACTTGGCCATATTGAAATACAGTTTTTTAATGCTTAAAATACGTTGCATTATGGTCCGAAGAAGTTGTAAGTTTTCATTGATGGAATCATCGATGCATTAAATAATAGCCATATTGAAAATAATTTTTTTTAATGCTCAAAATACGTTGCATGTTGGCCATAAATGGTTGTAAGTTTAATATAATCGATGTAATCATAGATTAATTAAATACTTGGCCATATTGAAAAACAATATTTTTAAGTACTCAAAGTTTGGGGTCTGTATATCTTCTGCTTCAGGGTCAAAGGGATTAAGTCTGAATTTTGATGGATCCAAAGAAGTCAAGTGCATCATTAATTTTAAAAATAAAAAAACGTGCCTAAAATTGAATCTAAATTAATCTACGAATCTACATTACAGCGATTTGTATCATGGCATGCTACTTTTTCTTCCTGAATACTTATGAGAAGGAGTGAAATATTCCACTTGAGATTTTGAAACGTAGCCATTATGACTTAACCCTTTTTTCCCTAACACGGAAGATATATATCGTATAGCCACTGTATATAAGAAACTAGCTGTAAAGCCCGTTGCGATAAGAATACAATGGGCTGAAAAAATGGTATTGATATTCAAATGCCCCTTATTAAACATAGTTTAATAACACTCCATTAAACTCACAGCTTAAACAACATTTCGATAAATTATTGCAAATAGAACTAAAAATTGAAACATTACTGGCGTTGCCAGGTATAAAAAAACATACTCATTAAAAATTTAATTATACTACTGAGAAATATTATTGAAAAATATAACTGACAACTTTCTTTTTTAACATTGATCCAATAAATGTATTGTATAAATGTACTGGAAGAATATGGATTAGCAACAGGAGGGTTGCGAGTTCAAATCCAACCGTAGACAAATACACAGAGGGCTGGTGCATGTCAAATCTGTCGTGGCCTCAAATGTCCTCACGTTGGTGTGGTGTGGGTTAGGAGAGAGTGGTGGCAGATTAGAAGTTGACCTCGTCATCTGACCATGGTTCAAAACGGTGTTGTCATTGGATCTTTGGTGATGATCTCGGGTCGTCGCTTATAGCCCGTTAAGTCATTCCAGTGCAATGTTAATTACCTACCTACTTACTCTTGCCAACAAAGAACTACCATCGAAAACGATAGTACTTAATAGGTTTGAATTTAAATTTCATCACCTTAAATTCAATCTATATTATCCTCTCTGCTTATTCAAATTGCAATGCATCGGGTGTCAATACGCCTACGAGATATTTTCATAGATATGGTCGTAAGTGCGCCACTGACAGCAACATCTGTTTGATTTCTTTGCACTTAAAGGTGTTTTTTCTTCCCACCGGTTAGTATTATGTAATGGCTTCAGTTGGGGAACTATGTGTGGAGAGTATAAAAGATACTCGCAATAGTGAAGCTTATGAAATGTTTTGTTCACATTTTTTGTATGCCTTTCCAGAAGACACGTGCTTTTTCAAGGAAATAAAATTACGTAAGAGAAGAAATATGTATTGATCCGTCGGCCTATGTAGCGTTTTTAAAGAGTACACCCACACGTAATATATGTAATGAACTAATGAAAAATGTAATATATTTGCATTTTTGATGTTCATAACGCCACCTTTATTAAATGTTGGCGTGGAAAGGATGTTTGGAGAATAAGATTCCAAATTAGGTGTTGACCTCGTCATCTCAAAGAGATTCAAAATTACCAGAGGGAATATAAAAGTAGAGGTTGACCAACCGGTCTAGTGGTCAAGGTGTTGGCTTCTGGATCGGAAGGTTCCTGGTTTGAATCCGGGGTCAGGGCATGGATGTAAAAATTGTGCTGCCCTTTGTTAGGGGCAATGATGGTCCACCTACTGGGTGCCCCTTCACAATTGACCATGACTTCCGGCCTTGTAGTGGTCAAGGACAAGTCCTTAGTGCCCGCCATTGGAAAGAAGTGACCATCGCTTCCGGCCTTGTAGTGGCCAATGAAAAGTCCAGTGCCCACCACTGTAATTTTGGTAATTTTTAGTTAACGTCGTACTAGAGCAACACAACGGGCTATTGACGACGGTCCGGGATCAGTCCCTTAAGGGAAAGATCCGAGAACAACACCTCGTAATTTTGAACCACGGTCAGATGACGAAGCAACACCTGAGCTGGCACCCCACTCTCCAAACTTCCACGCCAACCCAACGTGAGGACTTTCGGCCACGACATATTTAAGGTGCACCAGCCGCCTCTACACCATACGTTTACAAACATCCATGTCCGGACCCGGATTCGAACCAGGAACCTTCCGATCTAGAGGCTAACACCTTAACCACTATACCGGTTGGTCGGCGCCCACCACTGTAATATATATATATATATATATATATATATATATATATATATATATATATATATATATATATATATATATATATATATATATATATATATATATATATATGTATATATATATATATATATATATACATACATACATATATACATGGTATATATATATAAAAGTAGAGTGAGCAGGTGGTAAACTAATATCATGTGACGAACACTAGAAGTAACGTACCCTTGGACTATTTTCGTCTGTCTGGTGGAACCAAAGATACAGGGTGGCCACGCGGGAAATGTTTGAAACTAATCGAAATTTCAAAGCACATAAGAGTGATGAAAAGATTTTAATGATGTATATTGAAATTAAATACTAAGTAATTAAAGATAAAGAGGTTCGATGTGACCGCCTTCTTTAACAAGGACAGCAGTGAGGCGGTTCAAGAATACGTCCATCACGCGTGAGCAGATTTCGATGTCAATCGTGTGGATTGCTCCCACACTTTGCTCTTCAAAAGTAAAAAATATTGGGGCCTATAATTATTATATGCCCCAATATTTGTTATTTACAGCTTGTAAAAAAGAAGTTTGTGAACATTCTCCACCTTAAGCCGACTTCTTTTTTCACTAACTATCAAACTAGTTAGGAAAAATACTCTTTTTGATGAAACGGATGTCCCCATCCCTGACAAATACGTAGTTGCATGGTTATTTTTTTTTTAATTTTTGTTATGGTACTTTTTTCATTCAAAAATAAAACTTCGATGTTAAACAAACATAGGCTCCAATAAATCGATGGTAAATACATCGATGCTTTGAAAACATCAACATTGATGTCGCATCCTTACTTTGCAGTCCCTTCACCCTTGACCACTTTGGTCTAAAAGTATGTTCAATTTGTTGATCATAAAAATTATGCTACTCGGTTATTTTTTTAATTTTTACAATGGTACTTTTTTTTATTTAAAAATAAAACATCGACAAGTATAAACATCGATGTAAAAAAACATCGACTCCAATACATCGATTTTTTTTTTGTAAAACAACGATGTTTTGAAAACATCGACGTCAATGTCGCATCCCTTCTATAAACCTGTTAAATTTTACTATCCTATAATAATTATTAAATTGTTAAAAAAATGAACTCATTTGTTTTGAAAATGGTATAAGTCTACTTTGAAAAAAAAATTATTTCATTTTTTTCAAAGTAGACTTATACCACTTTCAAAACTAATGGCTCATATGATGCATAATTTACGTGTCAATCAATAAGCTGTCAAGCATTGAGAGAGGTTATTTATCTAATGCCCTTGCAATTAACTGAACATTTCCATCCAAGAGAGGATGTTTGATCAACTTGACTTTCCACTGTTGCAACACAGGGTATCACGTTACACTTCACATTCTTACCGTGTATTCTATACACAACCCGTTTATAGAGAGGATACACCTTCATTCAGGTTGAACAAACGTCCATGCATTAATTCGGATTCTGACCAGGAACCTCTCGATCCAGAAGCCAGCGACCCCTCCTCTTAAGCCGACTAACCGGTAGGCATGAGATGGTTTGTCTGTAAAAACATAATGAAACTATCGGAGAACTTCTAGTTAAGAAATGTCGTTAGGTGTTATTTATTACTAGAGGCCTAGTTTTCGATTCCTATTGGGTGTGCTTCTCTCTTATGTGTTAGTAAAGTCTTCCTTGTGTGTATGGTCATTTACTCGATGTTTTTGGCGCAGCTGGACCAAATACGACCCTTGTGCCAAACACTATACTATAATAATGGACCGGACAGCATGATGTGATGGTAAAAGGGAAAGAATACGTGGTTTTGGTAGGTGGATGGTCCCCCATGTGCTGTAATTGTACTGCAACCCTTCTGGGCATACTTTCAACAAGGTTTTTTGATACATAGCTATGGGTATTTGTGTCCATTCCTGCTGCAAGAATGTCGCTAGCTCAGCTGGAGATTTCGGATGTGGTTCCCTGGTCCGTAAACGTCGCTCTAACTCGGTCCCAAAAATATTCTATGGGGTTTAGGTCGGGACTCTGAGAAAGCCAGGGAAGACGTTTTACATCCATATCTTGATACCACTGCTTGACAGAGGCTGCAACATGACATTCAGCATTGTTGTCATGGAAATAACAGTCGTCCATTCCATAAACTTGCCAGAGCGTAGGAAGAACCTGTTTGTCCAAAATGTTCATATAGGCGTGGGCGTTGAATTGACTACGAACAGCATGCAAAGGTATCAGGCCATGCCACGAAAAACATCCCAAGCAAGTAGTCGGATTTCATGCAAATCCGCTTGTGTCTAGTCTATTATTGTAAGGTAGTGTATACCTCAAAACCAACCATACTCAGGCTTAACTAAACCAGTTAGACCATCCATTAATCTAAATTCCCCTTAAAAGTTCTTCGTCATCTGACCGTGGTTCAAAATTACGAGTTGTGTCCTCGAATCTTTCCCTTAAGGGACTGATTCCGGACCGTCGTCAATAGCCCGTTGTGTTGCTCTAGTACGACGTTAATTAAAATTACCATTACCCCTTAAAAGTTCAATGTTACAACAAGGCGTCCGTTGATATCCTCTCGTCAGATCAACACAAGACAAAAGTACACTTGAGGAAGCTTCAGTATTATATCTTAGGTACAATAGAGATCGGATCTGCCCACTCACAGGTCTTCCATAGAGATCATCTCTTACCACATTAACACATGTCAGAAGATGACTTTCAAAGCCAAAAATGAGTGTTACATTTTTGGATAGTCGGAAATACGATATGACCCTGAACGAAGGATGGGGATCGAATATGTCCACCTCACAGATCCAAAAGGCAGTCTTACATTTTCTGTCACCCGTGTATTTGAGTGAATCTCCTGGGAAGTCTCAATGTACCAGATTGCTGACGGAGTTAGCCAAAGTTTATTATTCGAGATGGCGAATAAATTTGGGATAGGCTAGAGTGGGCAGCGTGTGTGAAATGGCTCGGCAATCGGTTACGAAGAAGGTTTTTTTTTTTGGTGATACTTTTGCTCTAATTTGTAATATAAGCGGCATGTCGAAGTTGTATGTGAGTAACATGCCAAACTACACCACGAATGACGAAAGAGGTTACGAAAACACTAGAGCCCTCTGAATTTTTAACCTTACAAAAATATGTTATACGATTGCATTCATTACACGTTTGTGTTTCTTGGTACCAAACATAAACTAAAACACACTTCTGGTTTATTAATTTCAGCGAATAAAAACATTATAGTGTATATGAGAGATATTTTTTAAAGTTAACGTCACACTGGAGCAACACAACATTATAGAGTCTTATATTACCGTTCAAAAATTCCGAACACTGTCTACTACGGGGATTTGAATTAGGAGGTAATTTGGCAAGGAAGTGAGACTTTACCCAGAGCTTGTGATTCGGAATACTAATCCCTCTGGAGTAACAAGATAACTCACGATAAATCTTCAGATTTCTCAGTTAACGCTTCAAGTGGTTTGACTAGATATTTCGTCCAATACATGGTTAATTTTGCTAATGACGAAATATCCCGTCGAGACAAAACTGGCCACTACAGGGTGGTGTACAAGATAAACCACCAAGAGGGTTAACTTCCATTTTAGTTTAAAGGGATAATTATATATTATATTTGACATGGGAAAAACCATTCAACCTAAAAAATTTGGACTCGTTAGTTATTATAATTCAGTCAGTATTATACTCTATAACAAAAAAAAATCGACGCACCAAGAAGTTGTACCGGGCTTAATCAACTTGTAACTGCGCTGACTGGGTACCTATAGTCCTTAGTGGCGAGTCCCGTTTCAAAATGTGTCCTAACGACAACTGCAGACCTGTATGGAGACGCTCAAGGCAGCGTGGGGAACCTGCTTGCTATCAATGCCCACAACAGGGCAAACTTCTTTGGTAGTCATTACTGGCACACTTACAGCACAGCGATACGTAGACGACATTCTACGGTAGTGTTACCGTTCCTTTTGCGACACCCCGGATTTACTTTTCAACAAGATAATGCCCGGCCGCACACGGAACGTGTTGCTATGAATTGCCTTCAAGCTTTCCCAACACTTCCTTGGCCAGCTAGGTCTCATGATCTCTCTACCATAGAGCAGATTTGGAACGTTATGGGACGGCGATGAAATTATTTCGCCCTTTTTAGTTTTTTGTATTGATTTTAACGTCCCCACGTCCCAAAAATCGTAAACTACGTATTTTTGAAGCCTTAATAAAGAATGTATGGAACAATTTTATTACAAATAGTTTAAACTATGCAAATATTTCTCGGAGTTTGATGCAGTTTTTAATTATTTTAACTTAGTTATATGGCTTTAAAGAAGTGTTTTATTTCATCTCTTAGCTAACTATATTAGTGTATTTGGGTTTTCCTTATATTTTGTTCTTTATATATTGTGGATATTTTTTTGTAGAGAAACAACAATTAAATAATATAAATAAATAAGTAATTTTTTCGTTTGAGGGATAAGTTTTTAACAGACCAAATCTACGATTCATCTAGAATTTTGTTTTCTAATTCCTCCCATAAAAAATATAATTTCTTTATATGCTTGCAATTTTTAGTACCTTAAATTCTTAGAAATTTAACGCTTATTGTAATACTCGCTTTCAATACGTGTCTAACAATTGTGATATTTTTCAGTTTCCTGGACGACTTAGATCGCTTGTGCAAGAAGGATTACATGCCGACAGAACAAGATATTCTGAGAACGCGAGTCAAAACTACTGGAATCGTAGAAGTTCACTTCTCTTTCAAGAATTTAAATTTCAAGTAACATTTGTCTATTTGACATTTTTTCTTTTTCTTTATTATGTATATTATTCAGTCTCTTTAAATAAGAACCAGTTGACTTACTGTGGTTAAAAATGTTCTCTGTTCTTCATTTTAGTTTAATCAATTCGTACAAATTACAAATTAAAATACAAACTCGTATGGAGACATAACCTCAGTTTTCCAAAGAATAGCCATTTTCGAGATTCATTCGAAGCATTGTATGAAGCTAAGCAAATATACTTCAATTATTGAGGTATGAAGGTATTTCTCTCATAGCTTGTCGAAATGTTACATGTTTCACGTCCAATATCACATATTTGCCTTACACACAGGTGATGTATTACATGTATTTTTCAACTTGATATCAAAGAAGTCATTGGTTAGAGTGTGGAGTGTCGTATCAGGAGATCTGTCACCCAATCAACCATCATGATGGATAACTTAATGATGATGGTACTATAGGAATGGATTCTCATGAATCAATTAGCGTTGCCCTCATTCACACCATGGGGGTTTGATTCACGTTACACCTCATCCACACACAAAACTTTTGACAGAACCCGTTTGAATACATGGTGTACCATTTAAACTAGATGTAAAAGCACACATCTTAGTTTTAAAATTATTATACTCAGATATGAAAGACAGACATGAAACACACATTGGCCGAAAATTCGTTACAAGATCAGCTAATACGTTTAAATATAATGTGACATAATAAATAATTAATACTTTACTGCACGATAGAAATTTGTAATTGCAATAAACCTGAAGAGAAATTTCACATTTGGAGAACATCAGGAATAAGAAACTTTGATGTCACTAACAGGGAACTTGATTGCTGGTATCAATTGTTGTATTATTCTAAACCAGAGAGTGACTAGAATAGACAATGAGCTGTACACATCATCTGCCGAGTAATATTTCGAATAGATTGATTCACTATCTTTTTAAAAAATTAAGAAAGTTAGATTAGAGAAACAGTCTATAGACATTTTCAGTTTGGAGAGCCCGACAGTTAAAAATATGTGGGGGCCATAAAATATGTTGGCTACAATATAAAAAAAGAGCTAATAACCTTCTTCATGTGAGTATGCTTACATCGTTTAATGGTCGAGAAATTGATGATGCGTAATGGTTGTGCAATACAGGGTGATTCACAAGTAAGTATGCAATTTCAACGTGCTATATAATAGTGACAATGTAAGATATTTTGTGTTACCTGTAACAGAAGTGTAGGTGAATGTTTCAAGTTTTTTGGAGACAGTCACAGATGTTCTATGTGTGCACCCTTAGCCACACTACACACGATAAATCGGTAACCCTTTCTGCCCAGACGCGTGTTAGGGTATATGAAGCAAGTGCAGTGGTAGTGAATGCGATACGCTGTTTCAACTCTGCCAGATTAACAAGAAGAGGAGGGTTAAATACGTTATCCTTTATGAAGCCTCAAAGAAAAAGTCACATGGTGTTAAATCAGGGCATCGGGTGGCCATTGGGTAAATGGCATGCTGTAGTCGGCGCTTCGTCCAATCCATCGGTGAAGAAGATGTTAATAGAATTCATTTCGTATGTCACCTGACCAGTGGAGTGGTGCACCATCCAATTGGAGAATAATTTTTTAGACTTTATTATCCAATTGGATGAATAAAGTTTTGGACGACATCTGCCGATTCGCTCGATCGTCCTGGCTTTAGAACTATACACAAACAGCCCGTCGTTTCAAAATTTTTAAACCAATCGTAAATGAATTTTCTTGTTGGAGGTTCTTTTTCAAATCGTGATCGAAAATGCCGTTGCATAACGGTGACAGATTCCGTTTTGGGCTCAATTCAATAAAACAAAACGCCTTCTCCACTGCAGACGCAGCCATTTCTACTGACTAGTCACGTGACATGCTCACTATCGCATACGTCACTTCGCTTGGGAGGGAGACACAAACTTTATGAGTATACCCAGCTAACAGTTCGCATTTGGGGACCCAGTCTTAAACTTTCCTGTCTTACAGCATCTGGAAACTATACGTACCTATGAATCATCCTGTATATGGAACCCATTTTCCGTCTGCCAATGGTTTATAAACAGTTTATAGACGGTCTGAGACTTAATTTTTATTATTATACATTTGTACTTAGTAGATACTTTATTATTCAGATCATATTAACAGTGAGATTTCAAAAATCGTGTTAACTCCAGTTTTAACTCCAGTTTTTTTCGCGCAATTGATTGTATGATTAATTCTATGCTCAATAACTGAAAGGTTTATGCATTGATTATATGTTATGAGAACATAAGGCATAACATTTCATACAAGTTCTGAATTGTAATACGATTCATTTAATATATAAAATTGTTTGCTGGAGTTTTTAATATTTATATAACATTCCAAAGCAGCCCCATAACCTATTAGTTTAGAAAAGATAGCATATTAGGTAACGACTCTCTTATATAATTTGACGAATACCTAAATTTTATTTTTAAGCACTCATAAAAAGGTTACAGAATAGGTTTTCAAGTATTCACTAAACAATGAAACTTCGATCAACCGTCACTCTTTTAACCGTCAGCCCGTTATTACTGAACATTGCAGCTCCGAAAGCACGAGCCTCGAAAAAACAAAAGAAAATGACAGACTATTTTAAAATTTGAATATATATGTACGTCTATAGACCGTAAGTTCAGGTAACAGTATGTACTACACTGTACTTATTGTAAATTGTACTTTGTTTCTGTAAAATAAAATATATATATGTACAGTGCATTTCCAGTTCATAAACGTGCACTTTTTATCATTCGTTCATATGCAATGGATGGGGTTGGGTAGTTTAAATTTTTTGTGTCATTCGTATATTCTATTAACTGTCATAGTCCAGGTCCCAACCCTGACGGTTAATCGAAGTTGTACTGTACTATTAAACATGAGCACAACACATACGCTTTGCAAGGTTAGGTTAGGCGGTTGAACTTGCGTTTCATGAGCAACACAACTGGCTATTGACGACGGTACGGGTTGAGAAAAACTCGAGGGCAACATATTGTAACTTTGAACCATGGTCAGATGACGAGGTCCACACCAAAGCAGGAACCTATACTCTAAACTTACACACCATGCCAACATGACATCTGATCGCGACAGGTTTAACGTACAGCAGCCCCGTGTACACGACGTTCTTTGGTTGGATCGAGTTTTAACTCGCGCGCGCGCAGCGCGCAACCCTTCTACTTCTAATAGGAGACTCTACCAACTGGGCTACATCGGTCCATTGCTCTGCTATAGCAAATGTTATTATATAGCCGTTCTATCACTTTGGCTATTATTACAGTGTTAACTTCCCGTTGTCTAGACATATTCTCGACCAATGTATAATTGGCTTGTGTTGCTAGTCCATAGAGAAGCCCATGGAGTTCCTAGTCCAAAGAGCTACAACGAGAGAAGAGGATAATGTCCGTTTTGTGTTTGATTTTATTGACCGTTTTTGCCTGTTCATTCCAGCATGCTCTATTAGATTAAGATCAGGATTATCAGGAGTCCATTCGAAGGAATTCGTACTACACACGCCAGGAAATTCAGGAACCATGGATAAAAATCAGAATTTATCTACCACATCATGGAAAATAGTGCTACAGTAGTATCGATGGATAGGAGGGGTTGAGCCATTAACCACTGGGTGATGGATCCTCGAAGTTCTTCCATCATTTTCAACCGAACATCACTCTTGTCAACTTAACATGACTCAACGAACTCACTTGACGTCACGGTCATTTTGTGATTGTCTAGTGTCCCACTATGACGATTCGTATGGAATTAGATTTTAAAAGATGACTCGTCCAAAAGTTTAAATCTTAAGCACTTTCATGAATGAAAAACATACTATTTACGCGATAGAACACTTCAGATTGATATACAGGGTGAATATAAAAAAAATGTCCCAGTTTCAATGGTATATTATAACAGTTTAATTTAGACTACTTACAACAAATCATATATAAAATTGAAGATAAACTCACCTAGTTTTTCTTACAAATGTTCAATATGTGCATCTTAAGTTATACGGCACACATCCAACCTAAAGTCCAATTCTTCCCACACATTGGTTAAAAAGTCCGGAGCAATAGCATCTTTAATTCTGTGTCTCAACTCTGGCAAATCATTAGGTAGCGGCGCAACGTAGACATGTATATCTTTTATAAATCCCCAAGGAAAAAATAGCATGGCGTTATGTCAGGTGAACGTGGAGGCTAGCGAAAAATAGCTCTGTCTTCTCGACCATTACGACCCATCCAACGGTCAGGGACTTCGACGTTCAACCACTCTCGTACAAAGAGATTCCAATTGGAAGGGGCTCCATCCTGTTTCCAAATAAAGTTTACAGGTTCACCCTATACTAATAAGGGAAATAGCCATTCTTTCAACATATCCAGATAAGCCACCCCTGTTACGCTAAAAATTAGACTTCATGTTGGATGTGTGCCGTATAACTAAAGGTGCACATATTGAACATTTGTAAGAAAAACTAGGTGAGTTTACCTTTAATTTGATAGATGATTTGTTGTAAATAGTCTAAATTAAAATGTTATAATATACCATTGAAACTGAGATATTCTTTTATGGACACCATGTACTTTATTTCCAATATACAGCACCATAGTTTTTAGGATGGTAGAGGAAATCTGTAGAAATACAGCAAATGCATGCTTTCTTAAGCACATTTTATGCCGATTTTATGTGGTGTGTTCATGTTACCACATCTTATTGCTCCCATCCAATTACAATGGTTATAGTAATTTCACCAAAACAACATTATCATATTTTGTTTAAATATGTCTTTATTTCCAGACTTGATTCTTATATTGATGAATTGTGAGTGATTAATTATTTCTTGTTCTTTCAGACTGTTTGATGTTGGTGGTCAAAGATCCGAACGAAAAAAATGGATTCATTGCTTTGAAGATGTTACAGCTATAATATTCTGCGTTGCTATGAGCGAGTATGATCAAGTATTACATGAGGATGAAACAACTGTAAGTTAAAAAATGCTACCATGTAAAACATTTGTGTTCCAACAACAAATTCGGTCGAACTATAACATTGAGGATTTTTAACGTAACTTTTAACGCAACTTGAAGGTCAGTTATGCAGATTTTTCCATCACATATGTGTGTATATACTTAAAAATTGTTTAGAATATTTATTTCTTACCCCACCATAGAATAAAAATTAAGAACCTTAATTTTATTGTTATGTTGCATCAGTACGACGTTAATTAAAACACCTACCTTAATTTGATTATGTCAATTTGCTGCTACTCAGTGCTGCTCAGATTTTATTGGATTACTTATGATTTGAACACGTTGAATTCAACACCATCACCAATAAAAATTCCAAAAATATAATTCCAAATTTATGTATGACAGTTAATTAGATTAAACACCAAATGTCGCTACAACACCTATAAACTGTTTGTAAAATATTTACGATATGCTTCATGTGAGAACATTTGAACAGAAGAAAAATCTTCACAGTTCTTCTGGTTTGTTTCTTTGAAATGAAAATACAACCCTCTATATTCTTAACGTTGTCAACTACTTTAACACTTTTTATGTTTCTATAAGTGTCGTAAAATTTATTTCCCGACTACTTTCTCTAACTTCAAGATATTCCTGACCTTTTTTTATTTGTTCGAGACGCCTACAGAGATTGGAAAACTATAGTAAACTTAAACAAGCTGTTTTTGTCATTCGTTTAAGTCGGGGGAACGATTCACCTCCGACTTCAACAGACATTTGATGTACAGCAGCATATATACAAAAAGCTTTGGTATATAGATAGTTAAATTTATGTTAAACTGGAATACATTAGCGGGCTATTGACGACAGAGAGAGCTTTGGATAAAACACCATTTGATGGAGAAAAAGACACGAAGAAATTATTTAAATACGTAAAGTTTTGTTGTGCGTAGGCATAATGTGTGATAAAATACAGGGTGTACATAAAGTCTCTTTACAATTTCAAATAGTTCAAGTGCTGCCCGTATTATCAAGGGGTTAAGACACAACTGGCCTTCTCAAATTGTTCTTTTTGAGGTTGACTTGCAGTCGCTCCAGTCTAGAAGACAAGCTGGTCTTGTAAAGATCTATAATAAACTCCCTAGTTAAGGCCTCTGCAATAAAACCCCGTGTATATTAATACCTGTAGAAATCATGAAAGATTGTAGAAAAACAGTCCTTTCAGTCAAGTCGCCTCCCAACACCTACCTAACTGCTATGTCGAGTCTCACTCACTGGAATGTCGCTTGAATCCTGCGGAGGGACTCTCTAAGGTCCATTTCCACTTTAACTTAAATTCTCAAGTCAACAAGAAAAACTTCGTCTCTGAACATCTCAAGCAACTGACCTTGGAAAACATAAGTCACATACATAATAATGACATTAAGATCTATACTGACGGCAGTAAAATAGACGACCTTGCAGGAAATGGCATTTTTATTGAGACTCCCCGAGGTAATTTGACTCTTTGTCGTCGTAATCCAAATTTCTATTCGGTCTTCAGAAGAGCATTCATTGCAATAGACCTGGGACTCGAGGTATTCTCTCTGAGAAGGATCATGGCGACTTATGGATTTTATCTGATAGCCGCAGCTGTCTCCAACACCTTAATAACTCAATGGTTGTAGGCGACAAGACCAGTACCTCTATCCAGCTTAAGTTAAAACTGATCTCCATAAATCATGACATCCATTAACAGTGGATCCCTTCTCATGTGGACATTCAATGTAATGAATCGGTGGATTAACTTGCAAAGGAGGGTTGGTTGCAGTTACTACATTCCTTCCACTACCGCCTTGACTTTTCTGGGATTATATTCATGGGAAAAATCAAAGATTTTGATAGAGTGGAGAGAGCCCCCCACCCATCATTGGTAAACGGGTAAAAAACCGGGATTGTCACTAGACCTCCCGGGTGACAGAGGCTCCCGGACTGCCCTCTCTAGACTTGCTAGCGGTCACATCAAGTGCCTCTCATTCATCGAGGGCAGGAAGGTCTTCGCCACCTGCACCAAGTACCTCAATCATCAGGCTTCTGCAGAACAGCTAATGGATTGCATGGGCCTCTCCAGACAGGACATCTCTCGCGACACACTTCTTGTGCCACTTCTTGTGCCACCTCTTGTGCCACTTCATGTGCCACTTCTTGTACTTGCGAGTCAACGGTCTTATGGATCTTGTCTGACTCCATCAGACTCTGAAGGATAAGCAACAACACAATTTCAAAATTTTATTACAAAGGACGGATAAAAGGAAATTATTTAAAAAAAAAGACATTATAGACAGATAAAAGGGGAAATTATTTTAAAATAAGACATTATAGACAGATAAAAGGGGAAATTATTTAAAAATAAGACATATATATTTAAGTTTTTTTTTCCTCATTCAATACACCACTATACAGGCACCATCAGTTGCACGAAGCACATCAAGACGGTACTCGATTTCGTACCATATTTGCTGTAGCATACCCTCATCAATGGTGGCTATGGCTTCGGTGTTCCTCTGCTTTAGATCAGTGATGTCCCGTACCTTTGCTCGATGCACCACCACATTGGGTACTGCATGTTCGTGGGCTCCTAAATGAAACATTTCCAGACCGGTGGATTGGAAGAGGTGGCCTAATTCCCTGACCAGATATCACTCCCCTCGACATCTTTCTATGGGATTATGTTACAGATATCGTGTATGCCATTACCACCATTGATGAAGGTATGCGACAGCAAACATGGCACGAAATCGAGTATTGTCTTTATGTGCTTCGTGTAACTAATGGTGCCCATATATTGAGGTGTATAAAATGAGGCAAAAGAAACTGAAGTATATACGTCTCATTTTGAAATAATTTACTTTTATCTGCCTTTCAAATTGCTTTTGTAATAAATTTTTGGAAATTGTAAAGAGACTTTATAGACACCCTGTATTATAATTCGAGATTTTATATGAATGTAATGAACGCGACAAACAAAATCTATAAGTTCAAATGGTCGTTGTTTAGAGCACAGCGACAAGTTCCTGTTCTTCCGTGAGCTGTCTCACATAGGATGCAATCTAAAAGAAAGAAGGGCTATGCACGTTACATTTGTTTTACCCTCAAATGTCCTCACGATGGCGTGCTTTGGAAGTTTGGAGAATGGGATGCCAGCTCAGGTGTGATATTTCGTCCATCAGATCTGAACAATTTTGTTCATAAGGTGATATCTCGTCATCAACACATTTCCGACTTTTTTATGATGACGAGGTCAAGATCAGGTTAGTTTTCATTTGATGACGATATATCTCGTCCATCAAGATCTGGTTTGTTATGCCAACGACTTGATGCCTCGTAGGTTAAGTCACTTGAAGGGTTAATTCATCTTCACTTCGAGACTGACGGTTAACCCGTCCATGAAGGAGAAAGATTAGGTTAACACGCTGATCCTGTTTACAGACAGTTTCTTTATATTAACTGGACCATCGTGGGTAAACCCATTGCACTTGAAGGGGTATTGGTATTTTAATTAACATCGTACAGGGGCAACATAACAGGCTATTATTGACGACGGTCCGGAATCAATACCCCAATGGAAATATCCATGACAACACCACGTAATTTTGAACAGCTGTCAAATGACGAGGCGACACATAAGCTGGCACCCCACTCTCCGAATTTCGACACTACGCCAACGTGAGGACATTTGAGGCCACGACAGATTTAACGTGCACCGTTACGCGACGGTCTTTGGCTGTATTCGAAATCCCAACCTTCTGGTTGCTAGTCTGTTGCTCTTCCAACCTGGACCGCAACCCCACACTAGCAGTGGATATTAGGTGCATATACAGTGGATATCCGGTGCCTATACAGTGGATATACCCACCCTACCTACGAGTTGTATGTAGGTGGTAAAGGTTTGATTCCTCCTTGGGTGTATTTCTCTCTTCTGTGTCGGTAAACTTTCCTTGGGTGTGTATGTTCGTTATTTGACATTGTATATGTAATAACACATTGACACATACAATTGACATTTTAAGACTGCTTGTATGACATACTGCTCCATGTCAAATATGGTCAGGTATGGTCAAATATGGCTAGGGTTGCCCAGAAGAGGAATGTCAGAAAAGAGAACATTTAGTAAAACTATTTTTAAAAAAAGAGGACATGAAATCATGTTTCATTAGTGTATAATTGTTAGGTATCTAATAAAAAGACTCATATTTAACGAAAATCTTGAATATATAAACACTAACACCAACAGAAAAAAAATCTTCTGAGCACGAACGTACTTGTGTATTTTCTAAAAGATTAGTAAATCTGAGAACGAATTTATAAATGAAAACATTGACCATTTATTTAAGCCCAATAATACACACATAACCGTGAAATGACGCAAGTAACTCATTTCGAGTTATTTGCAATAGATATCCATCGAAATAATTTATTTCGCTTTCTTGATGTACAAAAAGTGTATTTTAAAACAAGAGACGCGTTACCGCATACATCCAATTACTGATTTCAGCTTTACAAGAGGTAGATTTTATATATGTTTTGCGGATTTACGTGAAAATCCAGAGAAGTTATTTTAATTACTTCCGAATGAGTGTTCGATCATTTGACAAGCTTGCGGGAAAATTTACTGACAATATTATATCTAAAAATACATGGATGAGACTCTACCTTCTAAACAATTCTATATCCAAATGTACTTCCTGTTGATCATTTCGATTTATAAATGAACTGCAACCAACATATATTCTTTTAACTTTATCGCATAAAGAATCACGAAAAAGGATAATTTAACAATGGGCAGAACTAATACAAGTACTGACAAACAACCCACAAGTAAATAATACACCAACACATAATTATAACTCACCGAATTCTGCGCAGCAATCAGTTGAGTTATCGACTTCGATTTAATGCTAACAAAAAAGTGGTTAGGTTAGCAACAGGATTTCCTTCCAAACAAAACATCCTGGTAATCGTCTCCGTCTTATTATTTATTCATTCTGATATAACAAGAACAATATTCTAGTTATTATTCTAACATGAATCTAAATTCACATTTGTTATTTATTTGATCGAATGAGGGTCCGGGCATGGATGTTTGTAAACGTATGGTGTAGAGGCGGTTGGTGCACCTTAAATCTGTCGTGGCCGAAAGTCCTCACGTTGGGTTGGCGTGGAAGTTTGGAGAGTGGGGTGCCAGCTCAGGTGTTGCTTCGTCATCTGACCGTGGTTCAAAATTACGAGGTGTTGTCCTCGAATCTTTCCCTCAAGGGACTGATTCCCGACCGTCGTCAATAGCCCGTTGTGTAGCTCTAGTACGACGTTAACTAAAATTACCATTACCATTACCATTGATCTAATGAGACGTTCAATGTACTCTAGAGGTTGAACTTCCTATTATACGTTGATGCGTTTTATTAATACTTACGGTAATGGTAATTTTAGTTAACGTCGTACTAGAGCTACACAACGGGCTATTGACGACGGTCCGGGATCCGTCCCTTGAGGGAAAGATCCGAGGACAACACCTCGTAATTTTGAACCACGGTCAGATGACGAAGCAACACCTGAGCTGTCACCCCACTCTTCAAACTTCCACACCAACCCAACGTGAAGACTTTCGGCCACGACAGATTTAAGGTGCACCAGCCGTCTCTACACCATACGCTTACAAACATCCATGCCCGGACACGGATTCGAACCAGGAACCTTCCGATCTAGAGGCTAACGCCTTAACCACTATACCGGTTGGTCGGCAATAATACGTATGATTTTCGTACAATGTTCTAGATCTCTAGTACGTATCTAAATAGTTGTGGTTTACGTAACGATATAGTAGGCAATGTGAATATATGAACGCGTAAAGTTAGAAATGCGAAATATAGTTTTAATGTTATCCGAAATGAACAAAGAGAACAAACTAAAAAAAGAGGACAAAAGGAAGGTATGACTTAAAAGAAAAGAGAGAGAAAAAAGATCCGAGCGTAAAAAATGGGCATGTTCCTCTTTAAAAGTGGTGTTCTGGCAACCTTAAATATGGCCATTGCGACATGAAACCCCAAACTAACCACCAAACGTATATTAGCTATTTGGCGATATGAGAAGCTTTTTTCGCCAAGGTAAATGCCGGTGACGGTGTTTTTTTTTTGTGACGAAGTAAATTTCATGTTCGTATTCCGAATGTTACGTCATTTAGCTCTGTTTTCAAATAATATTTGTCCCGTTGGTGTGGTGTAAAAGTTTAGAGAGTCAGGTGCTAGCTCAGGTGTTGCCTTGTCATCTGACCGTGGATCGAAATTACGGGTGTTGTCCTCAGAGGTTTCCCTTTGTGTTTGATCCCAGACCGTCTAAAATTACCCGTTGTGTTGCTCCAGTGCGACGTTAATTGAAATATTTCCTCTATTATTTTTGAGCGCGTCGCCACTAGATTTTATAAAACTATTGATTGGTCAACGCCGATTATATTAAAAGCCAAACGCTACTAAAGCGGTGATGAACTACTTTTTTAGGTAACCCCAATCATTACTACGCGAAAACACCACCACCACCGTTTGTGTGGGTCACACAAAGTAAAATTATCGTTATCCGTCTGGTTTACTTTTCTTTGCACTGAAAATCCTTCTATCCTGGTAAATCTTGGTGTTTTATATGATCTATATACACCCTAGATCACAAGGTTTTAAGGCCTGACAAGGAGTGGCTTGGGAACGATTGGATTTTACTTCCGCTATCCAAATACTGTCTCATGATAGATATCGGAATCACTCTAAAATTTGTTTTATCGCCGTGTTGGCTATGCTTGGCGTTGAACCGAATTACTTTTGATCAATCAGTGACATATCATCAATCAGACATGAATGTAGTCTTTGTAGTTCTGACTAGAGAAGTGTAGTAGTCGTGACCAATACCAACTGCAATACTACTGATCGAACGAAACTTCAGTCGCCTCATTGTTTCATCACTTCCAAGCTATGTTCCTGCAGAAGGTAGAGGGATATCGGCCCAAGAACTTCGAACCACCCCCTCCATCATTCGGCAACCAATCATCGACCTTATCATGGAATAGACGGAGCATGTGCTCTCAGCCGCATGTTATTTTTAAAGATATATCACGTGGTTGTGGCCGACCAACCAGTCTGATGGTTAAGGTGTTAGCCTTTTGATCGGAAGGTTCCTGGTTCGAATCTAGTCGTTGTATGGATTTTTGTAAGCGTATGGTGTAGAGGCGGCTGGTGCACCTTATATCTGTCGTTGCCGAAAGTCCTCACATTGGGTTGGTGTGAAAGTTTTGATAGTGTGATGCCAGCTCAGGTGTTGACACGTCATCTGACAATGATTCAAAATTACGTGTTGTTGTCCTCGGATCTTTCCCTTAGGAGATTGATCCATGACCGTCGTCAGTAGCCCGTTGTGTTGCTTTAGTACGACGTTAATTAAAAAGTACCAAATTATCCCGTGGTTGTTGGTAAAAGCATGAATTTTAAACTATTAATTGGTTAATCTTTTGACTACGGTTATAAATTTTACAAGCGCGATTCTTTCTTGGCGAGATTTGTATAATTTTCAAGGTACAACCAATCGTTGTTTAAATTCTTTCTTGGCGGATCATGGTACAACTGCTGTACCGGCCGTAGTCTAAAGGTTAAACTGGCAGTAGTCTATAGATAAAAGTCCACAGCGAACAGGAACACTAGTCTGCGATTCGACAGCCGATCGGCTATGTCGATTCGTAAGTCCACGTGATTTAACCTTTAGAGATCTAACAACAACGACTCTGCCCACATGCTCCGTTAGTTTCATTAGAAGGTCGATGAAACCAAGCCACAGACGTCAGGTGCAAAATCCGTGCAGGAAACACGTATCGCCGAAGGAAGACTACTACCATTAATAGCAGGCTTGACAAAAAATACCCATAATTCCACAAAGGATAACCGCATTTTTTATGTTAATTCGCTTTCTCTCTTAGAGACGACGGCTGGTGCACCTTAAATCTGTCGAGGCCGAAAGTCCTCACATTGGGTGGGCTTGGAAGTTTGGAGAATTAGGTGCGAGCTCAGGTGTTGCCTCGTAATTTGAACGTGGTTCAAAATTACGTAGTGGTGTCCTATGATCTTTCCCTTAGGGGATTCATCCGTTCAATAGCCCGTTGTGTTGCTCTGCTACGACGTTAATTTAAAATTACCATTACCCTCTCTTTTAGAAATATCAAGGCAGGTAGGTAGGTATTTTAATTATCGTCGCACTGGAGAGACACAAGTATTGGCGACGGTCTAAGTTCGATTCGAGGACGACACCAAGTAATTTTTACAAGGTCGCACTTGAGCTGGAACCCCACTCTCCATGAACACCACGCCAACATGATTTAAAGATAAATTGAAGCCTGGGTAACTTTTAATTTTAAAGCCCATTGTAAGTTGAAAAATAACGAAAATTTAAACTGTGAATTCCTCACATAATGTGAGGCCCATCATAGACGCCTGATTGGGTAACACTGGGCGCCGAAAAGCATTAGGATCTTAGGTTCGTTATAGTGTTAAAAAAGTAATTTCATAATTTTTAATTAACGTCGTACTAGAGCTGCACAACGGGCTATTGACGACGGTCCGGGATCAAACCCTAAAGGGAAATAATCGAGGACAATACCACGTAACACGACGAGGCAACACCTGAGCTGGCACTCCACTCTCCAAACATCCACACCAACCCAATATGAGGATTTTCGGCCACGACAGATTTAGGGTACACCAGCCGTCTGTACACCATACGTTTACAAACATCCACGCTCTGGCCCGGATTCCAACCAGGAACTTTTCAATTTAGAGGTTAACACCTTATCCACCAGACCGTTTGAACGGCGTGTTAGAAAATATATAATATACACTCATTGCCAAAAGTTAAAGCACGAAAGGTAAAATGCGAGAAAAAAAACGACAAGTACAGCATTGATTGACACGAAATGCGGCAGGAAAGTAGCAAATAGGTTTATAGATGAAACGAAACAAAGAATTAAATACATTGATGAAAACAATATTGAATTTTCATAAATTATACGATGAAGTCATATTGGAGTCATTAACAAAATGATGCTTAAATCCAAACAAATTAACAAAACCGACATTAATAGAATGTGTGACCACCCCATATCATCATATAAAGTTTACAGTGTGTGACCATGCTTCCATGAGGTGATCAACCACCCCAGAGTCAAGCAATCGCCATTCATCCTGTAGAGCAGTTTGCATCTGGGGTGGGAAACGTATAGACACAGAACGGTTGAGGGCATCCCAAAGATTTTAAATGGGATTAAGGTCAGACGAGTATGCCAGGGGAGTACGGGGATGGATTAAATAAGTTCTTGTTTGGAAGAACTTTCTTCGTCTTCTGGTGGGTTTACAATGAAAAACTATCAAAAACCAATTACTTTTTAAGTAGATTAACAAATGAAAATCGTGGTCAAATACGTAGTAAAAATGCGTTCATCAAAATAACGACTAATAAAGATAAATAAAATTAGAATATATCATCAATTGCCAATTTCGGTGGATCAAGATGTCCTCCATCATTAAGCAAAAATGACTCGGTCCATCGTCATCAAGACAGAATATTCATCCTGATGATGGTAAACGTTTTGCTCTGTCGAATGGCTTCGAAGTATCTATGTATAACTATTTTATTAGTCGTTGTTTTGTAGCTTTACAGCCTTTAAATTGTTTGGAACTTTTTTTTTATAAGAAATTGTGTGCTTCCTTCATTAAATCTGGCAACCCTAAGTCAAACGACCGCGATCAATGTCTCTTCTCCATGCTGACAACATGCGTGACGTATACAAGTGTCTTCAACATGATTACTATACGATTACAATGTCTTAAAAGTGACGTTCATCAGTAATCAAGCAAATGTAAATCTGACCACTGTAAACGACACGTCACATTTGTCATTCTGGGTACGGTTTGTCTACCGTAAGAACTGCACTAGACACCAAGTCTACCCATGTTTGTTGCTTTGAAACTGACCTTACCTTATTTTACATTAGGGATGTTTGAAGAATTATATTCTAAGTTTTATTATGTTGAGTACCTGAGTTACATAATTTTATTTTTCGAGCGACCCGTCATCTATACTGTCCGTCTACCATGAGAACTTCTCCCTCCTCTTAAGTCTGTGTCTGTTTCCTATTGTAGAAACAGACCGTATGCTATTTCCCATGGGGCGCTTGAATAAAGGAATTCAAATTTGTCACATTGTTACACTCAATGACGATTTGGAAATATATTTCAAAATATTTTTTGCGTCGCTGAGAATATAGGTTCCATTAAACTCCCTCTTTCCAATCGCTAAAGAAGGAAATAAAATGACGTCATCCTTTAATCATCCCTACACAACATGAACGAGTCCTGTTTCTATAGCGACCGCCATCACCCAGATTTGGTATTAGGGGCGTTTGTCCTGGTAGACAGGTAGTAGATCTAGTGCGTTAATACTACAATCTTGCTTTTCAGTTGCCAAGGATGTAAAGCAGCCCTTGAAAAAATGGTGCTGTAACCGTACTTGAACTAATATAATAGCCTCGCTACCTGTCGCTATTGGCGAATCCAAATTTCTCATAGTAGAATACTGGAATGGCGTTAGTTGTAAATAGAGGTTTCGTGTGGTGGTGGTGTCGTTGTGGTGATTTATAAATTATAATGTTCATCTGAGCACCCCAGTCCGACAACGAATAACTCTTTCTTGTTTCAACCACTCTCTGCAGGGTTTTAATTTAAACTACGTTAGACCACTGCTAACTGGATTAACGAAGAACTTCTTGAAGCGTTAGGCCGAACATTCTGTATACCTACGGGGGCTGCGTTGCAGACTGTAGTTACTAAAATGGTTACTTGGGGGCCCTGTGTACTGACGCTCCTTGAAAACGAACTAGTTGTTGTAAAAGACGTTGAATTGTATTTTCTTAAAAATTCCATTCTGTTGATACGAAAAATGGCTTTTCATTTTGACCATCTTTCCGTTAAAATCTTTTTATAAATTTGACAACCTCCGGCTGGAAATATCTCTCAGCTCGTGTTCTGATGGAATTTTAATTGCGTACAGGATGTTTCAAAACTTTGTGCAAACTTTAAAGAGAGGTATCGAACTTTAAACGAAGTTAATGAACGCGATATTTCGTCGATAGAAGAAAACATATCTTACTCTCGTCATCATAAAAAATGTCAGCAATATGCACCACAACAATCTTCACAGATGGCAAGCGTCACACGGATGTGTTAATTGTGCTCTAAGGTTGGCAAATAAAAGACCGAAAGTATGTGAACAACATTTTTATCAGCCCTGATTTTACAATTTGATAGTAGCTTAACATGTATTGTTCACAAAAGGTGCTCAAAGTTGCGACCACCAATAGTAATGTACGCTTGACGTCTTCCACGCATGGATGTAACTAAAAGTTCCCTTATAGCATTTTATTATTCCAGTATGTTTTTCATCGTTTCAGCATGACTAATGGGTTTCTTCTCTTTTCAGAATCGAATGCAAGAGAGTTTAAAACTCTTCGATTCCATTTGTAACAACAAGTGGTTCACAGATACTTCGATTATCCTCTTCCTCAACAAGAAGGATCTCTTCGAAGAGAAAATTCGAAAGTCCCCCTTAACCATTTGTTTTCCTGAATATACCGGTAGGAAGCATATTATTTGATTATGACAACTAGTGAATATCGATATGTATAATGTATAACACGTAGTGAGTGTTAAGTACAAATAGTATGATCAATCTAGAATTTTCAAAACATATTCAATTGCATATATATATTACAAAGGAACCCTTTTCAAAAATAAAATATCAGCTCAATCTTACAATTCTTTTATCTTTCTGGGGTGATTGTTCTATGAGGCCTCTCAGTTTTATGGACGAAATATTTCGTCATTAGTAAAACTGAATTTATCTTGTACTTTATGTATGATCATAAAAAATATCAGCAATATTCACTACCCTACAATAATGGACCGGACTCAAGCGGATTTGCATAAATCCGACCACTTGTTTGGGGGTGGCTTTCGCGGTATGGCCTGGGACCTTTGCATGTTGTTCGTGGTAACTTGAACGCCTACGCCTACATGAACAATTTGTACAATCAGGTTCTTTCTACGCTCTGGCAATTTTATGGAATGGACGATTGTTACTTACAGGACAACAACTCTACATGTCATGTTGCAGCCTCTGTCAAACAGTAGTATCAAGATATGGATGTAAAACGTCTTCCCTGGCTTGCTCAGAGTCCCAACCTAAACCCCATAGAACATTTCTGGGACCAAATTACAGCGACGCTTACGGACCAGGAAACCACGTCCGAAAGCTACAGCTGGGCTGGTGACATTCTTGCAGCAGGAATGGACACGAATACCCATAGCTGTGTGTCCAAAACCACGTTGAAAGTATGCCCAGAAGGGTTGCTAGTGTAATTACAGGGCGTGGGGGACCATCCTCCTATTAAAGCATGTATTCCTTCTCATATACAATCACATCTTGTTGTCCGGTCCATTATTGTAGGGTAATGTATCTCGTCCATCAAGATCTGAAAAACTTTGACAATAATGAGATACCTCGTCATCCAAATACTGCCGATATTTTTATGATGACGAGATCAAGGTCTGGCATAGTTCATTCATCATACAAAATATTTGTTTTAACGCAACAATTTGTGAGAAACTTAGCCACCAGTACAAAAAATTAATTTAAAAATTCTAGTATGCACTACCATACAATAATGGACCGGACAGCAAGATGTGATGGTATAAGGGAAAGAATACATGCTTTAATAGGAGGATGGTCCCCCACGTGCTGCAATTATACTGGCAACCCTTCTGGGCATACTTTCAACGAGGTTTTGGATACACAGCTATGCGTATTCGTGTCCATTCCTGCTGCAAGAATGTCACCAGCTCAGCTGTAGCTTTCGGACGTGGTTCCCTGGTCCGTAAGCGTCGCTCTAACTCATGCCACAAATGTTCTATGGGGTTTAGGTCTGGACTCTGAACTGGCCAGGGAAGACGATTTACATCCATATCATATACCACTTATTGACAGATGCTGAAACATGACATGGAGCTTTGTCGTCCTGGAAGTAACATTCGTCCATTCCATAAAATTGGTATAGCGTAGGAAGAACCTGATTATCCAAAATGTTTATGTAGGCGTCGGCGTTCAATTTACCACGAACAACATGCTAAGGTCCCAGGTCATACCCCACGAAAAACACCCTCAAACAAGTAGTTGTATTTTATACAAATCCACTGGCTACCGGTCAATTATTGTAGGGTAGGGTATAATGGCAGTGCAACCATACTCTGCTATTAAGTACTTTTGTAGAAAAAGTTAAGCACACGGTCTTTCACACACGATAACCTGTGGACGTGATATGAGCACCTGCACTTTCAAAACAAACCTGATGGTGCTTCTGACAAATTCCTGATGGCAATCGCCTCAATCTGCGCACGCTTCGATGGATGGTCCACAGTCACTAGCTGAATTACCGTTGCTAATCACTTCCAACGATGCGATGCTAATCACTTCCCAACAACTGTAATAAAGTTACTGCTTCTATTAATATCACAGTTTCACTATTAGTTGCCACTCAGCCTCATTTCAACTAGCTGTTAGTTATTTGAGGTAGCCATCTAAGAAAGGAAAGCGATATGTCTGTTTATCTTATATTTGACCAGTTTTTTTGAGGTGTGGAATGGAGTTCTTGCTGTGTGTGTCAAAATCCAGACACTGCCGCTGGTGGATGCTTCAACATACCTTAGAGCTTTCCCAATGGCAAATGATTCTATGAACCAAATGTTGAAGAGTGGTTAGAGTTTCTACATTTGATATATCTGCTTAAGTCCTTGATAAATTCCACTACCGGTTTTAACTGAGTCTTGTTTACTACCACCTATTTGTATCTAAAGTACTGCTTGAATCATAAAAGTGAAAGATTTACTATGCAGGGTGATTCATAAGTAAGTATACAATTTCATCGCACTATATAACAGCGGCAATGTAAGATATTTTATGTTACTTGTAACAGAAGTGTAGGTGAATGTTTCAAGTTTTTTGGAGACAGTCACAGATCTTCTATGTTTGCACCCATAGTCACACTACACACATCGAACCGGTAACCCATTTCTGTCCAGACGGGTGTTAGGGTATCTGAAGCAAGTGCATTGATAGTGGTTGCGATACGCTGTTTCAACTCTGCCAGATTAACAAGAAGAGGAGGGTTAAATACGTTATCCTTTATGAAGCCTCAAAGAAAAAGTCACATGGTGTTAAATCAGGGCATCGGGTGGCCATTGGGTAAACGGCATGCTGTAGTCGGCGCTTCGTCCAATCCATCGGTGAAGAAGATGTTAATAGAATTAATTTAGTATGTCACCTGACCAGTGGAGTGGTGCACCATCCAATTGGAGAATAATTTTTTAGACTTTATTATCCAATTGGATGAATAAAGTTTTGGACGACATCTGCCGATTCGCTCGATCGTCCTGGCTTTATAACTATACACAAACAGCCCGTCGTTTCAAAATTTTTAAACCAATCGTAAATGAATTTTCTTGTTGGAGGTTCATTGATTGACAAGAAGAGGAGGGGAACAAATGTTATCCTTTATGTAGCTCCAAAGAAAAAGTCACATGGTCTGAAATCAGGGCATCTGGGTAACCATTGGGTTAGTGATATACTGTAGTCGGCCTTTCGTCCAATCCATTGGTGAAGAAGGTGTTAATAGAAGTAATTTCGCGTGTCATCTGACTAGTGGGGGTGGTGCACCAACCAATTGGAGAATAAAGTGTTTCGACTTTATTATCCAATTGGATGAATAAAATTTTTGACGACATCTACCGATACACTCGGTCGTCCTGGCTTTGAAACTGTGCCCAAATAACCCGTAGTTTCAAAATTTTTAAACCAATCGTAAATTAATATTCTGGTTGAAGGTTATTTTCCAAATTGTGATCGAAAATGCCGTTGCACAACGGTGACACATTCCCTTTTGCTCAATTCAAGAACACAAAACGCCTTCTCCACTGCAGAAGCAGCCATTTCCACTGACTAGTCATGTGACACGCTCACTATCGCCTACGTCACTTCGCTCGGGAGTGGGACACAAACTTTATGAGTATACCTAGCTAACAGTTCGCATTTGGGGACCGTTTCTTAAACTGTTCCTGTTTTACAGCATCTGGAAACTGTATACGTACTTATGAAACACCCTGTATATACCTGCCTCGTGGTTAGTAGGCTGATTAATGGGGTTCTAATGGATAGAAAATTTAAGGTAGTGGGCAAACTGTGCCATACACATAACAAAAAAAAACAATGTAAAAGTTTAAAATTACAACAAAGGAGGAAAAAAACGGAAGGGAGGACAGATCCCTAACGTACCTCGGAATATGACGCCATATTTATTTCAAGAAAGTAAACATCTAAGATGTTCACGAAATAGGACTTGAAAAGACACAATGTTTACCATCTAATTTTCATTCTTTGCATCAACACGATGTGTAATAAGTTTTACATATTCTTTATTATTCTTGTTCTTAACCCGCTCTAAAATTGGGTTCTATTGAATTTTTGAAGACCTTTGTCCTAATGTTGGTTGCATAGTTTTCACAAATATACTGTGTGGTCCCACTGTTCTCAAGTTTCATCACAAGAGCAGATATGCTTTGTTAGGAAATACAGCTTAACAAGTTTAAAATGCTTCACATGATGTGATAAGTTGGTTTTATGTAATAATCTGTTAATATTTTTCTATTATAAGTGTCGGGATGAGGCTATGATAGTGTAACAATACTTTCACTTGTAAGTTAATTATCCTAACCTGTAAGTTCATTATATAAGTTGTCTACAAATACCATCCTCTAATATTTTACAATTCGAAATAGTGGGACTCAAATTGAGTTAATATTAGTTTTCCATGATAGATTTAAAGCGTTATAAGGAATTGCTCACACTCAAAGTTAGGTTTAACAATTGGAAAATTCAGGTGGAACTAATGTAGCGTTCATAAGCTAATGTGGCATAACACGACTTAAGTGTGTATTATTACGTGTTGGGATGAGGGTATGATGATATAATTATACTTTCACATGTAAGCTAATTATCTATAATCTGTAAGTTCATTACATAAGTTGTCTACAAGTGCCATCCTCTAATATTCTACAATTCAAAATACTGGCAATCAAAATCCGTTCATATTAATTTTCCATGATAGATTTAAAGCGTTATAATAAGGAATTGCTCACACACAAAATCAGGTTGATCAATTTAAAAAATCAACTGGAACAAATGTACGTGTGTAAAAATCATCGCAGAAAAAAGAATGCCGTGGAAAGCAAAGAAATACCAAATTTCATTTGGGCAAGTGCATGAGGTGTAATCGACATTAACATAGAAAACAATGAGTGTAATACGACTTAAGTGTTCATTATTTTTACTATACAGTTTTTGAAACCAGTAAGAAGCATCAAATGTTGCTTTATATCTTGATTAATTTTGTTTCATTTGGAGGTACAACATAATCATATCGATTCTTATATTCATTACAAGCAAAATATTACGATTGAATTGAAATGAACAACGCATAACTAAGACTTGTTATCGTTGGTTGCATTCAGTGTTCTTATCAACACTTTGACTTGTGGTGCACTTACAACAGGAATTTCACCCTCATTAACGAAAAGATGACAAATCAATTTAAGTTATTAAGATTATCCAGAAATTGTATTTTGTAGAGAAATAATCACACGTTCGAACCTAAATAATTATAATTTAGTTTCTGTAACAATAATTTAGGGGAAAAGTTATTACTCGTACAGAAACAACTCTTTTCGCTGACATAAAAAGACATTATTTTTAAGATTTTCACTTCTCTTCATATCTGAAACTCAAAAGTTTGGAAATCGAAATCTTGGGTATGTAAGCTACCTTTGTTTAATACTTTTAAATTTTTTGATTGAGTGGGGATGCTTCCATCGCTACTTACCGAACCAATCCATACTTCATTTGTTTTATTTATATAGATAAATGTAATTTCATTGGTATAAGACAGGCCTCGAAATAGATTTTTTAATACAGGTGCACCTTGTGCACCTAAGTTTTTAAATTAGGTGCACAAGGTGCGCTGAGTGCACCTAGTGGGAAAAAATTAGGTGCACAATTATATTTTCATGTGCACCCGGGTATTTCGAGCCCTAGTATAAGATGTGATTATCATTCTGCTGTCAATAGATAAACAACTAAGAAATTTTAGCGCTGATGATACGCGGGGGTTTTAGTGGTTTGAGAAATTATATTACATCAATTTTTATCACCTTTTGTAGATGCTTAGCTATTGGAAGTCAATGCTTCCTTAATGCGATGACTGTCCTCTTTGTATTCTGAAAGACTTCAAGGCTTAACTGTCTTTGCCAGCAGAGACCAGGCAACTACTTTTTTTATAGTAGAGGAAATCAGACAGCTTGTCAAATTAAAAGACAGATATATACCTTTGTAGTGGGTTCCTGCGCATTGCGAAGTGTATGGCAATGAAATGACTGATAAGTTAGCTAAATCGTGAACCAAAATAGGCCCAGTTCCTTTGCCAAAAACTATCGTCTACAGGTGTTTGTGTAGGGTCAGGAGAGAAGATCGATCACTTTTGATGTTCTTTATGGCGGAACACTGGAACCAATCACCATTTTTATCAATTTCTGAGTGATAGTAATGACCTCCGTTACTTCAAATAAAAATTTAGAGCAGTTGCAACGCTCTCTACTAAAGCCAAAATAGACCACAGTGTAACTCAGGCATACTTTCACCTGTCTAACTCTATAAAACGCCTTATTAGTCTTGACAAGGGACAGACTTTGGAGCATATTTTGTTCGACTGCACCGGAGAGAACATTTTTACGACTATCTTAAAGAAAATTTGAGATTCATGTTCTATTCTTACCTTTTTTTAATATTATTTTATGTTTATTATCTGTTTTATTGAAGGAGGAGCATATCTTGTTCTATTGCACCGTAGAGAGCGTTTTTAGAACACTCAGAACAGGTCCCATTGTAACTCAGGCATATTTGAATAGTTTTCACCTGGCTAACTAAAACAAGTGCGTTATATGTCTTGACGAGGAAAACTTTTGCGCATATTTTGTTAGACTGCACCAGAAGAGAACAATTTAAGAATTACCTTAAAGAAACTTTGTGATTCATCTTCTATTCTTACTGGTTTTTTTTTTTTCATTTTATGTATCACTGGTTTATTGTAGACATCGTGAAATCGGTGTTAACCTTCCAAAAGGTTTCGATGAGGTACCTCATCCATCGAGATCTGATAAGTTTTGCTTCTGACGAGATATCTCACCATCAAGACATTGCCAATGGTTTCATAATGACGATATCAATGTCTGCCTGATCGTTTTTCTTCTAACAACGAGATATCTCGTTCATCAGGATCCGGTCAGTTTTGCTGATGACAAGATACCTCGTCGAGATAACTACCAAGAGGGTTAATACCAGGGAATCGTGTATCAAAATGTAGATGAAATGCTCACATTTTACATGCTGAATGTTCTTTATTACTATAGTGATATACTAATGGGTTTTATTTCTCCCTCTAACAGGTGCTCAGGAGTATGGCGAAGCAGCGGCCTACATACAGGCTCAATTCGAAGCAAAGAACAAATCCACCACAAAGGAAATCTACTGCCACATGACATGCGCCACAGACACAACCAACATTCAATTCGTGTTCGATGCTGTGACCGACGTTATTATTGCCAACAACCTCAGAGGATGTGGCCTCTATTGAACTCTTATTTGCTCATCCCTCTCGTTTTGTATTGCTTGTGTCTTACACCCCCTACCCCATTCTGCGTACATGTGGCCTCCCGAGAAAAAGACACCTTATTTCGGTTCACGACTCTGTCCTTCTGTTTGTTTTGAATCTGCAGGGGACGGCCTAATCTCTCACCAAGCAGAGAAATGGCTGTCCTCCTTCCCCGTAATTGTGACGAGTTAGGTTTCGTGCATCTATAATCCACGTTCTTGTTAAGCTTCTCGGCCACTGCGAGCTAGAATTATGAGTTCTTTTTAATCTTCTAATTAAACTTAGATATATATACATCCGATATTTCAGAATTTCGCCTTTTGGTGTATTCTGTTCGTTGCACAATGTGAGTTTGTGATTTTTGGCTTATACGCCACCCTCCACCATCGACGAAAAAGAGAAAACTATTCCGCAAAAATAAAAAAAAGAAACCAAAGCCCATTGACACCGAATTTTTATATATTTGCCCTTTTTCAACGACTAGTGCACATGTTCCATTTGTGAAGCGGAATCGTTTCGGATTCAGCTTTGTGTTTTCGAATTTGGAGGTCGACAAAAAAAATTTTTGAGTGGTTGTGTTCGATTCCCAAAAGTATTTGAGGACCACAGTTGTTCAGTTTTCTGTGGTTTTCATTTCTAACCCTATGTGCGCTAAATAAGCAGCAAATAAAAAAAGGCCGCTAAGAGCGCGCCTAGGATGGCTCTAGATGTGGTACAAATACATCTCCTCTCCCTTTAACGATTATTATAATCGGAGGTATGGGCAGTGTGTTTATGGCCATTCTATGTTACGACATGACGGGAAACATAAAAGCCGATTTATTTGAAGTTAAAAAGTATAAAAGTTCTAACTGCATTTAAATATATTCGTCTCTTCCGAATGACACGATTACCTGAACGCATGGAATGCTGACATAGGTAGCGAGCACAAACCGAACGAAACAGGTAGGAAAGGCTTACGCTTTTTGCATGGTATGGTATCTTACAAAAGGACTCTACTACAGGTCATGAGCCCCAGACCAGTAGCGTGACCTTTTGTGGTTGGTGTCAGGTCAAAAAAAAGTGCAACGGTTTCGACGTTTTTTCCGGAAGGTGTACGCAAAGAAACTTGTTCAGATATTTCACTATTTGTACGTTCATCCAAATGTTTGTTTGTTGTATTCAAGGAATGATGGTAATACTTCATGTAGTGGCGGTGCATTTTTGCTATGCATTGTCTTGTTTATTATTTGTTTGATCTGTTTCATTTTGTGAACATTGTGTATTATATATATGTATTTATCATGGAAGATCTAGTCTCAATATGTGCCACTTCTGCATTTGGTGACAAAAAAAAATAAATAAACGTTTAAAAATAGTATGAAAAACGCAGCCTCGGAAACTTCAGTTTCCCAATACCACGAAATAATGTATGCCTCAGTGATGATTGTTGTTGAGAGAAAGGTGCTTCACAGACAATAGAACTCCCAGCAGTGTTACTGTGACGTCTGTGACAAGCACTAAGGTGATGGATGCTCCAGAAACACTTATGATGTAGAAGGGGAACGATGGCTTTTTAATACCTAGCAACTCTTTATGATGTCTAAGAAGATGTCATGATGTCAAAGAACCCACCAGCGCTTTGAGCAAACACACATTTAAAGATTCAGAACTCTACTGAACTTGATGAAGAAGCAAAAATAAAGCAGCAAACTAATTGCGATGACGTCGATGATGTTGTTGTATTAAACGTATATCTATATATTGTCCTTTTGAATGATATACCAACTTTATGTTCTTGTAACGAAAGATATCTCTTGATGCATCGGTGGATATCTTTAGGTTTCCTTTTTCTGTTCTTTCTTCTTTCTGTTCAGCTCAGTTCATGTTGGTTTTAAAAATGGAAAAAATTTTGAACCATTGTTTGGATTGAATAAAATCCAAGACTTGTGTCAAACCGTGTTTTGCGGTTGTGATATATGCGCTGAAATTTCCCTTACAAATACATTTTTTCACTCTCCGGTATAAAGAAGCTTTATCCTTAATGTAAGACAACAATGTGCACTTCGCCTATTTGAATTATCCAATAAAATTCGATCAATCTTCTAGAGCAGTTTTTTCTGAACTAAAAAGAACTAAATTTTTTCTGGTTCTTTCTATAATCACAAAGACAGCACATATGCTGCCTTTAAAAACCGAACTGGCATCACCATTTACTAAAACATACTATTCCAAAGCGATAGGTACTCAAATTCACCTGTAAGCTAACCGTGGCAAAATACATAACTCATCCAGAGAAGTTGGTGAAACTTGTTTTTGTTGATACTTGAAAGTAAATAAAATCCACACAAGAGGACAGTTTCCTTGAATTAGCAACACAGTGCTCAGTGCAATTTGACGAGTACAAAGTCATTGGAGCTAGTGGTGTAACACTGACACTTTTTAACCAATTGTATTTAAACTGTTTTTGAAAACGTTTTACTAGTTAACATTCATGCGTTTAAAGTTTTTGAAAACACTGCTCTAGCATTCAACAAAGGGACTGGAGTGAGTAAACTAAAATATTTTTTCACTTCATTTGAAAAAGAAAGTACTCCTTTGTAAATATACCTCATTGCTGAAATTAGAGAGGTATATAGAACATGCGATATCACATACAAACAACGACAGAATTACGTTGTTCTTTGTAATTCAAGAATTTTAATTGTAGCTGACTCAATCGTTTTATTTCAAGAAGGAAACTTCGAATGTCACCTTGAATAAGTTATTCGCTTAAAAAAAGCACCCATTTCAGTGCATCAAGTTGAGTTTCAATACAACCGTTCATTGTGTACGGGGGACATCACGCTATGGCGACCCTAACACTTCTGAAGAACAGCGTAGACGGTAACGTCAAAAACGTGAGTCGTTTCGCACAATGAACTGTAGCCACGAGATTTCAACCGTACAACTTATGTTTTCTTGTATGCAGTATCTGCAGTTTTTAAACTTATCAAGAACGAATCACAAAATTAGTAGTCGGCAGTTTTCTGCGCGAAGTTTCGGTGCGGAGTTTTAGGAAGAAAAAAATAAATCGAATCAGAAAAAAACAGGAACTTACGCTATACTCCATTTACCTTAAACATTAGCAACAAACGCTGTTTTTTATGTTGAAGGCTTCAGTTTAACTGAAAGCAGATTAAAGGATTGACCTCCTCAAAAGGGACGACAATGCCGAAACAAAGCAAAGATCTCACAGTCGTCATTTTCCGACAACAAAACAATTCCACAAAATCAGACCAAGTAAAAGCTATTTCTACTGTGAGATCTGCATCTCGCGGTTTGTTGTATATAGTAAAAGTAGATCGGGTTGAGTTTTCTATTTATACGATTGCCCACGTTTGTCATTTCGGTATATTATCTCTTGCTTTGGTTCCTCTTTTCTAAAACAAAAAACAAATTCTCACAGCTAACACCCCGATGCTCAATGTACTCTTAGTGTTTAGATCGAGTAAAAAAATAAAGTTATCGAATCACACCGAACTGCCGCACCGCAGGTTTTTCAGACGTTGCCAGCGAGCTGTAGACTAAATATTCTTTGGCTCCAGCATCTAAAGGCAAGACTTTAACCTGATACATTTGATTTCGTTCTCATTCCAGGTGTGGGTGCTTTAACGTTTCCTATACGTTTCTCCATTGAAACCTCCTGGAATGTGTGGTCGTTCTCCTAAACCCCTTTTAACACCCCGGCGTTTAACCCCCTCCCACATCACAAAATGATATATTTCGCGAGCTGAAAACCTCTGTTTGGCGGATTTGTTGGTGGGTGCAGCAGCAGCGACAAAGACCACTCAGATCAAAAACCGCTACTACCACCTATCGCATCATTTCTCGTTTGCAAATGAAACTATGAATATAATGGTTGATTTATTGCTAATTCATTTTGATGTACATGCAAGCCTATAGTTTTGTGCAATAACGTAAACAGCTGAATAAATCGGTGTAATTGTGAATAGAGGTTTAAAAAAAGCTGTACTTTATAAGGCAAAGCAGGAACAGGGAATTGTTGGATCTGCTTTGCCTTATTTTATCTGTACTGTCTATTAAAAGAATTTCTAATCACAATAAGCAGCGTCTTCTTTTACTTATAATAGGTTGATATGATATTTTTATATTTACAGGACGCCAAATTTTAGTAGTCATTTAGAAAAATTATATAAAACCTTTCTAACAATAAGCATAGCTCTCACGGTGCCTCAATGAGAGGAATTTTCAAACAAACTACGGAAAGCGAATACTTTACTTACGCTACCCAAAGGCTATCCCATGGTACATTACGAGGTTAACTTAAAATTTAATTTATAGCCATTTTGGCGACGTTTGGCATTGACCAATCAACTACTACATATCTATTCGGAATTCATTCTTTGGAATTTTATTCGGCGAAGTGCTTAAATCGTATTCCAAATACAAGACAACTGACACCACGTACAGGAAACACAATATCTTCCGGAAACTACCTACCACAAGAAAATCCTCAAACATTTATTTTCTATTCTTACCCTATAACACATATAATGGAAAGAATTTTTACAAATAAGTTGATTATTTTTTAACTCGTAATGAGTACTGATTCGAAACTAAGTTTTCCTGGTATTCATTAGAATACACTTTTTAATTTTATGTTTGGTTTTGCCGTAGATCTTAAAATAATTTATTTATGGAGTTTTCGAGACAAGAAAAACTGTTTACATTTGCTAGATCAATTCCTGTATTTGAAACGGGAGGATAAAAATTATCTTAAGAACCAATACCGTTATTCAATGCCAGCATTTTGTTAACTTTTCAACACTACTTACAAATAGTGTTCTAATTCAGCTCTCGGAACATAATATTTACATTATTTTACGGACAATAATTACTAATTCAATTTATTCCAATTCTGTCTAACATACATATTCATGGCTCACATACAGCTCCTAATTTAAGACAGTATATTATTTGACTTATTTTTCATTGATGCTCTCCTATTATTCCCCCCCAGCGATCAATAAAAAAATATTCCAGACTTAAAAATGCGGTACCATCGCTACTCGGCGATAATATTGGAATATGGTAGTTCGTCGTAGGCCTATTAAGTTAGCCGCTTTGCGACGAAAATTTAAAACGCCAATTTAGCTATGGGGTAATGTTTTCTTAAGTTTCACCCAAATTTCTTTTAAAACACAATTTATATACCTTTTGATACTCAGAATTTCTTGAATAGTGGTAACTAGTTGAATATCTTTTGATTCTATTTTTGAAGTACTATGTACCACACACATTTTTATTGTATTTATTATTTCATCAGAAAACTTATTACGAATTCAATATTTACCCATTTTTACTAGCATATCCTTAAATTTTGTAAATTACTAACTGGGTTAAGTAAAACTCAAAATTGTTACAACTTAAATACATAATGTTTAGTTGACACTTCAAGAGATCATGATGATTTCCTTACTTCAAGCCCATTTTTTTAAACATTGAATACGGAAATTAATATACAAAGTATAAATAATTTCCGAATTCAAAATATAGCTATCGAAGTTTCACTACAAATGTTTTTTCGTGACAAATCTGGTACCAATACTCGCATTAGTAAACTAACTGTTCAAGTGTTGCAAAATTTTTTCAGATTTCGTCATGCTTTTGATCGAAGAGATGTTTCTTTCCAGGTTCTCCACATCTGATCAAACTCAGTAAGTTCAACAATTGAAAATGTAAACAACATATTTTTAAACATTTCTTGAGTAAATTTTCACTTTTCCATGGAAGTTATAACTTCAAAAGTCCCCTCCCCCTCTCTATGGGTGGTTGTCTCGACGAAGTATCATAACTCATCCGATATTGATAAACGAGATATATCGTCTTTAGAAAAACTGATCTAGTCTTAATTTCGTCATCATCAGAAAACGACAATTTCTCCATAATTCAGAATACAATTGGCATTCTATATGACGAGATGGCTCGTCATAAAAAAAATTGGACACATCTTGATGGACGGGATATCTCGTCAAAACCACTTGAAGGATTAAAATAAGCCGGGAAACATCTTAGTCGAATACTTAGTTCTATGGAGGGCAGTAAAAAGGGTTTGTATCAAAATCAGACATTTCTGAGATTTTTACCCAGCATCAGGAAAAAATCACATTTCGAGAGACAAACGGTAAGACTGAAAATACATGCTTCTATTAATTTTTTTTAAATCATAGGGGGAAGGTGGGGCACAGTTTTACGCGTTTTGTTATTTTCACCTGTGACATTAAGATGTACATATATATGAAGCAAACAAAGCCCTTAAAATGATCTTTGATTATCTTACATATCATTAAAATTAAAAAGAGTTACAGTTATTTCTAGTATTTAATGTTTTTGGTAGTGATGTACATTGCAACACTATGCCCCACTGTCGGGGTACAGTGTTACGTTATAGTAGCAACAGTTGATAAGAATAGGCTTCTATTAAAACTAATTTAAATTGAAATATACATATCTAATGATTCCTTAAGCAGGCTTAAAATAAAATTCCGCTTTCAATTAGTTTACGATAATTGTACAGCTTTAAATGTGAGGAAAGCATTAGAAATTATAGTAGCCTACAGTTATAAAGTAGATGATAAAGTAAGATTATAGAAATAGTAAACTTATTTTATATTTTGATAGGAAGTTGAATCCACAGGGAAAATCAGCATGTCTGATTTTCTCATTGTCCCTTCTGATGGAATTGGGAGAGGAAGTTTGTAAATGATTTTTTATTTTTCAAATAAACAAACTTCATTTGTCCGTGAAGGTTTATAAGATGTAAAAATGTTGACGTACAACACTTCAAAATCAACATTGCTTTGTTTCACAACTTCCCCAATACATTGAATTTTATGTTCTTTAAGGTGTCCTTTTTCAACTATAACACAATCACCAATGTTAGTTGCTGTCACTATCAGCATAAAATGGTGAATAATCATCTTCTGTTGATGATATCCCGGTAGGCTCTCCTTGGGAATTTCGTTCAATTTAGGGTTTAGTGCTGTCCTCTTCAATATTTTCTATGTAATCATATTTTTAACTGACGTATCATCAAGATCCAGCATTTCACCCGTCATCTATTTTGTGGAATTTTTTGGGGTGGGGCTTTAGGGAAAGACTTTACTTCTTAATGAGACACAATTTCATTAGCTTGTGAATGTTTCGAATGAATTAACAAAAGAAAACTGCTAATAATATAAAGAAAGATTGAAAACTTCACACAAAAATATATGCAAACCTATATGAAGGAAAAGTTATATGAAAAATTAACCAATTAATTTATGTTATCATTCATATTTACAATTAAAAATCTTAAAATGAACAAGACGAAGCTATAAGAGTAATACAATTTTGTGAAACATATGCTTTGTTTGTAATGTGTTAATTGGACAAATTATGTATATAACAGTGTGCCCCATTTCATTCTGTAACACTGTAACCCCATCTGAGATAGCTTGTAACAAAATTTTTTTATGACTACATAATGTGAATTTAGATCATCTATTTTAACTTAACAAAATCTAAACACACAATTAGCGTTACTACCAAAATATTATTCATTATAAAATAAACACCATTCAGGAATAAGGATAATTCAATAGCAAACACAAAATTTTCGATTTAACAAGCAAAAATTGAGATTTGCTGACAGAAATATAACTAATGATGCAAAATTTTCCAAAACACGTGGACTTCTGGAAAACAAAATGGCTAACAAGATTAACAAATTGGAGCTCATTTTTCTACCACTTTAAAATGAAATTCACTGTAACTCTGTAACCCATGTAACACTGTACCCCACTTTACCCTACATCTTTAATGCATCCTTTCATGTATTGGTCTACAAGGTTGGTTGTTTTGGGGTTTTACAGCACAAGGCTCATACTTTGCCGAACTGCAACAAACGCAAGACCGACAACTTCAAGTAACTGTGAAAAGAGAGGAAAAGGGGGGAGGAGAGGTGAAAGATCGCCTGGACATCCTGGTGTAACAGCCATCTTCACCAGAGAGAGTAAACCTCATGGGAAAAAATCGAACACTAAGAAACCTCAAGTTCATGAAACTCATACACACCTAAATATGTGCCCATGAAGGGAGTCTGTTACTGAAGCTTTAGCTAAGGTGGGAAACCTAGATTCGTTACCATTTTCGGGTTGCCAACCGTCCCGGATTGTCCAAGAATGAAGTTGTTGTCCAGAATCTCGGTTGAATATCAAACTGTCCCGGAATTTCAGAGAAAGCTATCGGCCAAAACACCTACACTCAAAAATAAATCTTTCTGTAGCACATAACTTCGTGTCCATCAAAAACCGTTCCCCAATACTATCCCAAGTCAATCCCAAGTCATCGTCACTCAAAGTTCAAAAGGTCGAATATTAAAAATTCTATTTTTTTTTTAATTATTGCCATGTGTAGAATTTTGGGATTTTCACAGGGTGGCAAAATCTCTTATGTCATCAGCTGATCCAATAAACTAAGAACAAAACCCAAAGTACATAATAATAAAATCAAATCATAAAGTTAAAAATTCGTTTTTTGGCTCTCCTGAAAAATGCAGCTTTTAGACATACGACCTTTTGCACTTTTAGTGACGACATAAATATTTTCAATTTTGTGTAATATCTCCCGGAATTGTCTCAAAAAAGTTGGTAACCCTAGTTCCCATCTCACGGCAGACTTACCTATGAAGAAATCGCTTCCAAAATTATAGTGTGCTTAAACAGAATTTGGAGGACTCCTCCGACTCATGACTGGTACGCCTGCATTCATTACGGTACCTCCCAAGGTATAATGAGCAGCAGAGAAGACACCTGCCACTCTCTGGGCTTCGCACTGGACATTTGAAGCCATTGATGATCGAATTGGGTTGCAAGCATTTCCTTTAGTGGTCAAAATGGAATCTCAGGCTTCGCCTAAGCACTTCTACTATCTCGGCTGTCCCTCAGACCAATTTTATTTGCCATCCAGAGCTGATGCCTGAGAGCCTCAATTCTCACGGTCTAATTGGTTTGGTGTAATTTTTTTATGCCAGGAGATAAATATCACAACAAAAATCCGATATAACTCCGATTTATAGTACACACACTGCCAAGCACAAAACGTAAAAAGCGAAAAAATGACAGTAGATTTTTGATTGACACGAAATGCGGCAGGAAAGTAGCACATAGGTTGATGCATGAAACAAAACAAAAAATAAAATACAAATTTGAAAACATTATTAAACTTTCAAAAATTATAAGATGAAGTCCTTCTGGAGTCATTAACAAAATGATGTTTAAATCCAAAACAAATAAACAAAACCGACATTAATAGTGTGTGTTCGCCCTTCATCCTTATACAAAGTTTACAGCGTGTGACCATGCTTTCCATGAGGTGATCAACCACCCCAGAGTCAAGTAATCGCCATTCCTTCTGTAGAGCAGTTTGCAACTCTGTGAGAGTAGCTGGGGGTGAGAAACGTGCAGACACAGCACGGCCGAAGGCATCCCAGAGATTTTCAATGGGATTAAGGTCGGGCAAGTACGACGGCCAAACCCTACTCGCAATCCCCTCACTCTTCACAATGCTGGCTTCTTATACGACTGCCTTTTTTACATATTTCTCGACACGAAACAGTGATTGGCTGTTACATAACACATTTGTATACTTCCATCTACCTCTGCAGCAAATTGAGCGTCTCAAATTGATATTGGCTTCTGGAAATTTACATTTTCCTCACCGTGCTTTAGTTTTGGTAGTGAGTGTAAATTAATGAATTTTTCACTGAACAATACTAGTGGTTTTTTCGTCGAGGTATCTCGTCATTGGATTAGATTGGACGCCGTGGGAGGACACTGTTTCACCTAAGCGGCTTTCAGCTGCATATTCCGCTTTATGGAGGAGAATCAGGATAAGGAAGAGCCAAGCAGTCCATAATACATATAACACATTTGTATACTTCCATCTACCTCTGTAGCAAATTGTAGCCTCTCAAATTGAGATTGGCTTCTGGAAATTTACATTTTCCTCACCATGCTTTAGTTTTGGCAGTGAGAGTAAATTAATAAATTTTTCACTTAACAATACTAGTGTTTTTTTCGTCGAGGTATCTCGTCATTGGATTAGATTGGACGCCGTAGGAGGACACTGTTTCACCTAAGCGGCTTTCAGCTGCATATTCCGCTTTATGGAGGAGAATCATCATAAGGGAGAGCCAAGCAGTCCATAATACATATAACACATTTGTATACTTCCATCTACCTCTGCAGCAAATTGTAGCCTCTCAAATTGAGATTGGCTTCTGGAAATTTACATTTTCCTCACCGTGCTTTAGTTTTGGCAGTGAGTGTAAATTAATAAATTTTTCACTTAACAATACTAGTGTTTTTTTCGTCGAGGTATCTCGTCATTGGATTAGATTGGACGCCGTAGGAGGACACTGTTTCACCTAAGCGGCTTTCAGCTGCATATTCCGCTTTATGGAGGAGAATCATCATAAGGGAGAGCCAAGCAGTCCATAATACATATAACACATTTGTATACTTCCATCTACCTCTGCAGCAAATTGTAGCCTCTCAAATTGAGATTGGCTTCTGGAAATTTACATTTTCCTCACCGTGCTTTAGTTTTGGCAGTGAGTGTAAATTAATAAATTTTTCACTTAACAATACGAGTGTTTTTTTCGTCGAGGTATCTCGTCATTGGATTAGATTGGACGCCGTAGGAGGACACTGTTTCACCTAAGCGGCTTTCAGCTGCATATTCCGCTTTATGGAGGAGAATCATCATAAGGGAGAGCCAAGCAGTCCATAATACATATAACACATTTGTATACTTCCATCTACCTCTGCAGCAAATTGTAGCCTCTCAAATTGAGATTGGCTTCTGGAAATTTACATTTTCCTCACCGTGCTTTAGTTTTGGCAGTGAGTGTAAATTAATAAATTTTTCACTGAACAATACTAGTGGTTTTTTCGTCGAGGTATCTCGTCATTGGATTAGATTGGACGCCGTAGGAGGACACTGTTTCACCTAAGCGGCTTTCAGCTGCATATTCCGCTTTATGGAGGAGAATCAGCATAAGCGAGAGCCAAGCAGTCCATAATACATATAACACATTTGTATACTTCCATCTTCCTCTGCAGCAAATTGTAGCCTCTCAAATTGAGATTGGCTTCTGGAAATTTACATTTTCCTCACCGTGCTTTAGTTTTGGCAGTGAGTGTAAATTAATAAATTTTTCACTTAACAATACTAGTGTTTTTTTCGTCGAGGTATCTCGTCATTGGATTAGATTGGACGCCGTAGGAGGACACTGTTTCACCTAAGCGGCTTTCAGCTGCATATTCCGCTTTATGGAGGAGAATCAGCATAAGGGAGAGCGAAGCAGTCCATAATACATATAACACATTTGTATACTTCCATCTACCTCTGCAGCAAATTGTAGCCTCTCAAATTGAGATTGGCTTCTGGAAATTTACATTTTCCTCACCGTGCTTTAGTTTTGGCAGTGAGTGTAAATTAATAAATTTTTCACTTAACAATACTAGTGTTTTTTTCGTCGAGGTATCTCGTCATTAGATTAGATTGGACGCCGTAGGAGGACACTGTTTCACCTAAGCGGCTTTCAGCTGCATATTCCGCTTTATGGAGGAGAATCAGCATAAGGGAGAGCGAAGCAGTCCATAATACATATAACACATTTGTATACTTCCATCTACCTCTGCAGCAAATTGTAGCCTCTCAAATTGAGATTGGCTTCTGGAAATTTACATTTTCCTCACCGTGCTTTAGTTTTGGCAGTGAGTGTAAATTAATAAATTTTTCAATTAACAATATTAGTGTTTTTTTCGTCGAGGTATCTCGTCATTGGATTAGATTGGGCGCCGTAAGATGACACTGTTTCACCTAAGCGGCTTTCAGCTGCATATTCCGCTTTATGGAGGAGAATCAGCATAAGGGAGAGCCAAGCAGTCCATAATAAATATAACACATTTAAGTTCACAGAAAGAGAAAAGGCAAGTGAAGGGCAAAACATGCTAGCATAAAAGTACATGCATAACGACTAAAGAAAAGGGCGACATAATTTGAAAAAATTGACTAAGAGCAACAACAAAACAAAAAACATAAACAATAAACAGAAACCAAACAACAAAGACGGAAAAATGTTTAGGGAAAGGAAAAGAAATTTAAAATCCTAAAACCCAAACGTTTAAATATTACCCAAAAGAATATACGCTAGTTTCGGAAGAAAAGTCAAATTATTTTGAGAACTTTCTAAACTGGCCTGATCTTGACAGACGAGATATCTCGTCATTAGGACTCTCAAGGATTAAAAGACTTGTAGTTTATTTATGCCAATTGAGATAAATATCAACAAAATTCCAATATAATTACGATTTATAGTAAACTAATAAACATTTGAACTAGCCCTACTGGTTGTTGTAGATATCTCGTCATTAGAAAATAAACTGACCATATCTTAAAGGAGGAAATGACCAGATCTTGATCTCGTAATCATCATATAAATAAATAACGATACATTTAGTCACTAACAAAACTGTTTACATCTTGTAATCGAGATATCTCTTCAAATCTTGACGAGATATCTCGGCAAAACCACACGGAGAGTTAAGTCTCCTGAAAAATTACATTTTATTGCCTTTTTTACCTTTCTCTACATAGGTTTTCTTACCTTTGCACTTTAAATCTTAAAGTAAACTATTCGTGACTTGACTGGAAACATCACATAACAAGCATAACAGTAACAACTGAAAAATTGAAACAATATTACAGCACTCTTCATGAGTTTTCAATTTTATATCTTTTCAAGACCTTTCATATTCATTTATGTAACTAAAAATACACAAGCTTCTTTTCATTCAGTTCGCAATAAAATTAATGTAGTAATTGCACCATTTTTATTTCGACCTAAGCTTTCCCAAAAGATGTAATGTGAAAATTAACAACGCATATTATAAATTTTAATCTTTATTCAACGCATACTCTTTGTAACATTTAAATGTTTTGGTTGCATGAATGTTGGTATAAATAATAGATCGTTGCGTTGCTCCAGTGCGACATTCATTTAAATACCTAACCTAACGTGTTGGTATAAAACATGATATTATTATTATTGGCATGATTTATAAATAATTTATTCGTGACAAAATAATAATATGCGCTATAATGCCTGTCTGAAAAATTTTCTAGAAAATTTAAGTAATCAAGCACATAAATTAAATGCCTGAGAAGGTAGGTATTTTAATTAACGTCGTACTGGAGCAACACATCGTGCTATTGACGAAGGTCCGGAATCAATCCCCAAGGGAAAGATAGAGGACAACACCACGTAATTCTAAATGCCTTGAGAAAAACTATGATAAAAATTTATGCTACAGAAGTTCATCAAAATGAACTTTAAAAAGTCTTGTACCTGGTAAAGTTTGGCTAAATATTGGCTATGCGCCATATAGGGTGCTATTGAACTGTTTGAAAATTGAAGAGGTGATAGTACCCATCAAGATGACCATTATTTACAATGGAACCTATGGTCGCAATCCATTCAAAGTGTCAGAAAAGCGCAAAGTAAATTATCCACGTTGAAGTTTTAACAGTGAAAATAAGAGACATAACGGAATCCTAAGTTGCACAATCTCGTGCAGATCAGCGGACGACTCAAATGATATGCTCAAAGTGACGTCCAAGGGTTTCATTGCACTTCTCAATCCAATGAATGAAAGATTTGCGCACCCTCTCGATTCCTGGTGTCGAATTAATCTTGTCTGCTGCAACGAGGATTCTTGCGACGAGATCTTCCGCAGAATGTACAAGTGTCTCGTACACCAATAATTTCATGTGGCCCCACAAGAAGAAGTCCAGTGGATTTAGGTCCGGTGAGCGTGGAGGCCATGCCACAGGTCCACCACGGTCTTTTACGTAGTCGTTTTCATTACCGCAATAATCTGAAGCATTCAGAAAGAATGCTTTTAAAAACTAACGTTTGCTTCGGCTGGCTTCGACCTTGATCAGCCTATCAGCTGAAAGTGTCAATGCTGCGTCTTCGCACTAAACATTTGCATACGGCGAATGCCTCACAGTGATATTCTGGAGAAGTGCTGCTTTTCTGGCAGAGCAGAATTGACGTCAGAAGTTAGGGCATGTGATTGTTGGGCGTGTTTCTAAGTTTCACTTTTCTGACACTCTGCGTGGATTGCGACCATAGGTTCCATAGTAAATATTGGTCGTCTTGATGGGTACTATTACCCTTCCAATTTTTTCTAAACATTTCACGAACACCCGTTATAAAACAGCAAATCCACAAACAATGAGTATAAATCTTAGTTCAATTGAACTTTTACACTTTTGTAAGTCATTATAAAGAGACGGGTAAAAAATTAAAAACCCTCTTTTCAAAATAAAAAGTTGTTCACTTTCACCATTGTAATTTCAAAAACATTATTATAATAACTCCAAATAATATCGTTTATTTTTTATACTTATAAACTTAATGTAAAATTGAAAGCCTGAAGTCGTTCCTTCCTTCAAGGCATCCCTGGAGCTATCTTTCAACAGGATAATGCACGCCCACATGTTGCAAGGAATGTGCTTCTTTCCAGCCCAACACATGAAACTTCTTCCTTGACCTGCTTATTCGTTTGCTTATATGGCGCCTATTGAGCACGTGTGGGATTTGGTTGGTCGGCGTCTCGCTCGTAATCCGTGTCCTACAGCTTCAAAAGACGAACTTTGGGTGCGCATACAAACAATATGGAATTCTCTTCCACAAGAAGACATTCAACATCTGTTTCACTCCATGCCACGTCGTATAACAGCACTTATTGCAGCTCGTGGTGGCTACACCAAATACTAATTTCCAACACTTAATATTGTTTTTTTTTCTTTGAAAATTTATTCATTTATTTGTACAAGCCGTTTGTGTATTAAATTTCATTTAATTCTAATGACTCCTTCATGGTGTTACATTTTTTAAAAACAGCAGTATAGTACTACATACTTCAAAAGTATACACACTCCAGTCACATTAATGTGACAACCTGTCAAAAGCCAGATTAACCACCTATGGTAGAGCGGACCGCTGCGAGACGTGCAGGAAGAGAGTCAATTAGGTTTCTGATGATGAGTCAACCCAGTGAATGCCAGGAAAACATTCCCCAAACCATAATGCTCCCTCCTCCAGCCTAGATCCTTCCGGCAATTGTTGCAGGGTGTTTGCTTTCAGACGTTTCACGCCGTATAAGCCAACGTCCATCTGTCCGATGGAGCATAAAACGTGATTCATCGGAAAAAGCCACCTCTCGCCACTCTGTGGACGTCCAGTTGCGGTACTGGCGTGCAAATTCCAGCCTTTGTCGCCGATGAACAGCAGTCAGCATAGGTGCATTAACCAGGCGTCTGCTGCGGAGGCCCATGCGCAGCAACGATCGCTGAACCGTTGTTGAGGATACACTCTTGGTAGCCCTTGGTTCGTCGGGGCGGTCAATTGCTCAACAGTTGCACGTCTATTCGCCCGAACGCATCTCCGTAGCCTTCGTTCGTCTCTGTCATCTATAGCTCGTGGTGCACCACATGTGCCACGCCGCTGATTTTGGATAGTGCCATTTCGCCATGTACGGTATACTTTTACCAAAGCGGCACGCGAACAGTTCACAAAATTAGCCGTTTCCGAAATGATTCCACCCTTGGCCCGAAAGCCAATAATCATGACCTTTTGGACGTCGGATAAATCGCTACGTTTCTGCATTAAGCCAACGATTGAAATACTTTCCGATGCCCTAGGACATCTTTTATATACACTCCACTGTAATGTGCTGCCACCTTTTGTGATTAGTTATTTCACGTTGACGTCGAAAGTAGGTGGTGGTCACATTAATGTGACTGGACTGTGTATATTCGAAAAATAAAACTTCGACACTATAATAAATTTTAATTATATTTTTTCCTTATAAATTTTAAGATTTTGGAAGAAATGAGAAAGCAAAATCTACCGGTTACTGAGCACAAAACACATCACTTTCGAATATAAATATTAGGGATTCCTTTTCCCCAAAAACAATCTGTAGAATAGTAAGGACATCAAAAAGTCTCAAGAAATGAGTTGCTATCGAATGTTTAATTTCTTTGCTTGCTACTCTTGAATTACGAGGTGCAGATCAAAAATGAAAATCTAAGTAAATAATTTTTTATTCTAACACTAGTTGAATAACCCGGCGTTGCTTTGGTTGGAATGGTTAAATGTTAATTGAAAAATGAATTAGAATACTAATCAATTTTCTTACATAGAAACATGCAATAATTTAAGTTGTACAGAAAATACTTTTTAGCTTCAATCATTTAAGTTATACGGAAAATACTTTTTAACTTCATTTTAATTTTTTACAGCTTCTGCAATTTACTTAGAATGCAAATATATACATTTAATTCCTGAATAATATACTGTAGTATGCAAAAGACTAAGACATATACAAACAAAAACGAAATTCCGATGAAAAAATGCAGAATTCTTAAAAAACGAAAGATGTGCAAAGTGTTAAATTTTGACTTCCTGACCTTAAATTAATAAACACTTTATATCACAGAAGACAGAAAATTATTGATAAAGACAATAATGATTTATGAAATTTAGTAATGCTCAAATATGACCGTGAATTAACTCAAAAAGGAACTCACCCTGTATGAACTCAAACTTTGCAGAACGTGTTTCCTTGTCAGTATTAATTTATTGCAAGAAAACAAGCTTTAGATTTTAAAATTGAGGCTTCGAGGGGCAATTTTAGGACTACTTGTGTGCCAATTTTCATAGTTGTAAGTGCTATATATTGGGTATGAACACAAGAAAGTAATAACCTATATTTTCCGCAGTGTTCTACAGTATAAGTGTACCAAATTCGGTGTGAATTAGTAAAACAGTGTAGATTTGCATAGAAAATATACACACATCCTTTTTCATAGATATACTAGCCACTGCGTGGCTAGCTCATGGAAGTAGACCATTAGTATGGTGTAAAATTTTCCGCAGATTTCAAATCAATTGAAGAAATATTCAATTTAAAAATTATTTATTTAAGAAAATCATATTTTTAGGTATTAATCTAAAGTGAAATTTTCCGTTGATTTCAAATCCGTTGAAATTTGCAATCTATCTTAAACGATTCCGATTTTACGAAAGAAAAGTTAACAATCCCAGTCAATATGTTTTTTATTTCTTGCTCTCATTAAAAATGAGAATGGAAGCGGAAATAGAAAGGGACTGGGAATGTAATATGTTTCCTTTTTTTAACGCGAAGGGCAGAACATGCAATCTGTTTTTTTTTTTTTGGAAATAGAAAGTTCACGTAACGCCACAATATTTTGTGAAAATATAAAAGATAAAAATCTGGCATGGTTCCAAGGCCAACGTGGGTAGAAAAAGTCCTCCGTGTTTGAAGAACCCGTTGGAGAATAAAACAAAAAATTCATTTCTAAAATCTTCTAAATTGAATTTTAAAATTTCGCCGCGACCCAAAAAGTGCAAAAAAATTGGACTACCTGTGTGCCAAATCTCATTGCTGTAAGTGCCATAGAATCGTCAGGATTTTGCCACCGCAAAAAAAAAAACAGACAGACAAACACTTCCTTTTATAATAGTAGAGATATAGATGACAGAAAAGGTAAACGAACCAAAGTGAACAAATAAATACTCTAAAATATAATTAAAGAGAAAAATAATCAAATGTGCAACAAAAAAATGTTAATGTCATCGCTGGACGAGCCACTTTTGGACATATGTCATCAGTATCAACGTACTGTCTAAAGCCCTGTCCACACTGGACGTTCAGCGCTGGGCTACGCTGTGCAGCAGTGATTGCGCGCCCAGTGTGAACGGTGAACTGCGCAGTGATGTGCAGTTTCGACCACGCGCAGACGTGATCCACCTCGTGTCTTAACATGAAATGAGTGTTTGTGGGCTCTGCATTTGGACGGTGTTTTTAAGTTCACCCGCGCACACAGTACGATCAATCAACGGGGGCTTTCGTTACGTTCTCACGAATCGAGTTTAATTGACCAAAATAGTCGATCGATAAAAGTTGAGTATGACTTGAATCAGTTTTTGTTCACACATTTCAATTGGTAATTGGTAATTTTTTTAGTTAACGTCGTACTAGAGCAACACAACGGGCTATTGACGACGGTCCGGAATCAGTCCCTTAAGGGAAAGATTCGAGGACAACACCTCGTAATTTTGAACCACGGTCAGATGACGAAGCAACACCTGAGCTGGCACCCCACTCTCCAAACTTCCACGCCAACCCAACGTGAGGACTTTCGGCCACGACAGATTTAAGGTGCACCAGCCGCCTCTACACCATACGTTTACAAACATCCATGCCCGGACCCGGATTCGAACCAGGAACCTTCTGATCTAGAGGCTAACACCTTAACCACTATACCGGTTGGTCGGCACACACATTTCAATAGAAACTGATCAACAGTTTAATAACCAAAAATATAAAAGTTACAATTGAAAAATAATTTATCTATAGAAAATCACATTTATGGTATCGAACTGGTGTAAAATTTTCCGCCGATTCCAAATCCGTTGAAATTTTTACTCTACCTTTAACGATCACGAATATACAAACTTGGCCTCGAGAATAAAATAGCACTTTTGTTTTGTTTCTAAGACCAATCGACAGATCGTTTGCGTGGAAATAACTCGAAAGCAGATGGCGTATGACTCATCACTTGAACGATAAAGTTTGAATGGGTCAAACTTTTCTTGATCCACTAAAAAGTTGATCAACTGTATTGAAACAAAATTTCTCATTATAGTTCTCATTCAACTTTTGTTGATCAACTATAATCGGACAATAAACTTGATTCGTGAGAACGCGCCTTAAAGAAACGGGCCGGCCGCTCAGAACATAGAACTATTTATTTTTCTTCAGATTTTAAAGTGATCATCGATTTAGATCGTTACTCAACGGTATGATGGGTGTACATAGTATAAAAAAAATAAAGAGGGGGGGGGACTTCTCTTCTGACTACACGGTTTATGAGTTTTAGTTACTTTTATGGAGCTTGTGTTATAAGGCTTTTCTTTGTTAGTTTAGTTATTATAAATGAAACGGGAGTTCACGTGCTATCTTTAATATAGAAAGATCATCATTTTCAAGAGGAAAAATGTCCCTCAAGCCCATCCCTCCGAGCAGTGATTAGGGGCGCGCAGTACCGGATGACCTTAATTATTTGAATCCGGAAGGTATAAGATCGTTTCGTTTTCCAGTCTTAAGTTCCCTACTGTGTTAACGGCTGCATGAATTAACTACCACACATGTGCAAAGATGTTACTCATTAAAAACAAATAGATTGTAAAGAATAATTTTATTTAAAAGGTGTACATGTGATTATTACATCTAAAGACCAAGTATAAACCATTATAGTCATTGAAGTTAATTAACCAAGTCGTACTTCATCAGCACCGAAAAACATAATAGGAACCTCAAATGAGTTATCCTCATAAATATATATATATATATATATATATATATATATATATATATATATATATATATATATATATTAGTGTAATTGTCCCGTTTATTACCCAATAACCTGTCCCCCATTACTTTAAGTACGTTAGTCCCCTTATAAAAGATCTAGTTTGTAGTGTATGGAGTGTTCTCATCTAGTTCAGTTTCACTGACAGTTGTCCCGCAATTGTACTTTTTATTTTAATAGTTCGAATTTATTGTTTTTAGTTTAACAGTTCTACATTATTTATCGAGGGTTAAAAGGTAAGGCTATACTTACTTTAAGGCTACACAGTACCCTTTTTCAAAAAAATGTTCTATAGACAGTAACATTAAAAATAATAAATGACTTTATTTCAGCTTATATTATTAAATTGAATCCAATAAAAAAAAAGTCAATTTAGCAAGGACCATTATTTTAAAATTTAAAAAAATTGAAATTTTTGAAGTTTTTTTTAAATTTTTATAAAATGTTCAATTTTTAATATTTTTTAGTTATTTCAAGTGATTTATATTTCTTGAATAATTGGGAACAAAAGTTAGTATGGAATTGACGAACAGTCTCATTGTTGAATTTTAATAGTTATTTTTGTAGCTAAACCTGGAAAAAACATGAAAATTCTAAAAATATTAACTTTGACATTTTTTTTTAAATTACTTGAACTCTCAGACCTAAATCCATACTAACTTTTATAGTACATATATATGAAAGTATCTACAAAACATTTCTAGACTGTATCATGTACAGAAAAAAGATTTAGGGAGTTGAAAACACTTGCATCCACAAAAATGGAAGTCTGAGAAAAATGCATTTTAAGTTTTTGAAGTCATAAAACAAAAACTAATAATGCTTGTAGAGTTCTAATTTTTTAATATGTTATTTACCAACTTATAAAATGCACTAAAACACTAATTTAACTCAATGTGATAGAATATATTTTTAAAATTTAAAATATTATGTTTTCATATGATGAAACAGATTTGTTACGGCAGCGACAAATTATTTATCTTAATCTTAACTTAATATTTTCATACCAAATATTTACCAAATTTTGACTGTAACATATTATCTATAACAATCGTAACCAAATATTGGTTTTGAAAAAGACCTTTTTATCAATATTGGTTAGCTAGTAAGGGGACTCAGTAGAGAACGCAGAACATAAACTAACAGATACGATTTAAGTAGAGAAAGTTGAAGGTAATAGCCATTTCACCAAAGGAATTGATTTTATTCAATAATACTTTTAATTAATTCTAAGAATGTAAAATTACATCAAAACAAAAACGAATTAAACCACGCCCCCTACTCTATGCTGTCAAATTTTGACACTGACAACACTCAAAAAACTTCAAATATCTTTAAAACTAATTGGATATCAGATCTAGAATTTTGATGCAAGCTTCCCAAATGTATGGACCATCGAAAAATGCAAAAAAAAATCGATATTTTTGTCATTCTTAGGGTACTCTGTAGCCTTAATATATTTCATACACTATTACGAATATTAAAGCAGTCTCTTTGTAAGCATTGTTTTGTCATACATCGTTGTCAGTCGTGAAAAAAATGTAATATATGCCCATATTATTGTCAAAATTTACGTGTCCATCCTTGTGTATTTAGACGAACAGTGATATTGGGGAAATATTGCACTGCTAAATTTAAAATAAAGTAGAGGTTGCTATTTAAATTGTATTTCGACTTTTTTGCAATTGAAGAAAATTTAAAATTATATATATATATATATATATATATATATATATATATATATATATATATATATATATATATATATATTGATAGTTTAGAGAAGAAACCTATCAAGTGAGATTTTGATTTTTTTGGAGACACAAAATTCTTATTTTCATTTGTTATCTATTCACATACTGTCAAAAAATAATTATTTATATTTTTTTACCTAAAAGCTAATAGTTATACTTTATACCGTGTTCTAATCAGGTACCCCCATGGGGGCTCGAGGTGAAAAGGTGTTCCTGGGAACTGTAAAAAATTTGTTTTCTGAGTTCAAATATTTTTATTTCGCCAGGGGGCCGTTATCTATTGTCTTATATATCACGATAACCGTTCCTCGCACAGTCTTCCCCTCTCTGTTCACCTCGAGCCCCCATGGGGGTACCTGATTCGATCTATTCCAACTATCAATAAAAAAACTATTTTTAATTAGTCGATATGCAAATCTAGGAAGTTATTTACATCTACAAGAAGTATTTAACTTTTTGATCCTACAAAAGTCGTTTATTATCAACAACTTAAGGTAGGTAAACACACAACTTTTACAAAAAAAAAAAAAAAAAACATTTATAAGTTTACTCATAATAAATGTGCGTTGAACATTTCTTTTCCAATACCTGAAAACCTTTTTAAAATTCATTAAGTATTAGCGAAGTTATAGGCATTTTTCTGAAGTATATTAGTGTTAAAAAGCAATCTCCAACGGGTAAAATGAGCTGCTGCAGATACCAAAAATCTTTAGTAGACCCTAATGTGGTATTTAAGCTTAGTCCAGGGCTACCTCTTAGTGTTTTAAATAATGTAAACCTGTTGACATGGATTTATGTAAGAAGGAACTTCTTCCTAAGTGTTTACATGGTAAAAAACAAAACGCTAATGAATCATATAACGATATGTTGTGGCAGAGATGACCAAAATATAACTTTATGCGTTTTAATACACAATTTTTTGGAGTAAATGTTGCGGTTATGGTTTTTAATGATGGCTCTAAAGCAGTGCTCCCCAACCTTTTTATCGCTGCGGACCGGATCACCGTTTGATAATTTTAACGCGGCCCGCTGGGGGGGGGGACTTTGCTTGTTTATATTTTAAATTGTTTTTATTTAATAATTTTAATTTAATTGTATTTAAACATGCCTTAAAATAAAATACAGTTACACCAAAAAATGAATATAAAGTGATTTAACATTTTAACTCACTAGAACGCTAAATCAATGAGAACCCTGAGCTTGTTTCTTTGCAACGAGACGGTTTCATCTGGAGTTAATAGGAGACAATGACATCCGAAGTGTGTTGCCTATGTCCAGTTTATTCCTTTGTTTTGTTTTGGTTGCTGTCACTGCAGAAAACCCCGCCTCACACAGATAGGTTGTCGGAAATGGTAATAGGGATTTAAATCCTGTGGTGGCAATCTCAGGGTATTCCGCCATGACTTTAATCCAGAACAACGGCAGAGTTGTCTTGAACGTAGTTTCAACGGCGCCTTCATTTGCAATCTCCTGCAGTTGATCTTCTTCTTGCAGAGACATGCTAAATTCGCCTGATTTGTTTACAAATGGGACGCGGATCTATTCCTTACTAGTTCGTGGGTCTTTTGTGGTTGGGAAGTAGCGCTCGAACTCTTAAAAGCAAAGACAGGTGATCGTGCACCAACTGAGAGAATGAATGTTTAGGCTCAGTCTCGTCTAAAATCCTCGCTAATGTCTGAAACATGTCCAAAATGCCTCTGTTCACGCGTTGTCCCCACAACTTCAGTTTGGCTTTAAATGCAGCTACTTTGTCTACCAACTCGAAAACAGTTGTCACATTTGTCAAAATTGGAAAATAGAGACATATAGAATTCAGAAATCATAATTGAAGCTCTAGTTACAGAACAAATTTCAAGTTATGATTTACCACCTCCTAATTTGTGTGGACATTTCATAGATAAGAACCGCACAAACCCGAGAGAAATACACCACAATAAATAAAATGGAAATAATTTAATGTTCCTTTGGCGGCCCGGTACTATTTGATTCATGGATCGGTACCGGTCCGCGGCCCGGAGGTTGGGGACCACTGCTCTAAAGGACACTTATTCATGTGTTCATTGTCTTAGGACTGTCAGTAGGTGATTACACTTACAATAGCTTATGTGATCACAATAGCTTACGAATTAAGCAGAGTACAAAAGCATCAACCCCTTGTGTAAAAACCCAAAAAAAATTTATCAGAGCTTCCAAAAAGTGAAAACAAGATAAACATGAACATACTGAAGGTCAAACATATAAAAGTAGGGAATTTTAAGTGTATGTTTACAATAGAACATTATTTTTAAATGAACTAAATTTTATTTTTAAATTTAATCAAAATGAGGTTTTTCTGTTATTTAATATTATTTTAACAACTCTATCCAAAAAAACTATTCAACTCTTTTTCTTAAATATTTTGCATAAATGTTTCTTAGTCATTTTACAGTGCAGTGAACTTAAAAAAATAAATATAACTGTAATAAAATTTGTAATTTTGTAAAATGATGAGATAAAGTCAGATTTTTTTAGAGTTTTTTGGATTATTTCCATACTTGATATCATTATTCAGATTGTATTATTATTATTCCAATTTTTTTTTGTTTATTACACTTGCCAAAAGGTAAACGAAGAGTTTAGTACAAAAAACCACAAAATAGGTTCAAAATTTAAATTACTATCAGTGGTATTAGAAACCCTTCATATTGTCATAATTCTTGATTAAATTTTGATTTTTTTTAAAGATAACATATTTGTAAAAATTAAATGTTACTCTTAAAACATTTGCAAAAATGCTAGTACATCACTGATATAAATATTAAAAGAATCCAAGCACTATTAAAGAAAACAATTTTTTTGTTTGTTCGCCTTCCTTAAATATACAAATTTAAATCAACAAAACCCACTTCTTGCATAGGCGCAAAAAAAAATTATCATCCAATACATCGGATGTAAAATAAAAATTAAATTTTCTGATGATTAAAGTTTTCAAAATTCCAAAATAATCTTAATATTCACCCAAAAATGTTATTATAAAGTTTATATAAGTTGTTTAAAAAGTTATAACAACCATTTTAATTACACCGATTAGAAATAACGTCTAAGTCCTTAGAAAGTAATGAATATTGTAATTGAAATTTAAAAAGAAAAAAAAAAAAACATTTTTTTCGAAAACGGTCGATTTTTAACCCTCCAAGATGTTTTGACGAAATATCTCGTCCATCAAAATTTTGTCATTTTCACTACTGACGAGATATCTCGTTCATCACGATTTGGATAAAAATCTAATGACAAGTTATCACGTTAAGATACAACTGGGGGGGGGGGGAGTGAAGCTACAAGAAAAAAAAACTGACCCATGTCCAGAATGGATGGCAATTTCGAAGAGGCATTTGCATAAGAGGCTGACCGCTACAGGGCAGTTCTTGACACAAATATAAACCATCAAGAGGATTACTTTTCAAAAATGTTACATAGTTTAGATAGTCTCCATAAGTATTGCACAGCAGCTTTAATATTTCATACATGTGGATGAACGTGGTAACAATTTTAACATCAGAATCTGTCATTTTCATGCTGAATCCATGTCTGCTCTTTTGTGCGCTAAATAAAACCAGACAGCGCTCACTCCGTAAACTAAACAGTTCATGATACCAAAGACCTGTAAAAATAGAAAATAATTATTTCCCAAACAAGAGATGTAATAGAGATTAAAACAAATTGGTGTTAACTGTCCAAGTGGCTTCGACGAGGTACCTCGTCCGAATTTGCAAATGACGAGATATCTCGTCATTATAATATAACCGATATTTTAATGATGACGAGATCAAGATCAGGTCAGTTTTCTTTGAAGTCGAGATAGCGCGTCCGTCGAATTTGATGATGCCAAGATTCCTCGAGACACAAAGCGACCTGGTACGCGAATGCATTTCAACTGATCCTGTCATGCAAGGAAGAGCTGTTACCCATATCGGACCACCAGTCAACAATCCCTGATTTATCAGTCGCATCCCCTTGACAGCCTGTGTTCTTAGGCAGTTGATGGACGGGGCCCCAGGTGCAGAGTTATATTCAGTGTTATACAACACAACTCCAAGCAATTGCAATTGTTCTGCAGGCATTTTGTCCGAATTTTGAAAATTTCAGTAAAATCCAAAGCAGACGTAAAACACAACTGTCGGCTAAATATATATGTATTACATATTTATAATAAAATATCACAATTAATTAACTTACTTTATTTAAAACCAAGGCATACTTTCAGAATTTGCAATTCTGTCGATAACTTTTGAAGTTAAGTACTTTGCCATTGACATAGATGTGTTATTTATAAAGTGTTTGAGGTAATTTGGGCTGTGTAGGGAAGTTGTTCCTTAGCTAGAGAAGAAAAAAAAGGTGTGGCAAGGAGCCCGCTTTGCTCTGCAGAACATCGTAACTTATGATTGAAAACAAATCGGACAAAATTTTGATGAAATTAAGCAAACATTGTTAAACACTGTTTTTTCTGCGACGTACGCCGCAGTTTTAAGAACTTTTCTGCTCCTGGAGACGGGGCGACTTGTGAAGCGTAACCTGGGTTCGCATTTTTTTAACCTCTGAGATAATCCTAATTTGTCTGATTTTTTTTAATGTTATAAGGTAGGCGGCTAACTAATTAACGAAACTGTGGAACAACACAACGGGCTATTGGCGACGGTCCGGGATCAATCCCCAGAGGAGAGACACGAGGAGAACACCACTTAATTGTGAATCACTGTAAGATGACGAGGAAGCATCTGAGCTGGCACTCCACTGTCGAAACCTCCACGCTAACGTGAAGACATTTGTGGCCACGAAATATTTCACGTGCACTAGCCTCCATGTACACGACGGTCTTTGGCTGGACCAAATCTAGAACTCTCAAACCTGCGGTTGCTAATTCGTTGCTCTTACAACTGTTTAATTGTTAAAATCTACGTGTGCTATTAGGTGCATATTGTTTCAACTATCCCATATATTTCTTGACATTTACCTTCAAAACACTATTTATCATAATCTTAAGCGCCGACCAACCGGTCTAGTGGTCAAGGTGTTGGCCTCTGGATCGGAAGGTTCCTGGTTCGAATCCGGGTCAGGGCATGTATGTAAAATTGTGCTGTCCTTTGTTAGGGACAATGATGGTCCACCCACTGGGTGCCCCTTCACAAGTGACCATCACGTCTGGCCTTGTATAAGGCTACAATGACTTCGGTCAGTTCTGTACTGTATTGTATTTCTGTATTATATTATGTATTGTATTTGTCTGTGTAATCTGTACCCAACCTTGCCATTGGAAATAAAAAATAACCTTAAGCGGTTATTAAATTCACTCAAAAAGCAATAGGCCATTATGTCGTGGCTGAAGGGGATATACCTTTACTGCATTATATTTCTTAAAGAATTCGTACTATAGTGACAGTTTCAAAGAAGGAATGTTCACACTTACACCTCCTGCTAAAGTAGAATTGTATTTATCTTCTTTTTCAATTCTATCAGCATTTCTGCTCGTAACGTTAGTTACCAATATTAAACCAGACAAAAAGAAGAGGGAGCAATACACCACATAGTAGGCAAGTTCCTGTAAAATATTGAAGTATTTAGATTGCATGGTTATGTTTAACATGAGGATGCTATATTGCTAAAAAAAAGTAGACATGTATTAGAAATATCATTTTATGATTTGTTAACCATTTTAGATGCAAAAACAGTATAACAGTATAATATCTGTATCAACCGTTTCTCTCTTAATAATTTATATCAAATAGCAATTACTTTCACCTATATCCTTGAAATGAATCACATACTAAACAAAATCCAAAGGTAGTCTATTAATTAACAATGTTGCACTGATTCAACATAACGGGCTACGGGCGACGATCCAGGATCAATCGCGAAGGGAAAGATTCGAAGAGAATCCATCGTTATTTTGTATTATGGTTCGCTGAAGCCAAATCCGAAGATTTCGCAGGTGGATTTCAAAATGCTTAAGGGGTACAGAAGAGCAGAATATCTTCAATGAATCATGTAAGATTTCACCATTTAACATTCCTTCTTTTCCTTAACATGAAGGATTTTTATACAGGAATCAAGAAATCTCAAGACTAAGGTTCAGCTTCAGACACCCACCCTTTAGAGGCTGAAGTGACGGCGTCAAGGATAGATCACGTGACAGGAAGTGAAGTCATAGTTGGAGGTGTGGTCAGAGACAACATGGCAAGAAGTGACGTCATAAGTTGAGGTGAGGTCAGAGATCACTTGACGAGAAGTGACCTATCCGATATTATTAAATAGAGAAGCCACTCAAAGAAGAAGAAAAAGTAAATGGATAAATGTGGCAGTACAACAAAAACTAATGACGATTTAGCCACGGCGGTGCGGTTGTGTAATTATAACGTGCAGAATTTAGACTGAATATATATAAATTCACTGAAACAATTAAACTTAACATTTATTACATTTTAACAGATTAAATACATTAACTTAAGAAAAGTCTATCAGCGCGCTAACAAAGGTGGTTACAAAACTACGAGACTGCAATCTCAAGAACAGCTTGAGGTATTTAAAGTGTGAACGCATGACGCAGCATGCGCACGTCAGAAGTCTCTTGAAGTTGAAGTGGTAGTAGTCTCTAATTTGCATAACACCACAAAGAAAAAAAGCAGTGGAAGTTGGGTAATTGATTTACGTCACAACGGGTTATCGGTGACGGTCCGGAATCGGTCAAATGACGAGGTCAAATCCTGAGCTGGCATCCCATTCACCAACCTTCCACACCACGCCAACGTGAGAACTTTTGAGCCCACTACAGATTTAACGCACACCAGCCGTGTATACGACGGTCCTTGGCTGGATGGAGGTACGAACGAGAAACCCTTCGGTTGCAAATCCGCTACTCTTCTAACCTGGCTACCGCAACCCTCGTAACATGGAGAGCTTCGCGGTTCATGAAGTCTCAAAATAATTAACGATTAGTTTCTGACCGGAGAAAATGCACCCCGTGGAGAGGTGGAAGTGACGGAGGCATCAGGATGAAACCACGTGACAGTGTCGTCATAAATGGAGGTGTGGCCAGAGACTACTCGTCAAGAAGTGACGGAGGCATGTAAAGATACCACATGACTCGAAATGACGTCATCAGTAAGTGAAGTCAGAGACCTAGTGACGAGAAGCGACCAATCCAAGGTAATAAAAAAAAGCACTAAAAATTCAAAAATAAGAAATTAATAACAAAATGTGGCAAGACGATGAAGAAAAGAAACAGTGGGCTTTTCAGATTTATAACTAGACATGATTTGACACTTGGAGAAACTTAAAATACTTTCCTCCTAATCACTTGGTAGAACTTCAAATTCCAGCATAGATAAGGATCACCTCCTAATCTGCCCGGACATGGAATCCCTTAAACAAATGGTCTGAAACTTTTCCAAACTCAATGCGCGAAGAGGTGCCAGGAACAAAATGAGCTGAGCCTCTATAATTTGCCGCATAGGAACAACAGCACACTGCTCATATCTTTCGATAAGTTATTCTGGCGTCTGGTGACGGGGACGCACAGAAATACACTCGTTGAAAGATATCACAAGATTTATTGGTATCGTTATACAGGGTGTCCATAAAATAATATCCCAGTTTTAATGGTATATTATAACAGTTTAATTTAGACTATTTACTGCAAATCATGTATCAAATTGAAGGTAAACTCACCAAGTACTTCTTACAAATGTTCAATATGTGCATCTTATATAACACGGCACACATCCAACCTAAAGTCCAATTCTTCCCACACTTAGGTTAACGAGTCCGGAGGAATAGCCTCTTCAATTCTGTGTCTCAACTCTGGCAAATCATTAGGTAGCGGCGGAACGTAGCCCTGATCTTTTATAAATCCCCAAACGAAAAAATCGCATGGCTTTATGTCAGGTGAACTTGGAGGCCAGCGAAAAAGAGCTCTGTCGTCTCGACCATTACGACCCATCCAACGGTCAAGGACTTCGACGTTCAACCACTCTCGTACAAAGAGATTCCAATAGAGAGGGGCTCCATCCTGTTGCCAAATAAAGTTTACAGGTGCACCCTCTATTAATTGGGGGGAGAGCTATTCTTTCTGAATATCAGGAAAAGCCACCCCTGTTACGGTAAGAATTGGACTTTAGGTTGATGTGTGTCGTATAACTAAAGGTGCACAAATTGATCATTTGTAAGAAAAACTAGGTGAGTTTACCTTCAATTTGATATATGATTTGTTGTAAATAGTCTAAATTAAACTGTTATCATATACCATTGAAACTGGGACATTCTTTCATGGACACCCTGTACAATGAGATTCAAGGCCGCAACTGAAAGAGATCTGTGCCTATCTGCCAATATTGGCTATCTATTACCGGGATGGTCGTCTGGTAGCACAGTTTGTGTTTACCGAAAAGTATAGGTCGCAAAGGATCTGCACCTATCTGCCAGTATTGGCTATTTATTACCGGGATGGTCGTCTGGTAGCACAGTCTGTGTTTACCGAAAAGTATAGGTCGCAAAGGATCTGCACCTATCTGCCAATATTGGCTATATATTACCGGGATGGTAGTCGGGTAGCACAGTCTGTGTTTACCGAAAAGTATAGGTCGCAAAGGATCTGCACCTATCTGCCAATATTGGCTATCTATTACCGGGATGGTCGTCTGGTAGCACAGTTTGTGTTTACCGAAAAGTATAGGTCGCAAAGGATCTGCACCTATCTGCCAGTATTGGCTATTTATTACCGGGATGGTCGTCTGGTAGCACAGTCTGTGTTTACCGAAAAGTATAGGTCGCAAAGGATCTGCACCTATCTGCCAATATTGGCTATATATTACCGGGATGGTAGTCGGGTAGCACAGTCTGTGTTTACCGAAAAGTATGGGTCGCAAAGGATCTGCACCTATCTGCCAATATTGGCTATTTATTACCGGGATGGTCGTCTGGTAGCACAGTCTGTGTTTACCGAAAAGTATAGGTCGCAAAGGATCTGCACCTATCTGCCAGTATTGGCTATTTATTACCGGGATGGTCGTCTGGTAGCACAGTTTGTGTTTACCGAAAAGTATAGGTCGCAAAGGATCTGCACCTATCTGCCAATATTGGCTATTTATTACCGGGATGGTCGTCTGGTAGCACAGTCTGTGTTTACCGAAAAGTATAGGTCGCAAAGGATCTGCACCTATCTGCCAATATTGGCTATATATTACCGGGATGGTAGTCGGGTAGCACAGTCTGTGTTTACCGAAAAGTATAGGTCGCAAAGGATCTGCACCTATCTGCCAATATTGGCTATTTATTACCGGGATGGTCGTCTGGTAGCACAGTCTGTGTTTACCGAAAAGTATAGGTCGCAAAGGATCTGCACCTATCTGCCAGTATTGGCTATTTATTACCGGGATGGTCGTCTGGTAGCACAGTTTGTGTTTACCGAAAAGTATAGGTCGCAAAGGATCTGCACCTATCTGCCAATATTGGCTATTTATTACCGGGATGGTCGTCTGGTAGCACAGTCTGTGTTTACCGAAAAGTATAGGTCGCAAAGGATCTGCACCTATCTGCCAATATTGGCTATATATTACCGGGATGGTAGTCGGGTAGCACAGTCTGTGTTTACCGAAAAGTATAGGTCGCAAAGGATCTGCACCTATCTGCCAATATTGGCTATTTATTACCGGGATGGTCGTCTGGTAGCACAGTCTGTGTTTACCGAAAAGTATAGGTCGCAAAGGATCTGCACCTATCTGCCAGTATTGGCTATTTATTACCGGGATGGTCGTCTGGTAGCACAGTTTGTGTTTACCGAAAAGTATAGGTCGCAAAGGATCTGCACCTATCTGCCAATATTGGCTATTTATTACCGGGATGGTCGTCTGGTAGCACAGTCTGTGTTTACCGAAAAGTATAGGTCGCAAAGGATCTGCACCTATCTGCCAATATTGGCTATATATTACCGGGATGGTAGTCGGGTAGCACAGTCTGTGTTTACCGAAAAGTATAGGTCGCAAAGGATCTGCACCTATCTGCCAATATTGGCTATTTATTACCGGGATGGTCGTCTGGTAGCACAGTCTGTGTTTACCGAAAAGTATAGGTCGCAAAGGATCTGCACCTATCTGCCAATATTGGCTATATATTACCGGGATGGTAGTCGGGTAGCACAGTCTGTGTTTACCGAAAAGTATAGGTCGCAAAGGATCTGCACCTATCTGCCAATATTGGCTATTTATTACCGGGATGGTCGTCTGGTAGCACAGTCTGTGTTTACCGAAAAGTATAGGTCGCAAAGGATCTGCACCTATCTGCCAATATTGGCTATATATTACCGGGATGGTAGTCGGGTAGCACAGTCTGTGTTTACCGAAAAGTATAGGTCGCAAAGGATCTGCACCTATCTGCCAGTATTGGCTATTTATTACCGGGATGGTCGTCTGGTAGCACAGTCTGTGTTTACCGAAAAGTATAGGTCGCAAAGGATCTGCACCTATCTGCCAATATTGGCTATTTATTACCGGGATGGTCGTCTGGTAGCACAGTCTGTGTTTACCGAAAAGTATATTTCTCAAAGGATCTGCACCTATCTGCTAATATTGGCTATACGTAGGACGGATGTCCTAAATACGACCTTGATGGTCGTCTGGTAGCAGGTCGCAAAGAATTTGTGCCTATCTGCCTCTAACGGGGAAGTCTGCCTATGCTTGGGGCTTCTGGGTTTTCCGCGGCCAAACACTGCGTTTGGATCAGGTCCACTCACTCGAAGTTTTTAGTGGCAAATCTCTCGATCGATGGTGGTCAAAATCCTCTTCGGCTCGGCTTCGTGTGAGGCAAATCTGCGTTTACCCCCCCCCCCCCCACGTCCGATGACATGCTGTCACTATCTCCGTTGGAGGTCATCAAGGTGCGGGTCGAGCCTAAACAGGAGGACCACACGAAGAGAATGTGCGTGGTCGAATGTCAGAGTATACACAAATCTCAAACTTTATTAAAATCTTGAGATCTGTCCAGCGACGCTTTGCACCATAAACAACGAAAAACTTTCTACTGGTAACATCATTGGCACTAGGGATGAATTTGCAATGATACCTCACAAGTGATGCTATGCTCAGAATCTCCTTATGCTTTAAGAAACCTCCTGGTGGTTGTTTCGACGAGGTATTTCGTTACTAGGAAAACTGACCGGAAATTGATGGACGAGGCATCTCGTCACTAGAAGTAAACCTGAACAGATCTGGATCTCATAAAAAATCGGTACTACCTTCATGGCGAGGTATCTCGTCATTAGCAAAATTGGTGAGATCTTGATGCACGAGATATCTCGTCAAAACCACCTGGGGGAGGTTGAAACAAATTTACCTGACCACCAAAGAAACCAACTCAAAGTTAAGTGAATCGGTCACGTAAAATACTTAATTTAGCAGTGGTAACATTAAAAGCATCACAATCTCTTCCACATAAGTTGGATGGTTTGGAGGGGTTTATGGCACAATGGCCAGATACAGAACGTACAACATCAAGCAATAGACACACAATGAAAGTTTTACTGACACAGAAGAGAGAAATACACAGCCAGAGAGGAGTGCACCAGACAGGAATCACCTCGAAGGTTGCTAGCGCAGTGAGCATATACACTGAGCCACAACGGCCCCCTCTCCACCCCAGGTCCCAACTAACAGCTTTTCAACATGTATAGGATTGGCGAATGTATTTAAACTGCAACGTTATCGTTGTCCGTGGAGTTTTCTTTTCCAAAAAGAGAGTTGATAAAACAGTTATAGAGGAGAATTAGAAGTGCATCAACTTTTATTGTCCCCGGGTTCTGTACTAGTATGATAAGTAGTTAATTAAATTAGTAGCACTGAAGCTATATAACGGCTATCGGCGATAGTCCTGGTTGATTTCTAAAATGAAAGATCCGAGAACAACACCGCCGACCAACCGGTCTGGTTGTTAAGGTGTTAGCATCTAGATCATAGGGTTCCTAGTACGAATCCGAGTCAATGCATGGATATTGGTAAGCGTATGGTGTAGAGGCGACTGATACACCTTAAATCTGTCGTGGCCGAAATTCCTCACAATGGGTTGGTGTGGAAGTTTGGTGAATGGGGTGACAGCTCAGGCGTTGCTTCATCATCTGACCGTGGTTCAAAAAGACTTGGTGTTGTCCTCGGGTCTTTCCCTCATGGTGGCTTCACACCAACGGAGACAAAGAAAAAAACATGACTCTTCGTTATCGCGCATGTGTATTACAAACAAATTTTGTTTCTCACGGTTAGCCTCTGCTGTCGCTGCGTTTTAAAGTCTTGGAGGAAGTTCAACTTATGTCTCTGTCGCCATGCCAACAGCCAATCAGAATAAAGCCTAATCCGATTTCGGTTGATGTTTTTCACCCACTTTTCTTTCATTATCAGCCAGAACCTTTAGAAAGCAATCGTCTTCGCTGTAAAAGGAGTTTCATTAAACGCGGACGCGATCTGTCAGCCATCTTGCAGAAACAGAAGTGGAAATAAATGTTTTGTTTTCAAAAAAAATATTATGAGCATGCGCAAATAAATTGCTGCCGCTAGCGGTATGAAGGCGTTTTTTTAGCAGCAATAGTGACTGGCGACATTTCGTCGCCTGTCTCTGTAGCTGTCGCCGTTGGTGTGGAACCACCATTAAGGGATTGATCCCGGACCGTCGTCAATAGTGTTGCTCTAGTACGACGTTAATTAAAATAGTAGATGAGTGTATTTCATCACGGTGGATCATCAACCAATACAGACTTCAACCTATCAATAATTTAGGATTCGAGCTTTTTCCCACTAACACGCGACAGATATTCGAACCGAGCGACTGGATGAAATAACATGAAGCTGCTCGCACATGCTCCATCTATTTCATCAGAACTACCTCTCGTAGTTTCGATCCAAGGTCGTATGACGAGGTCAACACCTGCACTGAAACCCCCTCTTCATACATTCACACCACGTCAATGCGAGGGCATTTGAGGTCATGACGGATTTAACGCGTACCACCCTCCCATTGAACAAGATGGCGTTTAGTTTAGTCGAGTTTCAAACTCTCAACCCTGCGTTTGCTAATCCATTTATTTTCCAACCGGGCTACAACATGGATATCGTGGTGGTGGTTTTTCTTTTCATGTTAATTCCAAAAATTAGTTACTTAAATTTTTGTGGCATAAGTTTTAATATTACCAAAAACATTAGCATCAATGAGAGTTATCGGGTTTTGTTCAGCTTCTTATTCTCTGGCCGCCAATTGATCTAAAGCTTCACTCCACGTGTGTCTATTGACCTTCAAATGAAATAGACAAAGCATTTGGGTGGAGTCACTGTCGTAATCTCTGATGGGTAAGTAGCGAGGGCTTTAGAATATATACAGCGAATTGCCTATCGAAGCGCAGATGAGGGTATTTTATCACGGAGATCACCAACCAATACACGGGCTTTAACCAATCAATAATTTAGGATTCATGCTTTTTCCCATAAACACGTGACAGGCATTCAAACCGAGCGACCGGAGGAAATAACATCCAGTTAATACCGATTGTAGAAATGGACAAGCCGCACATTACTCCAACATCAGTCACACGGCTTTGATTAGTCCGAACACGCATGCGTACTGACATATTTTCTGTAGGAACGGAGTGCGCATGCGCATGTCGTAGGTTTCCTCGTATTCTGCTTCTGTGTGTGACCGCGTATAAACGGTCGACTCATTATGCGATACGTCCGTCTTCGGAATGTTTTCTCTTCGAAACTCCAAGTTTCTAAAAAGTTGAATGATGTGGACTCGGAATGTGGTAATTCAATTTTCTGTCATTCAGTATTGGTAATTCAGGTATTAAATAAAGAGAATAAATGCAACGAATTTTATATAAAGTGACGATTACTTACGAAAGAAGTACCGTACAGCCTTCTTTCCGATTTCTTGGACAGGAGACAACAGACGAAGTGGATAATTGAACTCATGAAAGAACTGCAAGAAACGACGAACAGGAAGGTGTCCGCGGATTTGCAGTAGAAGCCCAGAGAACTACTCTCGATGAAAGGTATCATCTGACACGCTGAACCTATGAGTGCCAATGCGAGCATACTGAGAATCTGAAACGGAAACAAACAACCAATGAACAACAATTCAAAAACATTTCACTTTGACCAAATGGTAGAGCTTTGATACAAAGACTTTTATGTGGCAACAGTTTCGACGTGAGTTTTTGGCGTGTGTTTTGTGTCACCAAGGAAGAATGTTTCAGAAAAACGCCGTTTTAGGCGTAAGAGGGAAAATAATTAAAAATAACGAAAAAAGCTACACAACTTATTATTTTTTTTATTACTACCAGATAAGTATTTACTTCAATGAAAAAACGTTTCTGTTTCTGAAATATTGTAAAAATGTGCCCAAGTAGACCGATTTATTAGTTTCAAGTCTAATGGAACTAAGCATATAATATGGATGTTACAGAAAATCGCATTAATTGTAACAAACTAGAGTTGTTCAGGCATGGTAAAATAGAAAAAGATAATTACTTACAATAATTAACTAGATATCCAAATAATCGCGAGGTTGCCATGATCCTAAGAAACCGGGGTTACCTTCGCCTACCACAACTCACTACACAAATCACGCCAAAAAAAGTGTTGCACAAAAAGTCCTTATATCGAAGCTTGTACCTACATGCTACTTGCTAAATATCTATATATATAATTCTCTTACGTGGCACGCAAAAAAGACGTTATTTGTTTTCGCGTTTTGGCAACATTGTACGATTCTTTGTTTATCCCAAAGCTTCGCGCTTCAATTTAATTTATAGCGTTATCGGATGAAATTTTATTGAAAAAAAAAATGAATTTTAGTCGAGCTGTTGTAGTAAATAATAGAAATCAAAGAAAACGGAGGCTCTTTTCAGGGTCATTTTTAAAAAAAAGGTCCGTTTCGGGGGAAACTATTATAGTTCAACAAGACGCTTGCATTACATCTTTCGACAACAAACTCAATGACAAAGCGTGGGTGGCTCGAGTGCTGGGGAAATGTACACACAACCAACATGCTGGGTTTTCAATTTCCAAATCAACGCTCACATTTCGAGTCAAAATTTGCTCAAAGTTTCCATTTGCTTCATTGATGCGAGCGAACCAATGAGGATTGCGAATCAATCCTCTGGGGGTTGGCGAGCGTTAGCGAGCAGGGGGCGGGCCCCCTAGTATTGTATATTCTGCCTTAACCGGATCGTTATTCCTACGAGCAGTCAAACAAATTGCTTCAATTACGGATAACAAAATACGATCAAAAGTACAAAACAACCAATAGATAAATAAAAAAATACAGTACAATTAAACTACATAAACAATCATCGTATAAACATAAAAAATGAAATTTAAAAAAAAACACATCCACAGAAAAAAATAATTAAAATCCCAGTTATCAAACTTTAAAGCTATAAAATTTCTAAAGACAAATACAACACAATGGCGTGTTCAAAATTTTGATACATTCGTTTAGAAAACTCAAACCTTTTTAACCCGAGAAGGCTTTTGAAAAAAGATTCATTCGAAAAGAAGATTGTTTAATCTGACTCTAAACCTGCAATACAAGCGGTCTCTTCAAATACAGTCAGAGGTTGCCAACGAATTATGAAACACAAACAACTCCTTGATAAGCTAGCTGATGTGTTGGTGCTTCAATGGGTCTAGGCTCATTGTGCCCTGGACCCATTGAAGCACCAACCTGGGAAATAACATTCCTGAAATCACCCAAAAGCCATTAAACCCTCTATCTTTTCACATTTCGAAGCTTTGGATAAAAGAGTTGTTAAAACATGGCCTCAACCTTCCAAGTGGGTTCGATGAGATATCTCATTCATAAAGATCTAATCAATTTTGATAACTATGAAATATTTTGCTGACTGCCGATCGAATTACGAATGAAGATATTGTTGTCTTATGATGATGACAAGATCAATATTAGGTTAAAAAATTCAAATAACGAGGTGTCTGGTCCATCAAGATCTGGTCATTTTCCTAATGACGCGATACCTTGTCAACCACCAGGAGTGTCAATGTCAAGACTTGTCAATGCTGCCAAGGATTACTCTTGGGAATGTCTTCTTTCCTTCAGCAACGTCTTTCCATACTGCCCAAGGAAGGCTACAGTTGCTGAGTTCAGTTCCAGGCTCCTTGCCAGAGCTGTTGCAATCATAGATGTTAAATTAAGTAGACTGAGCATTGCTATTGGACATAAGTTTCAAAACGTGTGACCAACATGTCCACTAGTAGTCACGTCACTGCTCTGTGAAAGATCTTTTTGGTTGGCCGATTTGGTATCGTATCGCCTAATTAAGCGATGAAACATCTTATGACGGGGTAGGTGTCATAAGATGTTAGATCGCATTTCTATAGAGTGGCGACAAAAGATGTGAAATCTCTAAAGTCTACTACTATCAGATAATGAATAATTGGATATGGTACTAATCAGATGATGAATCATTGATGTGGTACAAATCAGATGATGAATCAACGACGTCTTCTACCATCACATCGATCTATCAGACGAAGAATGCTAGGTTCCACTAAGCAGACGAAAGCAATCTGAGGGTCACGCTACTACTAGTTTTGGTCACGTTACTACTAGTTTTGGTCATGTTACTACTAGTTTTGGTCACATGATACTAGTCATATCAAAATTTTACCATTGCTGACTCTACTTTTATGTTTACTTTATCTCTATAGTTGCAATAGCTTGACTTTTTAGAGGACATGACTACCTACAAAGACACTTACATGGTATTGGAGTCGAGAGATCAGCTATCTATCCTCTTTGCTAACTGGATTAAACGTCGGGAGAACACCTTAAGGGCTGTCAAAAGATTCTTGACAATATACGAATAGTGCGTCCGTACATTTATATTTTCCAGAAATTATATCTGTCTGTATAAGACAGACATATTCTGTATATTATATATGTCTGTAAGCCAGACAGTTGTGGTCACATGATACTGGTCATTCAAAAGGTTACTATTGTCGACTCTACTTTTATGTTTCCTTTATCTCTATGGCTGCAATAGCTTGCTTTAAACTTCTTAGCGGACATGATTGCCTACAAAGACACTTACATGGTATTGGAGTCGGGAGGTCAGCTATCTGTCCTCTATTCTAACTGAATTAAGCGACGGAAGGACGACCTTAAGGACTGTCAGAAGATTCTTGACACTATACAGAGAGAGAGTGTTTAAAAATTATTTTTACCATTTTTATTTATTTTTAGTTTAAATGTGTTGACAACAAATTTAAACTCGCTTTCCACTCTTGTGAGTTACTTCTGTCCTGATGATAGTGGTCGTCTTGCTCAACCGAAATGGCTGTTTACGAAGTTTTTAATTTTTTTAGTCGTTGTTTTGAAGTTTTGTATTTTTACTACCCTTTTGACTGAGAACTTCATCCGTTTATCCATCAACTAACTCGACGATGTTTCAAGCTCCGTATATCTTTTTTAATTTTTTGAACCAAAAAAAAAATAAGGGATCTATAATGGCTGTGAAATTTCCTACCAAAATATTTCACTAACCTATGAAATAACCTTAAAAAACTTACTATCTCGGCAATATTTAAAATGCCTCGCAGTTGCTTGAGGTAGTTTGGATTCCAGTCAAAAACGTCATTCAGTGTCCACGTCAACAGCTCTCTGGCTTGATCTGTAAATGATTGTCCCCTTGAGTCGTTCTCACTATCATTTCCTGGTGGATTCGGCTCTGGTGTACGAATGTTTGACGCTTTATTGCCTGCCTCGTTCTCTTGGTCTTTGGCGAACATTGGCTGCATCATCGAGGGAAAGTATCACCTCCTTTAAATGAAAAGTTTATTGTAAATGAGATTATTAAAATTTGAATAGCGGCATCTTAATGATTACTACGAATACAAAACACATTTATGTTCCAGATTTGTAAAGTGATCTAATATAAAGTAGGAATACTTACGTCACAGCACCTATAAGAAATTGGTAAGGGTCAAATAACCACAATAATTTACTATGGAATGAATGGACTTCCTGGAAAGAGCACTGATTATGAAACTGCGATTTATTGAGGGTGGAGCCATTAAGAGGAGAGAATTGGAATTTCACGGGGGAACGGGACTGGTCTAATGAGTGCCGTTAATGTACAACCTGTAGTGCTTGTACTCATTGATGAACCTAAATGTTAAAGCAGCACCTCACGAAAACCGTAGCGTTGCTCCTGTAACATAGCACCTAAGTCACCATCATCACCTTTGACTCCACATATCAAGCCATCAATTCAACTCTGACTCCTCATATCGGCTTTATGACATTCCTACTGTGTAATTAACCCTCTTGGTGGTTGCCTTGTAGAGGTATCTCGGTATCGAGGTACAAAGTGTCAAAACTGACCAGTTCTTGAAGGACGATATCGTAGAAGAAAACAGACCAGATCTTGAAGGACGAGATCGTAGAAGAAAACAGACCAGATCTTGAAGGACGATATCGTAGAAGAAAACTGACCAGATCTTGAAGGACGAGATCGTAGAAGAAAACAGACCAGATCTTGAAGGACGATAGCGTAGAAGAAAACAGACCAGATCTTGAAGGACGATAGCGTAGAAGAAAACAGACCAGATCTTGAAGGACGATATCGTAGAAGAAAACAGACCAGATCTTGAAGGACGAGATCGTAGAAGAAAACAGACCAGATCTTGAAGGACGATATCGTAGAAGAAAACTGACCAGATCTTGAAGGACGAGATCATAGAAGAAAACAGACCAGATCTTGAAGGACGATAGCGTAGAAGAAAACAGACCAGATCTTGAAGGACGATAGCGTAGAAGAAAACAGACCAGATCTTGAAGGACGATATCGTAGAAGAAAACAGACCAGATCTTGAAGGACGAGATCGTAGAAGAAAACAGACCAGATCTTGAAGGACGATATCGTAGAAGAAAACTGACCAGATCTTGAAGGACGAGATCGTAGAAGAAAACAGACCAGATCTTGAAGGACGATAGCGTAGAAGAAAACAGACCAGATCTTGAAGGACGATAGCGTAGAAGAAAACAGACAAGATCTTGAAGGACGATATCGTAGAAGAAAACAGACCAGATCTTGAAGGACGAGATCGTAGAAGAAAACAGACCAGATCTTGAAGGACGATATCGTAGAAGAAAACTGACCAGATCTTGAAGGACGAGATCGTAGAAGAAAACAGACCAGATCTTGAAGGACGATAGCGTAGAAGAAAACAGACCAGATCTTGAAGGACGATAGCGTAGAAGAAAACAGACCAGATCTTGAAGGACGATATCGTAGAAGAAAACAGACCAGATCTTGAAGGACGAGATCGTAGAAGAAAACAGACCAGATCTTGAAGGACGATATCGTAGAAGAAAACTGACCAGATCTTGAAGGACGAGATCGTAGAAGAAAACAGACCAGATCTTGAAGGACGATAGCGTAGAAGAAAACAGACCAGATCTTGAAGGACGATAGCGTAGAAGAAAACAGACCAGATCTTGATCTTGTCATTGTCAAAACATCGGCAATATCTTGATGATGACATATCTCGTTATTAGCGAAATTGATCAGATCCTGATGGACAAGATATCTCTTCGAAACCACTTGGAGGATTAATGATATGTTAACTGAAGTGCCAAAAAAACTGGCTCAGGCGAGCGTATAAGGGAGAAATGCAGCAAAGTAACGTAAGTCGATGCGGTCAACAGCGCTTATATAAGACAGCGCGCAGCTAGAGAAGCTGTTAGATCGGTTTTTTGTTGATGTAACAGCAGGTTATCACGATTTAAGTGACTTTGAACGTGGCTTAGTAGCAAGCGCTAGTGGGATGGGGGAGAGTATTTCAGAAGTAGAGAAATTATAATTCAGAAGTAGAGAATTTTCTAATTAACTTCGTACTAAAGCAACACAACGGGCTATTGACGACTGTCCGGGATCAATCTCCTAATGGAAATATCCTAGTACAACACCACGTAATTTTGAACCACGGTCAGATGACGACGGAGTAGTAAGGTCCTCCATCAGAATGCAGGACCCTCATCAGTTACATGTAGAAGAGGTGACTAGCCTTTGAACTCTGCAACGGAAACCTCGTGTCTTGCAGAAACTGCACCGGTATTAAAAGGGAAGTATTTATAGCATGTCAGGAAACAGTGGAAGTTGGAAAACAAAATGTCGATCCGGAAGGCTGTGTTACACCTCTCATGCGGTTGAATCAGACTTCATGTAGCTAAATGACTGCAGAGCGACATACCAAACGAATCCACTTCCCCCCCTTGGGGCACATCTTTAGGTTTGTACAGGTATCACGAAACCGAGTTACCCGAGTGATATGTTATATTCCCAAGGTTTTCTTGCCTCTGGTAAACACGGAAATTCCGACCACAAGGTGCCCAAGAGGTATTTCTATTTCTTCCCTCCATTCCTTCATTTCGCAATTATTTGACATCGTCTATTGTTTGTTTGGCGCAGATTGGCCAAGTATGGCCCTGGCGGCGCCATTCATCCCCCAAACAACCATATAATAGAAACAGCTTAATCCTCTGAGCATCACACTTCTATTGGTTAACCATTCAAGCGGTTTAGATGAGAAATCCCTCCATCAAGATCTGACCAATTTTGATAACACTTCACGAGATATTTCGTTATCAGGATAATGCAAGGATCTTTTGATGATGTCGAGATCAAGATCTAGTCACTTTTCTACCAATGACGAGACAACCACCAAGAGGATTAAAGGAATCCTACTAAAAATTATACTGGTCAAGACTGATAAAATCCGTTAGAAGCCATTTAGGGATTGCAGAACGGATATATGTGTGAGCTTCTCAGAGGGTCCAATATTGCAACTTCCTATAAGGAACTCTTCAAGTGGTTTCGACGAGAAATCCCGTCCATCAAGATCTGTCCAATTTTCTTAATGACGAGATATGTCGTCTTTCAGGATATTGCCGATATTTTTATGATGATAAGATCATAATCGGGTTTGTTTTCTTCTGGTGATCGTGATTGTGATGGTGATGGAATGGTTATGAATGGGGAATTCTATCGATACAACGGAGGAAAATACTTATCAAATACAACTGGAAAAGAAACGGATTACCATAATGAGGAGTGAATCCCCCATTCAATCGTTAAACTAACGCCAATCGGCAACTAGTTTTACCGAAGAAACATGAAGACTAGCAAAAATCTCAACACCGAATTATTTATTCATTTTGGTGGGAAAATTGGAGTCTCAGTGGATCTTTATGGAGTGTCAATGGGTTTTTCAGCAAGAAAAATCTTGTTTTCCAAATTCCGTATCAAATTCCACATAAATGTGGATTAAATAAAAAAATATTTTCGTTTTAAGCTGGCCAGCGGCCAGTCCCCATTTAAAATATGCACGGAAAAGGAATGGGGCTAATATAGCAGAACAGTAAACAAAAATGTTATACAAATATTTACGGTAAAACTCAAGAATTATAATGGTCGGTTTCTCTCCAAATTGGCGATTAAACTTATTAATGCCAAATGGCACTTTTGAAACACCTACGATGGGTTATCATATTCCATAAGTAGCGCTGTTAGGCGATGGAAATCAATCACCAATTGGTCATGTTCGAGTGTTTGCCCTAATTTACAATGGAATTCGAAACGTCCATACAGAAAGCCATTGTTCGAGATATATGCAAAACATAGAGCCTTCTTAGGAAGTTAACGCAATAAACTTAACACCTTAAAGATGCCGACAATGTTAAATATATTTATTAGTTAAAACTTAAATTTGCTCGGATTGGCTGCCGTTTGACTATCGCAGTCACCCATTTAGAACCATCTAAGGCGCGCGTTCAGTTAGTTCCAGGAATACTGCAGACCAAACATTTTGAAATGAACCCATTCTTAATGGTTCAATATACTTAATTCTCCCTGGTTGATTGTCAACGAGGTATATCAGTATTAGCATAACTTATCAGTTCTTGATGGACTATTGTCATTAAAAGAAAACTGACTCTATTTAGTCATTGAAAGAAAACTGACCAGATCTTGATCTCTGCATCATAAAAAATTAGTAGTATCTTTACGACGAGATATCACGTCATTCACAAAATTAGTCATATCTCGATGGAGGGTTAAAAAATTAGCTCAATAAGGAACATTAAATTTGAATATTGAAAGATATTTTCACACATAACACCAATACCTCATGCAAAATTTTTTTTTCCTTGTACTAATCATATAATTCGAATTAATACTTACAAGCTACTTCAAGATTGATGTAATCACTTTCAAAACGAAAATATGAAGTTAATAAAATACTATTAAAGAAACGAAAACTTCGATAACAAAACCGATTTAAATGACTCGTGTATCCAAAAGTTAAATCATATCAAAAACATTATACGTATCATTATTTTCTGATGCAGCAATTTATATAAAAAATAGTATTCATTTCAATCCGTTACTTGTTTTGTAAACAAGCTCGCACGTTCGGCCACAATTTCGAAAAAAGCACGAGAATAATAAAAAAAAAGTTTTATTTTCATTTCATTAAAATATTATTGTTTATTTTAATTAATATGTAAATATTAATACATTTACCAGTCTTTGTTTCAGTTTTGTAACACCTGTAAAGAAACACGTCTTTCAGAAGTACATTTAAACAAGTGAGTTCAAGCAACACCGTTCAAGTGCCTTTTTGTAACAAATGCAAGAGCTGAATTTTCATATATATTTAGTTTACATTTTGTGAAGCTGTTCTCGATATCTCTTATGGCCCAATACATTTATGACACTGTTTGGAATACAAGTTTAAGAAATAAACTATCTCTCAATTTTTGATTATAATCCGAAAGAAATACACATTTGTTCAAAAAAAAACTTATGAGAAGATTACAATCATTAACTTCAATATTTTCGGTTTCGAAATTCATGAAAAACCAAAGTTTAATAAATTAGAATTTCAATTAACGAATTAATCCTATTTGCAAGACAAATTTTCGGAATTAAGATTTTCTGAAAATAGTTTTTCGTAAATTTTATTTGTATCTCTATTTTTGACCACATCAAAAATATTTTAACGAGTAACATCTTGTTTATTATTATTGCTTTAAAACTCTAGCAGTGGTATTTATTGTTTGTTCCAGATAGGAATAAAGGATCAGTTTAAGAAATATCTAAAATTTTATACTGACACATTGCAAAAAATCAAATGTCCTCAGATTAGCCGGGTGTGGAAGTTTGGAGAGTGGGGTGCCAACGCCGTGATTCAAAATACGTGGTGTTGTCCTCGAATCTTGCCCTTGGGCATTGATCCCGAACCGTCACCAACAGCCCATTGTGACTTGAGTTGATAACCTAACTACCTAATTGTATTATTTCTACTGCTTTATTTTTTAGTGATTTTTAAATGATTTAAGAGGCTTTAAGTGACTTTGCGGGCTGGGCAAAAATAATACGCAGAACTAGATACCTTGATATTGTGATTGGTCGACAAGCATTTAATTAACGTGGCACTAGAGCACACAACACAACAGACTATGGTCGACTATCCGGTATCAATCCCGAATGGGAAGATCCAAGGACAACGCCTCGTAATTTTGAGCCACCGTCCGATGACGATGTGACACACCTTAGCTGGCATCCCACTATCCAGATTTCCACACTTCGCTAACGTGAGGAAATTTGAGGCAAAGACAGATTAAACGCATACCAGTCCACGGGCACACAACGGTCTTCGGCTGAACTGAGTTTCGACCTCACAACCCTCGGGTTGCTAATCCGTTACTCATCGAACTGGGCTACCACGGTACCAATATTGAGATTGAAACATAGTGGAATGAAGATATATAGTGCTTTGAAATGACCTATTTCCGGAAGACCCAACCGCATTAGTTAATATGTTACCGCTAAAGTGCAGTAATCAGTTATTCTACAGATAATCTAGGTAATGTGCAGATTAACTAAGATGATCCGTTAAAGTGCCGAAAATTATTTAATTTCTCAAATTACCTAGATAATCTGAACATTACATACTGTGCACTCGTTAAAGTGAAAATAATATCTTTGCTGGAACAACAGAAACTTTAAATAACATTTTTTTTTCTAATGGCGGGCACATTTGACGTAAGTCATTGGCCACTACAAGGCCGGAAGTGATGGCCACTTGCGAAGGAGCACCCAGTGGGAGGACCATCATTGCCCCTAACAATTGCCCCCTTTATACTTCGTAATTTAGAACCATGTTTAGATGACGAAGCAACACCTGAGCTGGTATACGCTTACAAACATCCATGCCCGAACTCGGATTCGAAACGGGGACCTTCCGATCTAAAGGCTAACACCTTAACCACTATACCGGTTGGTCGGCACTTAAATTAACATAATGTTATATATTTATTTTTCGATATCTAAAGAATCAAGTTAGTACAATCAAACAATCAACAAATTAGTTGATAGAATCAATCATGCATCAATTAAAACACTATAATACAAAAAAATCAAACGGTTTAAAATATTATTACAATTAAGGAAATTAACATAATGTTATATATTTATTTTTCGATATCTAAAGAATCAAGTTAATACAATCAAACAATCAACAAATTAGTTGATAGAATCAATTATCAATCGACGACAAGACGCTATCGAAACCAAACTAAAACTAAAAATGGAGGGGGAAGGTGTATTGAAAGGAAATGTGAGAGAAACGAACTTCTGAACTTTAACGATACGGAAGCTGTTAATGTGCACATTACCTAGGTTAAATGTGGGAAAACTCTTGATTCCGCACGTTAACGGAGCAAATAAGTTAATCTGCAGATTAGCTATGTAAAGTGCACATTAACGGCTTTCGAGCTTCAGTGGTAACAAATGCACTGTATTCCTATTTTTATTTCTATTGTTTCATATCATGCTGTTCTGCGACAGCTGTGATTTCGGCGAAAGATTCTGCTGTAAATAATCAGCGATACAAAAACAAGATTCTGGCAATATATCCCGGTCGTGTCCTTTCTCATCCAGCCAATAATATAAATTGCATTTTGTCTTCACTTTCCGACAAAATATATCTGAAGATATAATATCAGTGTCCGTGATCGTAACGTAATATTGAATATTCTTACTTTTTCACATTTTGATTCTGATTTTTGATAGGTTCTTAAATTTTTCGTTGAATGAATGCTGATAGTATAATAAATGGTTTATTCTTTAAAACATCAAATTGTTTATTGATGTGTTCAATGACATATATGACATGCTTGGACAACACACAAGGAACTTGTATCACAAAAACTTTAAATTAAACAACACATTTGTGAAATTAACACAGAAAGAAAACACACCACAATATCCAGACTGAGAAGAGGACATTTTAAAGACCTGAAAATTAGCAGTGATGGAAAACAAAATGTGCGGACATTACAACGAGTGCCTGGGTATTGAATTTACACCTTATTATGTATGCAATAGTAGCTGCTCTTCAAACCATCGATTACCATCCTGAAGAACAGCTCGTACAGTTTCAGTCTACGTTTATAGAAGTGGCAACGGCATTGGCGCTTTGTTTGGCGCACTTCTAAAGTCGACAAGGAAATAATTATTTAAAAAATATTTTTCTTTAATTTTTTTTGCTTTTACTAGGGGGCTCCACATCCTGCTCGCTATTGCTGGTCAACCCTCGATGATTTGTAAGCAATCATATTTAGTTCGCTTCGCGAACTATACTTTTCAACAATAGGGGGAGAGGATTGCTTCACAATCCATCCCCATTTGGATCGCTGCTGGATTGATTCTGGGCCACTAGTACGACTTTAATTGAATGTTCCATTCTCATACCATTGCGATATCTATCGCATGCGCCCAAATAAAGTTTTTTTTTTTTTTTTTTTTTTTTTTTTTTTTTTTTTGCGAGATTAGCGGATTTGTATATAAGTCGACACCCGTACTTGATCTATAGAAAACGCTCCAAAATTTCTCGGCTTGTACACAAAAATATACGGTAAATAATTTTTTTTTTTTTTTTAAATGTCAAGAACAAAACATCTCATTTCCACATAAAAAAGAAAATGCTAAATAAATAACATATTGCTAAAATTCAGAGGAAATCTCATCATAATTTTAAATGTTTTAGTAATAGTACTTTTTAAGATTTTCATATTCGACTGTTGCTATGGAAACGGCGACCGAATTTGCTGGTTCTTCTGAAAATATTGTAAACTTTATAGCGCGTACTCTCGAATTAAATAAATGGATTAATTAAAATATATAACTGTGTTTATTGTTATCCAAATTGATTAGCTCGTTAAACCACAAGACTCGCTACCACGTGACTCGCTATCTACCAATCACAAAGCGAATAAAACTGAAAAAGACCGTAAAAATTTTTTTAATAGAAAGAAAACGGAAAAGAATAAGCTTCTGAAACATATTTGTGAATGTTTCAAAAAATATTTTAACCAAACGACAGTTGAACAGATTTTGAAAGAATTTTCTAGAATATTCAAAATGAAAATTCAAACTTTCCGCTTCCTGAGGTTGCAATAAAAACCGCACTAACCGTAATACAGATGGGCTGCCATAACTCGCTGCTAGAAGTGCTCGAAAGAAAGCGCCAAGGCCGTTGTTACCTCTATAAACGTAGACTGCAGCTGTATCGAACGTTAAGTACATTACATTAAGTACATTACAGCGAGAAAATAATCGACATCTCCAAACCCGTGCAAGATACACATGGCCACATATGACTCAGAAATGGACACAACAAAAAAATAAGACAATTTTTTTTGTACAACATCATGAGTAGCATACATATATAAAGATGAAATAAAGGGATTTTAAATTACTTTTATAATACCCCCTATGTGGAAAGCAGTTATTCTATACTTCAAAAACCATGGCAAGTTGTGCCGAAGCAAAAAGTTCAAAGCAATAAAATAAAACTGGAAATTATATCTTCCCGTACACTAATCTTTCTACAAGATTAGTTACATTAAGTAGCACGCATATTTAGTAACAAAATGAACAAACTTACAATATTTTATGAATTCTGACTATTTTAAGGCAACAAGTAAAGTCTTCAAAAACTAAAATTTGATAATTTTTGTTTTTGACTAAAAAGAATTTTCAAGCTTTAAAAAATAAGGTCTCTTATTTTCTTTTTAGCTATTCGAAATTTTTTTTTAAATATTTTAAGGATTCATTTGTATTTGAAGGCTTTTAAATGCCCATCAGTGGCTGATTTCTGATTAAGGCGATTTTAATGCCAGATAATGTACTTTTTACAAAAAATATTAAATTTAAACATTTAAAATATATTTGAAGTAATCTTAGAACTAATACTGTCTTAACCAGAGCTTTTATGGGTATTTAAACATAGAGGGGAAATAAAAGTTACTGAAAAGTTGGCTTTTATAAAAACTGGTCAGCTTATGATACATTAATTTTTTTTTTTGTGTGTGTGTGTGTGTGTGTGTGTGTGTGTGTGTGTGTGTGTGTGTGTGTGTGTGTGTGTGTGTCAAGGCAAAAGGGTTAAGTTTTAGTTTTAATGGATTCAAAGTAGTCAAGTGCATTGTAAATGTAAAAAATAGTACAATATCCTTATAAAGTCGAAACTAAATGTGAATCTAAGAAGCAATATTTATTGTAATTACAATTATTTGTATCATGACATGTTTCTTTTTCTTCCTAAATAATTGTAAGAAAGAGTGAAATATTCAACTTAAGAATTTGTGACAAGTAGCCAACTTTGCCTTGACAAGGAAGAATTATGTCAACTATAAAAAAAGTTTTAACAACGTCGGTATGAAGCGTGATGGTCCTCGTCAAATTTACCTTTAAGATGAGGACTCGCACAATTCCCTTTTTTTTTTTTTTTTTTTGGACTTTCAGAACATCAGTTCTATTGTATTAAATACGGTGAGCCAAAGTAAAAGGCGAACATCAAAGAAAATTAAAGAAATTTGTACGTACAGTCCGAACAAACACAAAAAATTTTAAATGTTATACATATATTGAAAGTACATTATACGTGTTTTGTTATATAAATATTAAAATCTGCAGTTAAGGTAGTTTTTACTTTAATAAAATCCTTATATTGTGACATTTATGAAGTACGAAATCACATTTCAACAATGTAGTCATAACACAAGCATAGACAATTAGAGAAACTGTAAAAGGGCTTAAAATTAAATGCATACGGTTTGAATGCAATATGGAAAATCAAATGAAGTTTTCCTAAAACTATGGAGGAAAAACCGCAATACTCAATTTTGCTACAAAGGAGCACAAAATCAGAATCGAAAGGTAAGAACTCATAAGATGATTCAACAATAAAAAAGTACTTATAGAATTTCTTTGACAGCCCATGAATATCAGAAAAGTCCACTCTGTAAGATCAAAAACATGCTTTTACTATATAGATTCTTAAAAGGCAGATATAGTAAACTATACCAATAGAAAGTTTCACCGAGTGAATTGCATTTCATAAAGCCAAAAAACAGTTACATCGAAGACTGATTGAAAGAACGTGTCTGTCATAGAAGGTGTCTGACAACGAGGAGATAAGAGGTGAAATGCCAGAATGAAATGAACAAAAGGAAAACCTTCCTTTCAACTATGGTAGTTAAGTCACAGATCCTTTTTCTAATTTTAATAATAAGAGGTGAAATGCCAGAATGAAATGAACAAAAGGAAAACCTTCCTTTCAATTATGGTAGTTAAGTCATAAATCTGTTTGCTAATTTTTTTCAGCCACGTTGAAATTTATTAAGACATATTTAATTTTTTTTTAAAGAAATACCTAAATTTTTCTAGTGCTACAAAAAAATTATAGACATTGTAATCTCAAAATGAAAACTGAACACTTACATTCAACAAACAAATTTCTTTTTAAAAATTACAAAAATTTTATTACTATTTTGTATGCACCCCTTTGCTTTCTTTGACAGCTCTGAGCCGTCTTGACATGTACTGCACTATTTTTTTTGCTAAATGTCACGTTAATTTTATCCATTCTTCTATTAAAGCATTCTTTATATCTCTTTTATTTGAAATGGGATGTTCACGTACTTTTTTCTGTAAATAGTTGCAAACGTTTTCAATGACATTGATATTTTGTGACTGCGCCGGTGTTTCCATGACATGAGGACAGTTTTTTTCAACTAGCACTTTATATTCCATGCTTTGTGCTTGGGGTCGTTGTCTTGGTAGAAATGAAAGTCGTTTTCACTGCCCAATTTTTGCACGCTTTTTTCCACATTTGCCTTTAGTATGTCAATATATTTATATTGATTCATAGTGCCATCTCAAAAATGCATTTTTCTGACTCCAGAAGAAGGCATGCAACCCCAAACCATTACTGACCCACTTCCATGTTTTACAGTGGATTTTAAATCTTTCAAATTTAACTCTTGATATGGCTTTCGACACACTAACTTTTTTCTGTCAGATCCAAACAAGTTGAATTTGCTTTCATCTGTGAAAAGTACTTTATTCCAAAATAGGTTATCTTTTTGTCATACAATATCGAACATTTTAAGCGCTTTAACCTATTCACTTTGATGGTGTACGGTTTGCGTCGTGCAATTCTACCATTCAATCCATTTTTTCTTTGTCTAATTTTAATAGTTCCAGGATTGGCTTTTTTCCTAAGATATGAAAGGAAAAACATCCTTAGTTAATTTTAGTACATTTAACATACATAGGGTTTTGCTTATTCTTACAATCCAGCGTTCATCTGAATCATTAAAATTTTTCTATTGCTTTTCTTGGGCAATTTTTCTACACTTTTAGATGTTTTAAACCGTTTAATAACACCAAATTGATGAAGAGCTTCGACAAACTGTTTTACTGATTTCTCGAACACTTTTTCCAGAGTTATAGTGAGAAATAATCAACTTAATGATGTAAATGCTCATATGGCGACCCATTGCATTTAACAAAAAGAAAAAACTAAGCAAAAATTTATAATTGATAAATAATTTTGATATAATATTCACCAAAAAACATCGATTGACAAGTATTCTTCGATATAACGTTACAAAAACGTGAATGTAGAAGTCTAGACAAAATTATAAAGAATTCTAAAAAGTAGACGATTATTCGGTTTGCATATAGATATTTTTTTTGTCGATGTTATTTTATTTGATACTTCAAACGATAAAATAAAAATATTTTGTAATTTATGTATAGGAATTTTGATTAAAAAATATCTTCATTTTTCATTTTCAGGAATAATGAATTAATAAACACCTTTATTTTGATTGCTTCAAACAAATGTATTGGGAAAATATTGTCTGTTCGGATTTTACTTTGACTCACTGAAGTTCAAACAAGCTTTCCGGTTCTATATATTGTAACAAACATTTATTTAAAAAAAAAACTAAAAATTTTTAGAAATCTAAAGACGATAGAACATTGCAAAGAACAACATTCAACTATTTTTCCTACTATCACAAAATCTTCTGTAAATTCCAAAAAATTTTTTTTTCATATTCTAACATATCATAATTACAGTTTGCACGTACAAAAGTTTAAAAAAAAATACACTAACAACATTATCGTATGCGCGTGCATAATAAAAAAAACATGTAATAATATTATCGTTTGCACGTGATTAATAAAGAAATATCATAAACAAATTCGAAAGTAATAGCTGCACGTGGGTGATAAAAATTAAAATTTTGCCACATTTGGCGATGTAACATTTTAAGACGGAATCCGCATTTCTATAGTGGGGACAAAAGTGGTGAACTCACCAAGGACTACTGCTTTAAGATGATCAATCAATGGACCATTCAAATGATGAATCGATGGATTGGCGTCATCTCCAATCCCGTGAACCAATCAGATTATTAATGTTAGGTTCCACCCAGCAGACGAAAGCAATTTAAGGGTCACGTTACCACTACTTTTAGTGACATGATCATGGGCACTTAAAAAGTAACCATTGCTCACTATTTTTATATTTCCTCCATGTCAAGCACGAGTCGTGTTGCGCTCACGGTGGCCGAGATAGACTGAGTTAAACACAACGGCACACTCAGAAATATTGAGTCATTTTCTCCTCCATGATATAACGCCATGTTTTTTTTCCCTTTGGAGATTTATAAAAATCGTTTCTACGTTCCACCGCTATCTAATGATTTGCCAGAGTTGAGACACAGAATTGAAGAGGTTATTGCTCCGGACTTGTTAAAAAAAGTGTGGGAAGAATTGGTAATTGGTAATTTTTTAGTTAACGTCGTACTAGAGCAACACAACGGGCTATTGACGACGGTCCGGGATCAGTCCCTTAAAGGAAAGATCCTAGGACTACACCTCATTTTGAACCATGGTCATATGACGGGGGTAGAATTGGACTTTAGGTTGGATGTGTGACGTATAACTTAAGATGCACATATTGAACATTTGTAAGAAAAACTAGGTGAGTTTACCTTCAATTCGATATATGATTTGCTGTAGATTGTCTAAAGTAAACTGTTATACTATACCATTGAAACTGGGACATTCTTTTATGGACACCCTGTATTTTATTTAAATAAAAATAAAAACTATTGCCGAATATATACAGGAAGTTTATCGTAGGCATAATTTGACTTTAAATATCTATTTTTTTGTCGAATATTTATTGGTAGGTATGTATTTTAATTTACGTCGCACTGGAAAATAATAAGATATTGGCGACGGTCTGGGATCAAACCCGAAGGAAAAGATCCGAGGATGATACCACATTATTTCGAACCACGGCTGATGACGAGGTCATACCTAAGTTGGGCCGAGGTCAAACTAAGACCACGACAGATATAGCGTGTAACAGCCTCGTTAGTACACGATGGTCTTTGGCTAGATTCGGACTCGCAACCCTACTACTCGCTAATCCTTTACTCTTACCCGAATATTCATCGCTTGTTTGATTATTCCGAGCAAACTTACCTTGTCATAAAGTTTGTCGTTCACATTGGTTCGTATAACGTTTCTAACTTTTATCCATAAAATTTTACTGGTTTTCATAATATTTAACATTGGTTAGTTAGAAGTGCAGAACAATTTTTACTCAGAAAGAAGTTTATTTCCTGAATTAAAATGATGACAAACAGAAATACAAAAGTAATTTTCCACAGTACATACCGATTACTGGCCAACAAGTTGGGTTTCAGAAGCAAAAACCTCCATTTGAAAGACAGCAAATGAAATCATAACTTCATTTAGAATCAGAGTTAGCTTCCAATGTTCTTCACGTATCCAATCTCAGCTGTGATATCACGGTCTTCCAGGTTTCTTGACGGCTTCCGGTTTAATATCAAGCAACGAGGATGCATGTTTACACACGTGACTGTAGAAGCTGCAGCTTCCGAGTTGCGGGAATTGAATAGCCTTGCTTTCCAAAAGCCATTTAGTCAAAACTACAAAAATTAATTTTCGATGAAAGAAATGGCACTGATGTGTGATAGTGTGTATTTCCAATTACATACAAATTCCAAATGGAATTTGAGGCCTCGGTAGCCCAGTGGAAGAGAAGAGATTAGCAGTCGAAGTGTTGAGAGTTCGAAACTCGGGTCAATCAGAGACCGCTGTGTAGGTGGGGGTTGGTGCGCGTTAAATCTACCGTAGCCTCAAATTACCTCACGTTGTCGTGGTGTGGGTATTTGGAAAGTGCCAAATTAGGTGTGACATTGTCATCTGACCGTGATTAAAAATAAGTGTCTTTGGATATTTCTCTTAAGGCGGGTTTACACGCTACGATAAATCGTTACGATGTGATAGACAAATTTATTGTTCCAATAAATCGAAAGTGTGAGTATTGTTTACACGCTACGATAAATCGTAACAATTTCTTGTCAAATATTCGTTGTCGACCGCTATCGACCTCTAAATAAGCTTTAACCATGGAGGAAGTAGTGTTGTTGTTATATATCGGTTGTTTAGCGAGAAAAGTGAAAAAGTCGCCAAGACCAAGAACAAAGTGGAGCCGCCAGTGGTTGCTAAAGAAAAGGGAATTCTCTCATGTAAAATGCAATGCATTAATTTTTTTCACAACTATGTTTCTGTCTGCCGACGGATCCAATTCCTTGTATTTTTTTTAACGAGCTCTGTATAAGCAAGGTCTTTTTTATTCCTGTCGGAGTATTCTTTGCTCTTAACGAGCCACAAGCAGGTAAAACTCCAATAAAGTTCAATGAATTCACTCAAGAACTCTCGAGGAGTTTGTTTAACTGCCATGATTCGAATAAAAACAACAGTTAATCAAAGAACGAACTATAAGACACAACCTTTCTGATGCAGATGCAAGTGCTATCTGAGTCAAATCGTAGCGAGAAATGGCTGCCACTTGTTTACACGTTCCAACATATCGTTACGATTCGCAGAAATTGATGCCGGCCGGCATCAACCATCCAATCCAATTCCAATTAATCGCTACAATGTCCTGTTTACACCCAACGATAAATCAAAACAATTCGATCGTTACGATAAATTGCTACAATTTATCGTAGCGTGTAAACCGGCCTTTAGATCAGTGGTCGGCAAACCACGGCTTTTTAAGTGCAGCTGTAGCACGAACCGATTTCGACTAAATGCTGTCAGTAAATATCCCGCCGGTAAAGCGATGAAAAAAGCAGTTAAGGAACTTCAGAAGAGTAAAAAAAAAACAAGTTCCGAATTTAATTAATTAGGTGCAATCTTCCAATAATGTTAATATATTGCAAGCTTTATTGTTATTCAAGAGATTGCTAAGAAAGACAAACCCTACACAGACGGTGAATACACTAAAAGTTGTTTTGTAAGTGCATCCGAAGAGCTGTTCCGAGATTTTAAAAACAAGGCAGAAATTCTTAAAAAAATTAAAAACTTACAACTGTTTTCTAAAACACAGTAAAAGACAAAACAGACAAAATGTCTTCGAATATAATCAATCAGCAAATCGAATATCTCTCTCATTTCTCATAGATCTGAAGTTTCGTCAGAAATATCCAAATATTCTATGATAAATCTCAAAACAGCATTATGTATAATTAATAAATCTAAAACATTTTACAAAAATCATTTATGCATTTTTTTTTTTTCATTTTTAAGTTCTATATTAACATTTGTATTTTCTTCATATTTTTTTAAAGAGGGGTTCGAAAAATAATTAAAATTCTTTATGTATGTGGGTTCGTAAAAGGTAAAAGATAAATAACTCTTAAAGTTTAAGTTTAATTAGATAATTGATGTATTTACAGTATATTTACAAACATCTTTGACAATTAAGAATATCCGACATCTAAGAGGCCATCTGCCTAAAAAGTCATGGGCCGTCTGCCCAACTGCTAGCTTCGGTGTCTGGGGGAACATCTGTCTCATTGCTGCGGTCGCTTCTGAGCGGACGCTTCCTCTAGGTGGCGTTACTGCTGCGGACGTATCAGGCTTTGGCGCGCTCGTCGCACAATCCCACAATCGGCTATCCTGACTGTAATTTCGTCCTCGAAATTCGCCGTCTTCAACATCAGTAAACAGGCCATAACATTATCACATATCTGAAAATACAAACAAAAAAGAAGAAAGAAAGAGGGAAAAAAGGTTCATATATACATTTTTTTTTTTTACTGTTGACCAGTGGGCCAGGGTTTCATGTAATCAGCTGCTGAAGTAGTTAGGCGTGGACCTTCATGATCGCCCACTTTTTCAATGGCATATCTGTCATTAGGAGACACTTTTACAACTCGATAGGGTCCCAAAAATTTAGGTTTCAGCTTAAGCCCAACTCCAAACTGCGTGCGCTGAATGGCCACTAGATCTCCTACTTTGTACACTCTAGATTTTTTTCTCCCTTTGTTATACTGACGTTTATTTTCCTGTTGCAATTTGAAAATATTGTCTTTTGCTTGTTCGCGTAATTCTACTCTCTCCTTCATCATGAACTTTTCATACTCTTCTTCCAATATATCTTTTATCTTCAGATCTTCTTTATTTTTCATTGTGATGCCAATCATCAGTTCGAATGGCGTATGCTTCGTACTTCTGGATGGTGTACTGTTTATGATACTTTGTAGACTTGGAACATATTTGAACCATTTGCTAGGCTCCTCTATTGAAAGTTTGGCAAGAATAGGAATCAACAGACCAATCATCCTTTCTGCCTGCCCATTGCCTCTAGGAATTCCGGTTGTTATTTTACAATGTTCAATTCCCTGATCAGTACAATAATCAATGAATTCCTTCGATGTAAACGCTGATCCCCTATCTGAAATTATTCGTGATGGGTTTCCAAAAGTAGCTTGTTGTAATTTCAGCTTTTCGATAGCATCACTAGCCGAGGTAGATTTCACTGGGTACAACCAGACAAACTTCGTAAAGGCATCGACTACCGAGAAAATATGTTGGTATCTTTTATTCGTTGTTGGAAGGGGTCCCAAAAAGTCGATATTGTAAGTCCCAAGTGGAACGTTGTCTTTCGGCACTGGATTAAGAAACCCTTCGCCTTTTCCACGTTTTCTATTGCAGAGGATGCACTGTACGCAATTAGAAATAACGATTTCAACATGTTTTCTTGCATTAGGAATAAAAAACTGCTGCTTAAGAATTTCCTCTGTCTTGGCAGCGCCAAAGTGACCTTTGTTGTGAACTTCTTTAATGATGTTATTTTGCATCGCCTGAGGAACCATTAGTAGTTGTTTCCCATTCTCATACTTGTATAGAACTCCTGCTTTAATGAAATGTTCACTGTCATGTCCTTCTTCAACTAGAGTTTTAATTGCTTTAATGTGATCATCTAGATGTTGTGCAGCTTCTATTTGGGTTGTTAATTCTACTTGTGCACGAGTTGTTATCAACAATATGTTCCTGCTTAGGGCATCCACATGCTTCATTTGGGTGCCTGATCTATGGACAACCTCATAATCATATTCTTCGAGTGACAATGCCCATCGAGCAATTTTTGGTGTAAGCTCTTTTTTCTGCATAGTCCTCTGAAATGCAGCGCAATCGGTCACTATTTTGAACTTAGTACCCAACAAGTAGTAGCGAAACTTCCGCAAAGCCTCGATTACAGCCAGTACTTCCAATTCGTAAGAACAATACTTCTCTTGTTGAGGAGTAGTCTTCTTGCTCATGAAGTGAATGGGATGAAATTTCCCATCATGAGCTTGCTGAAGCAAAACAGCTCCAAAGCCGTGGCTACTAGCATCCGTATGTAATTCTAAGGTTGCTCCTTGCCTAAAGAGATGCAATACCGGACTACTTGAGAGAATTTCCTTTAGCCTTTCAAATGCTTTGACTTGCTCAGAGCCAAATGTCCATTCGACATTATTTCGAAGCAGGTCACTTAATGGTTTTGCAATTCTTGAAAATCCACCGACAAATTGTCGAAAGTAAGAGCAAAGACCCAAAAAACTCATGACTTGTTTTACATTTTTCGGCTGGGGAAAATTTTTCACAGCACGCGTCTTGGATGGGGAAGGTTGAATTTTGCCGCCCTCGATAACGTATCCGAGAAATTCTATCGAATGTTGAAGAAATTGACACTTTTTAAAATTTATTATTACGCCGTATTCTGACGCAACCTTCAAAACCCTTTTAATTTTTTCCAGCCCTTCTTGTTCATCAATGGAAGGTATAACAATATCATCCATGTAAATTATTATAGTCTTGTCTCGAATTAAGTCTCTAAACACCGTGTTTATGTACCTCACAAAAACACTTGGTGAGTTACTACATCCGAAAGGTACAACATTGAATTCGTACTGTCCTTCATGGGTGACAAATGCTGTGTAACGTGTCGAATTAGGGTCCATTGGTATGTTGAAAAATGCGTTTTTTAAGTCCAAAGTGGAAAATACCTGTGCGTTTCCCAAGCAATCTAAAACATCTTGAATTAATGGGAGTGGGTGCTTATCTTTGATTAATTTTCGATTAATCGATCGATAATCAACGCACAATCTGTATGAATTATTACCCTTCTTTTTACACAAAACAATGGGTGAAGCGTAGTTGGAACAGGAGGGTTTAATTATTCCGTCTTTTAACCACATTTGTATTTGTTCCTCAACAATTTTCTGTTCTTTTAAAGACATTCGGTGCGGTCTCTGACAAATCGGTATATCATCAGTTAAAATTAAAGTCATTTTTACTTCCGTGTCTTTAATTTTATGCGGCTTATATTCACTAATCAAAATATCTAACTCGTTTCTTATTTTAGGATCTTTTATATGTTGCAATTCAATTTCATCTGTCAAGGAAATCGGCAATTCGGATAAAGGATTAAAAGTCAAATCATTTTCTTGAACATCCTGTGCACAAGATGACGCAACGCCTATCATTGGAATATTAATGGCAGTCGCCAATAGTTCACACCTGTTTTCTTCTTTGAAGGGGTGAGTCAGGGGGGAGGGGATACCAAACATCTGCCTTTCATTACTTTCGGATTCCAAAACAGTGGCTCCATTTCGGCAACTCGTTTTTGTTTTTATACTTTCACTTCCTGAATGAGGTCCCTCAAAACGCTTAGCTTTTATTTTTTCACTCTTTCACTTCCGAAGTGTGTGTGAAAGAAAGATTAATAGAATTTTCTCGAAAGCTCAAAATCCTTAAATCATTTCCTGATATTGAAATATTAAGCTTGTTAATTACGTCCATACCAATCACAATATTACAACACAAGTTTTCAATAACAAAAAACTCAGTGAGAATATTAAAATTGTCAATAGTAATTTCAGCACAAAAATAGCCAAGTGATTTTACACTTTGATTTCCAATACCATTTAACATTATGTCACAGGGGGTTAATTCTGGTGCACCAATTTGCATATAAAAATCATATTTCAAAATAGATAAATCTGATCCCGTATCAATTAAAGCATCAACATATTTACTCATAATTTTAAGACATTTGTACAATTTCTTTTCATGATTACTGGACATATTAATTAAAACTTTCTTTTCTTCATGAATATCGGTTTGTACACCTTTATTACATTCGAATTTACGGTGTCCATATTCATTACACTTTAAACATTTAATTCCTTTATTCTTATTTGGACACTCAGAAATTCTATGACCAATTTCATTACATGAAAAACATTTAACATATTGGTTAGTAACACTTTGGTGAGCACGGACGATCGACGGTTTATCATTGAATTTCTTGGAGCGCTGATGACTTTGTGTTTCAGCTGATTTCATATCTCTAGCTCCCGGTCTTTTAAGATGGAATCTTGCCGCCTCGTACTCATCCAATTTATTCACTAATTCGGCTACTTTATTCAATTTCGGTAATTCATCAATAAAATGCTCGCGCATTTCAAACGGTATTTTCCTTTTGATTTGATCCGCCACTATGAGATCTTTCAATTCTTCATATTTAGAGATACTAAGACCCACAACCCATTCTTCGAAAAAATTATCTAACTCGTAGGCGAAATCACGCCAAGATGCGGTTGTTTCTTTTTTATGAGTAAAAAAGTGCTGTCGAAACTGCTCTGGTGTTAGTTTAAATCGATTCAGTAAAAGTTTTTTCACGTGATCGTAATCATTTGCGAGCGGATCAGGCTCTCTTGCAATTAAATTTGCGATATCCAACGGTAGAAGACTCACAAGGAAAATAACCCAATTTTCTTTAGGTATTTCTATGCGATTAATTTGTTTTTCAAACAAAGATAAATACATGCTTAAATCACAGTTTCCGTCGAAACGTGTCATTAGTTTTGAAAAGTCAGTTTTAAGTGGGGAAATAAAATCGGAACTTCCAGTACTTTTGTTTTCTAGCTGTAACTTCTTCAACTGAAATTCGCGTTCTGCTTTCTTTTCGCGTTCAGCTTTATCGTCTCTTTCCTTTGTTTCTCGTTCAGAAACAATCCTTTTTAAAAGCGTTTTTGTAAATTCCTCATTGTATTCATCGGCTTTCGTTATTAACTTAATAAGCTGCGGAATTTTGGTTCCTTCCGTTGCTATTAGATCTAATTCCTCTATCAGCGCTAGCAGATCGATCTTGCGTGCTCCGGCTAAATACGTAGCCATGTTAGTGTCAAAATGAAAAATCTGTACTCACAGTTCAGATGAAGTATTCCTCAAGATCCAATATGCTGAGTCACGGTAATTCACTCAAATGAAGTTCACACCTCGAATCCGATGAGCATCAGACGAATATTGGAATTGTCCGCGTCTCGAACAGTTTATGAAAGTTCGCTTCTTGAAACTTTTAGGTAAAAACGGCAATCTTCGGCCTTTAATTAAATCCAGGCCAAACCCTCAAATATATGTGGGTTCGTAAAAGGTAAAAGATAAATAACTCTTAAAGTTTAAGTTTAATTAGATAATTGATGTATTTACAGTATATTTACAAACATCTTTGACAATTAAGAATATCCGACATCTAAGAGGCCATCTGCCTAAAAAGTCATGGGCCGTCTGCCCAACTGCTAGCTTCGGTGTCTGGGGGAACATCTGTCTCATTGCTGCGGTCGCTTCTGAGCGGACGCTTCCTCTAGGTGGCGTTACTGCTGCGGACGTATCAGGCTTTGGCGCGCTCGTCGCACAATCCCACATGTATATGATTAAATATAAGTTTATAAAAATCTACGCGTGGGTCATTTAAAAAGCCTACGTGGGTCAGTGCCTGACCCGCGGATCATAGGTGAGCCATCCCGGATTTAGACCATAGGGTTTTAATTTTTTACTTTATTTTCTACATAAATTAGGTTTAAGTAGGTAGGTATTTTCATTAACGTCGCATTGGAGCTACACAGGCTATTGGCATAGGTCCGGGATTAAACCCGAAGGGAAATATCAGAGGACAACGCCACATAATTTTGAACCACGGTGCGATGACAAAAATTAAGCGTAGGAAGTAAAGATAGTAAACATTTCACAGTTCCTATTATACTCTAAAACATAAGAAAAGTCGACACACCAAGAAGGTGAAAAATTACAGTGGTGCCGGGCTGCATATTAACAACCATTACCTGGAATATAAGACATGGGGAAATTTTCAGCCCGCTGATTCGTTGATTTCCAACTGTTGACTATGACGTCACGTAGTGACGTCATAGTCATTGTGATCATCATTTTTTGATCATCATTAATGGCGATGCTTCACGTGGACTCTGTCATTACTCGGTAGTTTCTACTTGAACTGAAAGCCGGTGGCAAAACCTCTGCAACATAAATAACGAATCTATACAACACATTCCCAGTGATAACGAAAAACTCCCCTGTTTCCGCCTTCTATTCTGTTCAAGGTCCCAAGTGTCCTTTAAGTTCGAAAATTGTTTTTTTTAACTATGCGTGTAGAATCTATACTGGAATTAATACTAAACACAAAACATTTAAAATCAAATTACGAGTACATGGCACAAGCCGTTGAACTGTCGCTTGGTAATCATCTAAAAGCTGTCGCTTTCTTTTTTTTATTAGTATTCTATTTTCGGTCGAAGCAGTTTCAACTTTTTTTTTCGTAAACGTTGCAAGTAAATAGTGATATTTTTCATACATGCGGAGTGCGCACTATGGGGGAGTGACGTCATAGATCTCGGAGAGAGATAGCAACGAATCAGCGGGCTTAAAATTTCCACATGTCTTCTATTCCAGGTAAAGGTTGGTAATAATGATCAACTTGGAACGGCGCTGGCTGGGGACGTATAGTACTTAGTGATGAGTCCCGTTTCCAAATGTGTCCTGATGACAACCGCAAACGTATCTGGAGCAGGACTGTAGTAGTAAAAAAACAGAGGGTTATACCATGGGCACCCGCAGATTTTTTTCCAGGGGGAGGCCACACATGTACTTACTACTTACACTTTCCGGGGGGAGGGGTGCAAAAAACATTTACACACAAACGCACATACATGAATATATATAGGAAATCTATAAGCCAGGAGCCTTGCCCCTCCCTATCCGGGCACCCATTTGAATTAATCGAAGTTCCAACTTACCTATTAACTAACCTTAACTAGAAAAAAAGCCTATTAATTTTATATAACAGGTAAGGAATATGATAATGATGTTCAATGGGAAACCGCCCCGCCCATAGGCATTCGGTATGTTTAGGGTTGAGACAGCAACCTCACCCCACTGTGTTTTATTGAGAGATAACAAAATTACATTTTTAGTACAGAATAGTACTAACTGTACTCTATAATGTGCCGTTTTTTATACCTTTTTTTCCGTTTTTAGACTGTTTTTTTTTTAGATTTAATCTCCGAACATAACTTAAAGTGGTCGATTCATCAATAAGCACACTAAATTTGGAGTTTAAAGAACTAATTTGGGAAATTAGTTTCTTCCTCATGTTATTAGCAATATGATTAATTATATTCGTAGCTGAATATCGCGAAAAGGAATAAAACCAAGGTTTATACCATTTAGCACTTGCATGTTAATTAGATTCTCGTGAACTGAAAAAGCCCTATTTTTCTTTGGCTAAGTAATAGGCAGTTCTGAAAACTTTCATTGTTGTTTATGTAGAATTTATTTTTTCAATGTAATGTTCCACCTGGTTTTTTTCCCTTAGATTACATAGCTGTCTTCAGACCAGCTGTCTTATTCAGATTCAGCTGTTATATAACCGTCAACTTGCAAGTGTTTTTTTTTTTTTTTTTCAGTTCGAAGATTGGATAGCAGCTTGCTACTGCGATCTTTTCTGGAAGCTTCAATTAAGGAGTTGCTCCATTCCTCAGAGATGCGTATTCTTTCTTCTTTAAAAGGCCCTAAAGTTATGACAGTGGAGCAGAAATTGCAGCCTAGTTTCCCTTTTAAACTAATAAGCCATGCATGTTATTTCTGAAACTCCGCATTCTGGCTATTAGACCATACTTCGGGCCATGTTCTTTTTGCTTTTAAATTTAGGGAATTATGTCTGTCAATATGCTATTCTCATGTAGAATCATCTGTGGTCTCTATTTCACAAGATGCCTTTTTCCACTCATATAATTCTTCCGTTTCTGATTTTTTTTTCGGAGTTAAATTTACAGCCTTTAAGCAATGAACCATAACGACAGATAAGAAGACAGACCCTCGCAAGCACTACGGCAACAGAACAGGGCCCAAAGGATGCTAATTCTATAACTTTCCATTAATGCTACTTTGTCTACTGGTTCGCATCACGTGACAACTCTTGCACAAAACAGGAAATACTGACTCTGAGGTCTTCCCCCTCCCAACCTTCGGCCCTGTTCACATGAGGCGTTTCTAACGCGAGTTCGGCGAGGCTTTCGAGGTCCGCTTTTAGTAAGCATTAATTATATATTTTTTATTCTTCTAATTCAAGTTTCTATCTTTGCAATCGTTGAAGATAGAGTGAAAATTTCAACGGATTTCAAATCAGCGTAAAATTCTACTCCAGATCGATACCAAAAACAGATTTGTTACTTAATTATTTACCACTTAATTATTTGTTAAATAATTATTTATTTAAAGAAAATCATATTTAAGCTATCGATCTGGTGTAAAATATTCCGCAGATTTCAAATTCGTTGAAATTTTTTCACTCTGTCTTCAACGATCGCAAACATAGAAACTTGAATTAGAGGAATAAAAAAACATAATTTAATGCTTACGAAAAGCGTACTCGAAAGCCTCCCTAAACGCTCGTTAGAAGCACCTCGTGTGAACAGGCCCTTAGTGCCTTAGTAACAATTTTATAGGCACCCTACCCCCTATTTACCTATTACCTATTTACCCCTATTTATAATGTATGCATCTCTTTACAAAAGGAAGTGCTTGTCCGTTTGTATGTGTGTGTTCTGTCCAGGCGAATCTATCACAGTTACAATAATGAGATTTGTCACACAGGTAGTCGGAATTTGTGCAATTTTTGTGCTAAGCCCGAATTTTAAAATTTAATCTAAAACATTTTAAAATTAATTCATTGGAATTTAATTATTAATGTTTTTTCTTAGAATGGCAACAGCATAAAGAGATAACATATTCCAAATATACTTTATCCGTTTCCGCTTGATTATGGGAAGGAATAATTTCAGCCGACGAAAAAAAAGAAATAAAGTTTTAACCGGAGTTATGTAGTTCTTTTTTCTATTTCCTAGATCGTTCAAGATAGAGTAAAAATTTCAACGGATTTGAAATCTGCGGAAAATTTCACATTAGATCGATACCTAAAAATATGACTTTCTTTAAAAAATTAATTTTTAAATTGTAACTTTTATATTTTTCCCCATACGAAATTGACCTTCGCTGTCGAGAAATCAACAGATTCCATTTCCAGCGAAGGAAAGCAAAACAAATAAAATAAAGTTTGACTGTTATTGTTTAGTTCTTTTTTGTAAAATCGGGATCGTTAAAGATGATTGAAAATTTCTACAGATTTGTAATCTGCGGAAAATTTTACACCAGAAAAATACCTTATACGTTTATTTTCTTTTAATAAATAATTTTTTCAATTAAATATTTATATTTTTACAAGGAGATTGTGACTTCACGCTGATTGGATCGCTTCGAATTTGGCCGCATTTGACCAAGTGCGTTGGTTTGCTTCGTAAACCAACATCACGGGCAAAGCCGTGATGGTTGTAATCCAATAAGCTACGAATTCCCATTTGGTTTAAAACCAAATGGGAATTCGTAGCAATCACCGGGGGTTGGCGAGCAGTGGTCACGCCTGAACCCACGAAAAGAACTGTCATGAGCAACGCCGTGCTGGCCTCGCAGTGCCTAGTGAAAGTATAAATTCGACCAATTTCTCTATTATAATCCATCAGTGTTCATTATAAGAGTTCACATGAACTATATACAAACAAACATTAACACATAAATACACATTAACCACAGACACATAAATATATATTTACAATAAATACACATATGCACACATTAACCAGAAATACATATTGGACACACATTAACCCCAAATAACTCTATTAACCACAAATGCATACAACCACAGATACGCACAAACACACATTAAGACACAAAAGCATATGTATACAGAATGGCACACTTAAGCATACACACAATACAAGCATGCAGAACATTTTGCAAGATGAAATATGCATTTAAATGTGTTGCTTCCTCATAAAATGATTTTTACAGAAAGACAAACGTGATGTTGCCAGATAAATAAAACATTTCGTTCCAGTTAAACACAATGTGTTTTATTCTCGTACTTTTTACAAGTGTGTAACACATAAAATATCATTCTAATTCAGCTATCAAAGAGATGACCTTCAGTTTCATCACGTCATAAAATTTCAAATGATTCAACAAAATATTTTCTGTACATAAAATAAAAATTCTAGGTAAAAATAAAATTTAAAAAAAATTAAGTACATTTAATCTTTTAACATGACTAAATATTCAAACAATGTTAAAAGCATTAAGTAACACTTAAAATACTTGTATAAACTAATTTAATCATGCTTTAAAACTTTTAAATCTAGATAACAGAACTAAATATCTAAATTTACAGTTAAATATCAAAACAAAAATTAAATTAATTAAATTTTTAAACATGACTAAAAGAATTTTTTACAAAATTACATGAAATAACAAAAAAAATTTACATGGATTAATTTAATTATGTCTCAAAACTTATTTTGAAAAACAGAATTGAATAAAAAAATTTTAAATTTTGCATTGAAATAAAAATACAATTATTTCTTTAAACGGAACAAATAAAATTTTTTAAACAAAAACTAAACAGAACAATAAAAAATAATTTTTCAAACATTTAAAAACTTTTTAGACAAAAGAATTAAGTATCTAAATATATTTTGTTATGAATTTGTACACATACTGTTATTCTGTTTCACAATACCAATGTGATAGACATAGTAAAGACTGAATATATACAATATTTTCAAACGTGCAGCAATTACAGCTTCTTCAAACTGATAAGAGGTGTGTGCATATCACTTCATCTAGGTACCACATCTTCGATTCACAAATATTTTCCTCTTTTAAGCTTCGGAAAATGTAAATTTAAAACAATTGTGTACCTTTACGTACACTATTGGCTTAATAACAAATTAACCTAATTGATTTTGAGCTTTGAATGAGAAGAAAGTGCTGATTCCATAGAGTATGCTGTTCAGGAGTCCCAGAACCTGAAATTTAAAAAAATCATAAAAATTCGTTTGAATAATTTTTTAATTTAACAAATATTTAACTGTAGAGAAAATTAATTCTGACGATATCGCGCTTTACAAGAAAGAGATATATTTCCAAATTTTACAAATGCTTTTATAATCCGCATCTTTAAGACAGTTGACATTATTAATGGGCTGTTATTTCAATAGTAGTTTAAATATCGGTGTTGTAGCAAAATAAAAATGTGAAACTGTTAACGAAAATAGTAAGTTATCCATAAATGTAATTGAGATAGCAGTGAAGCAATTCAAATCGAATTAAATTTAAATTGAAAAAATTTAACTTCGGAGAAATAATATGACAAAAATAAAAGTTGCATAACATTTTTTACTAATTACTTTCTGGCAATTTGAACAGTAATATCTGATTTAAAAAAACCCGAGAAAATGTCAATTTCTTAAAGTTACTAGCAACCGTTAAATTTAGAGTTGCTAACTTAGTGGTAACAGCGCTAACTAAAACCAAACTTTTTATGAGCCGTTATTTATAACGGTTATTGTAAACTAACCTCTGCGTGGCCAGCACGGCGTTGAACGTGACAGTTCTTTTCATGGGGTCAGAAATGACCCCTGTTCGTCAACACACGGTGATTGCTATGAATTCGTAGCTTATTGGATAACACCCATTACGGCGTTGCCCATTGAAATTTTCAATCTGTCTGTAACGATCCCGATTTTACAAAAAAAAATAATAATAACTAAACAATGCCAGTCAAAAAAAATTTTATTTGCTTTGCTTGACTGGAATTGAATGAGCGCAGGAAATGGATTTCTCGAACGCGTAGGTTGGCGTGACGACCCAATCTCTTGCGAAATATAAAAGAAATTCAATTTAAAAATTATTCATTTAAGGAAAATCATATTTTAAGGTATCGATCTCATGTGAAAATTTCAGCAGATTTCAAATACATCGAAAATTTTACACTATCTTTAAGAGAGGATCTGGGAGATAGAAAAAAGGTCTACAAAACTCCAGTTAAAACTTTATTTGTTTTTTATCGTCCAATGAACAATAATTCCTCCGCAAAATGAAACGGAAAAAATAAATTTAGAATATGCCATCTCTTTATGGTGTTGACATTCTAAAGAAAACAATAATAATTAAATTCCATTAAATTCATTTAAAAATGTTCTAGATTGAATTTTAAAATACAGGTTTCGCACAAAATTCGGACTACTTGTGTGCCAAAGCTCATTATTGTAAGTGCCATAGATTGGTCAGGACAGTACATAGAGACACGCAGACATAGGGACAAACACTTCTTTTTATAATAGTAGAGATTAGCAATAACAGTTACCGTTGTTCAAGTAAAATAACAGTATCCCATGTCTAGTTAAGGGCCGCGGTTACCTGAATGAAAGAGAAACGAACAAGTATCTAGAGGGTAGTGAGGTTGAATCTAATCCAACAGTACCGTGTAAGTGTGGGTCGTGCACGTTAAATCCGCCGAGGCCTCAAATGTTCTCATGTCGACGTGGAGTGGGGGTGCCAGCTCAGCTGATGACCACGTTATCTGACCGTGGTTCGAATTACGAGGTGTTGTCCGCGGATATATTCCATCGATATCCAGGTATCCCCGGATAATAGCTCATTGTGTTGCAAATAGCTCATTGTGTTGCTCCAGAGCGACGTTAATTAAATACCTACCAACCATCTCTAGTTAAAATCAATCCCGTTGTGTTTCTCTAGTACGACGTTAATTAAAAATTACCAATTACCTAGTTAAAATTGAGGTTCTTGTGTTCAAATGTAAACTTGGAAATTGTAAAAGAATTTTCGAAAATCTCCTTTTTCCTACGTTAAATAATCTTAAGAATTCCGAATATTTTCATATTTTCGTTCAGGCAATGAAACCGAACAGATGTTCTGATGTCTTCAAACTCATTCGCTGAGCCTAGGAACTTTAGATTCGAAACTTTAAAAGCATTCTAATAGTTAAAAATAATAACCAATTCTTTAATTATGTTATTTAAACTTCGAACTTTAACATTCAAAACTTCGGTAAGTGAGGTGGCAGATCAGGTTTTGATATCATCATGAGACCGTGGTTCAAAACGAAAAGGTGTCCTTGGATATTCCCTCCAGGATTGTTCCCGGACGCATATAACCTACCTTTACTCCAGTAGAAGCTATGGGAAAATTTTAAGCCCGCTGATTCGTTGGTTTCTCATCGTCATCTATGGCGTCACCCTAGAACTTTCGAATTAAAAGAATGTTCATTGTAATCTTGAAAATGTGCAGTCAATTGTTTTAGGTTTTCCGAACAGTTAATTGAGAATCATTAATAAAATATCCACTGATAAATCGCCGACCAACCGGTATAGTGGTTAAGGTGTTAGCCTCTAGATCGGAAGGTTCCCGGTTCGAATCCGGGTCCGGCATGGATGTTTGTAAACGTATGGTGTAGAGGCGGCTGGTGCACCTAAAATATGTCGTGGCCGAAAGTCCTCACGTTGGGTTGGCGTGGAAGTGTGGAGAGTGGGGTGCCAGCTCAGGTGTTGCTTCGTCACCTGACCGTGGTTCAAAATTACGAGGTGTTGTCCTCGGATCTTTCCCTTAAGGGACTGATCCCGGACCGTCGTCAATTGCCCGTTGTGTTGCTCTAGTACGACGTTAACTAAAATTACCATTACCATTACTATTACCACTGATAAATCATGATGGGACGGTAATGGTAATGGTAATGGTAATTTTAGTTAACGTCGTACTAGAGCAACACAACGGGCTATTGACGACGGTCCGGGATCAGTCCCTTGAGGGAAAGATCCGAGGACAACACTTCGTAATTTTGAACCACGGTCAGATGACGCATGATGGGACGGACTGAGCACGAGACTTGCAATTGCAAGTAAATATTTATACTTCTCACGCATGCGTACTATGAGTGACGTCCTAGATCATGGTGCGAGAAACCAATGAATCAGCGGGCTTAAAATTTTCCCATTCTTCTACTCGAGTGAAGGTACGTTATATGCGTCCGAGAAAGCGACGTAAAACCAGCTCCTTTCTACCGGACCCCGAAGGACGTTCCACCCCGCATCATCTACTTGTCAGAGCCGTCGACGGTTTTCACAAGAGATTGTGACGTTATGGCTTTCGCAAGCGATTCACGCCGATTGGATCGCAATTCGAACTAGGCCGTAATTGACAATGACGAGGCCATCACGGAGTTACCTGTGGTATTGACTTGCTCATGGGCAACGCCGTGATGGCTGTTATCCAATAGGCTAGTACTTCCCATTTGACTTGCGAAGCAATCACTGGGGGTTAGCGAGCAGTTGTCACACATGATCCGCTAAAAGAACTGTCAAGGGCAACACCGTGCTGGGCACGCAGCGGCTAGTTTAAGGGATAAAGCCAATAATGTTACAAAAGAATTAGGACAAAATCATGACTATTACGTGACATCGGACTTTCTTCTTCATTTAAGAATATGCTTTTAAGTGAAAAATAAGACCTTGAACTGAACGACAAAAACTTCTAAAAAGGAAAATCCAAAACAATGCAAGGTTAGGATTAGAAAACGAGTTTAATTTTCTCGTGTAAGTGACGATATGATATTTATTTCCTGGTGGTACTACGTAATTTATAATTTTTCCTTTCAGTATAATTTCAAGTTTCTTTAAGTTATCAAACTTCCTTAAATCGAATTATTTTAAGATCAATGGTTCTCTTTTACCGAAAATTTAGGTGATCCTTTTAAAACGTTTTTTTGCACTGTATTGCGTTATTATTCTTATCTCTCCAAACCAAACTTTTGCCGACCAACCGGTATTCGGATCTTTCCCTTAAGGGACTGATCCCGGACCGTCGTCAATAGCCCGTTGTGTTGCTCTAGTACGACGTTAACAAAAATTACCATTACCATTACCGACCAACCGGTATAGTGGTTAATGTGTTAAACCTCTAGATCGGAAGGTTCCTGGTTCGAATCCTTCCTTCGAATGGAAGCAGACCCCTCCGTACCGAGTTATTGAAAACCCACAGCGGATTAGCCGAAGCTAGGGAAAGCCTCTAATGAGAAATATTAGAAGTGGGCCTAGTGACAAGCCGTCCGAAAAACCCTTATTTGCCCAGGATGAACACGATAGGGAGTGGACGTGGTCGACCCGGGAATGTGTGCGCTGAAGATATGTGGTCCGGCTCATTGATATCAGAATCCGGGCATGGATGTTTGTAGGCGTATGGTGAAGAAGCGGCTGGTGCACCTTAAATCTGTCGTGGCCGAAAGTCCTCACGTTGGGTTGGCGTGGAAGTTTGGAGAGTGGGGTGCCAGTTCAGGTGTTGCTTCGTCATCTGACCGTGGTTTACAATTACGAGGTGTTGTCCTCGGATCTTTCACTTAAGGGACTAATCTCGGACCGTCGTCAATAGCCCGTTGTGTTGCTGTAGTACGATGTTAACTAAAGTTACCATTACCATTACCTAACGAAACTTAAAAAACACATATTTCTCCACTAGTCACATGTGTAAAATCTCCACAGGTATCTTGCTGCTATGAAATTATGTTCTATTGTTCGAAATTCGTCAAGGTTTTGAAGCTTTTTTTTCCTTTTGCACTAATTGTGCGTATGTTTTAGCTTCCTTCCGCTGTCCAAAAAAAATTAATTCAACAATCTTATTCACCTGGAATGGTTTCAGCAGACTTTTTCTTATCTCCCAAACCAAAATTTTTGACAATTGAAAACAAAGATTGATAACAGATGGACGTACATTCTATTCCGAAGAATAAATACTGAAACTAGTTGCCGAAGCTGTGGCGTCATTATCAGCAACACAATAATAGACAACTGCAGTGCTTTGAAGGTTCGTAAATTTATAGTCGAAAATTTAAAAAAAAAATCGTCAACCCTAGTCACCTGGCATGGCTTTGGCGGTCATTTTTTTATATCACCCAGACTAAAATTGAAAAAAAAAAAAAACGAGGAGATTTCTTACAGTTGAATACTTAAAAATCTAACAGATGGACATCATTCGATTCCAAAGAATGACTACCTACTGCAATGCAGGAGAACAGCATTAAGATTCATGACTTACTTGTCTAAAACAAAAACAAAAAACTTTCATTCCTCAACCCTATTCACCTGACATGGGTTTGGCGGTCAATTTTTTATCTCCCAGACTAAAATTAAAAAAAAAAAAAACGAGGAGATTTCTTACAATTGAAAACTAAAAAATCTAACAGATGGACATCATTCGATTCCAAAGAATGACTACCTACTGCAATGCAGGAGAACAGCATTAAGATTCATGACTTACATGTCTAAAACAAAAACAAAAAACTTTCATTCCTCAACCCTATTCACCTGACATGGGTTTGGCGGTCAATTTTTTATCTCCCAGACTAAAATTAAAAAAAAAAATGAGGAGATTTCTTACAATTGAAAACTAAAAAATCTAACAGATGGACATCATTCGATTTCAAAGAATGACTACCTACTACAATGCAGGAAAACAGCATTAAGATTCATGACTTACTTGTCTAAAACAAAAAAAAAACTTTCATTCCTCAACCCTATTCACCTGACATGGGTTTGGCGGTCATTTTTTTATCTCCCAGACTAAAATAAAAAATAAAAAAACGAGGAAATTTCTTACAATTGAAAACTAAAAAATCTAACAGATGGACATCATTCGATTTCAAAGAATGACTACCTACTACAATGCAGGAGAACAGCATTAAGATTCATGACTTACTTGTCTAAAACAAAAAAAAACTTTCATTCCTCAACCCTATTCACCTGACATGGGTTTGGCGGTCATTTTTTTATCTCCCAGACTAAAATTAAAAAAAAAAAAAAACGAGGAAATTTCTTACAATTGAAAACTAAAAAATCTAACAGATGGACATCATTCGATTTCAAAGAATGACTACCTACTACAATGCAGGAGAACAGCATTAAGATTCATGACTTACTTGTCTAACACAAAAAAAAACTTTCATTCCTCAACCCTATTCACCTGACATGGGTTTGGCGGTCATTTTTTTATCTCCCAGACTAAAATAAAAAATAAAAAAACGAGGAAATTTCTTACAATTGAAAACTAAAAAATCTAACAGATGGACATCATTCGATTTCAAAGAATGACTACCTACTACAATTCAGGAGAACAGCATTAAGATTCATGACTTACTGGTCTAAAACAAAAAAAAACTTTCATTCCTCAACCCTATTCACCTGACATGGGTTTGGCGGTCATTTTTTTATCTCCCAGACTAAAATTAAAAAAAAAAAACGAGGAAATTTCTTACAATTGAAAACTAAAAAATCTAACAGATGGACATCATTCGATTTCAAAGAATGACTACCTACTACAATGCAGGAGAACAGCATTAAGATTCATGACTTACTTGTCTAAAACAAAAAAAAACTTTCATTCCTCAACCCTATTCACCTGACATGGGTTTGGCGGTCATTTTTTTATCTCCCAGACTAAAATAAAATAAAAAAAAACGAGGAAATTTCTTACAATTGAAAACTAAAAAATCTAACAGATGGACATCATTCGATTTCAAAGAATGACTACCTACTACAATGCAGGAGAACAGCATTAAGATTCAGGACTTACTTGTCTAAAACAAAAAAAACTTTCATTCCTCAACCCTATTCACCTGACATGGGTTTGGCGGTCATTTTTTTTATCTCCCAGACTAAAATTAAAAAAAAAAAAAAACGAGGAAATTTCTTACAATTGAAAACTAAAAAATCTAACAGATGGACATCATTCGATTTCAAAGAATGACTACCTACTACAATGCAGGAGAACAGCATTAAGATTCATGACTTACTTGTCTAAAACAAAAAAAAACTTTCATTCCTCAACCCTATTCACCTGACATGAGTTTAGCGGTCATTTTTTTATCTCCCAGACTAAAATTAAAAAAAAAAAAAAAAAAAACGAGGAAATTTCTTACAATTGAAAACTAAAAAATCTAACAGATGGACATCATTCGATTTCAAAGAATGACTACCTACTACAATGCAGGAGAACAGCATTAAGATTCATGACTTACTTGTCTAACACAAAAAAAACTTTCATTCCTCAACCCTATTCACCTGACATGGGTTTGGCGGTCATTTTTTTATCTCCCAGACTAAAATAAAAAATAAAAAAACGAGGAAATTTCTTACAATTGAAAACTAAAAAATCTAACAGATGGACATCATTCGATTTCAAAGAATGACTACCTACTACAATTCAGAACAGCATTAAGATTCATGACTTACTGGTCTAAAACAAAAAAAAACTTTCATTCCTCAACCCTATTCACCTGACATGGGTTTGGCGGTCATTTTTTTATCTCCCAGACTAAAATTAAAAAAAAAAAACGAGGAAATTTCTTACAATTGAAAACTAAAAAATCTAACAGATGGACATCATTTGATTTCAAAGAATGACTACCTACTACAATGCAGGAGAACAGCATTAAGATTCATGACTTACTTGTCTAAAACAAAAAAAAACTTTCATTCCTCAACCCTATTCACCTGACATGGGTTTGGCGGTCATTTTTTTATCTCCCAGACTAAAATTAAAAAAAAAAAACGAGGAAATTTCTTACAATTGAAAACTAAAAAATCTAACAGATGGACATCATTTGATTTCAAAGAATGACTACCTACTACAATGCAGGAGAACAGCATTAAGATTCATGACTTACTTGTCTAAAACAAAAAAAAACTTTCATTCCTCCACCCTATTCACCTGACATGGGTTTGGCGGACTTTTCGTATCTACCAAACCAAGTATAAAAAAAATGATTTCTGACGACTGAAAACAAAGACCTACAATTATGGACCAGACAGCGAGATGTGATGGTATAAGGGAAATAATACATGCTTTAATAGGGGGATGGTCCCCCACGTACTGCAATTACTCTAGCAACCGCTCTGGGCATACTTTCAACAAGGTTTTGATACACAGCTGTGGGCATTTGTGTCCATTCCTGCTGCAAGAAGGTCGCCAGCTCAGCTGTAGATTTCGGAAAGATGGTTTCCTGGTCCGTAAGCGTCGCTCTAACTCGTCCCACAAATGGTCTGTGGATTTTAGATCGGGACTCTGAGCAGGCCAGGGAAGACATTTTACATCCATATCTTGTAACCACTGCTTGACAGAGGCTGCAACATTACATGGAGCGTTGTCGTCCTGGAAGTCACATTCATCCACTCCATAAAGTTGCCAGTGCATAGGAAGAACCTGGTTGTCCAAAATGTTCATGTAGGCGTCGGCGTTTAATTGACCAGGAACAACATGCAAAGGTCCGAGGCCATACCACGAAAAACATCCCAAACAAGTAATCGGATTTTATGCAAATATACTGGCGTACGGTCCACTATTGTAGGGTAGTGTAGATACATTCTGAGGGGGCCAAAATGCCCGCTGGCTAAGTCCCGCCTTTGTGATTGGGGACCTGGTTGTTAGAAAATTCCTTTGAATTCAAATAGTGGACTGTAGGAGGTACTAGAGATAGCTACTAGGTATAAGTAAAATTTATTTACTATTAATAAATTATATACACGATGATTTGGATTGGGGAAATCCCCTTTTCCATACAAGAGGTTGTGAGCACAGTAGTGCATCCGCTGAGTTCGAATGCTATCTAGCGTCTGCTCCAGACGGGATATATTTTGGTGAAGCTATCGCCTCATTGGCGAGCGTGCAGGTCGCCAATTCAACCATAGACACCAGGCTCCAACACATTGAAATCCGAAGAATTACTTCCGGCTCTACTTGCCGAAGATTACGACGTAAGCAGTGCAGCAATGCAAGAGGTCAGTTCTCTAAAGGATAAAGGGCATGCTCACTAGATTTCAGGTATATCGGAAAAAATTAATTTAAAAAAAATGTTCAAGAACTTTTTGAACATCAGATGCAATTTGCGGTCTTTATTTGTATGACGAGGGACATGAGATGAAATAAATAATCTAGTAGCTAAGACTAGGTACTAATGAATGGTTGAGGAGCCACAAAAACGACATAGCAAATAATCAGGTACAAAACCTCGCGATAAAAGTCAGAAAAATATTGAAAATACAAACCGAGACTGCTATCTTTGCATCAAATCCAGGCTCTTTGTAACCCTTAGCTTCCGTATAATCATTTATAATGGTGGACAGTAGTATCGAGCTCGAAGAGAAGTACATGAAACAAGCGACTAGATGATACACAAGCTCCTGTTTTTAAAAGACAGATAACATTTGCATCAATTAAGCAAGGCAGGTGATTATGTATTGAGCTTTGTTTCTATAATTTTTTACATGACATCACGTTTGAACTTACACAGTCCAGTCACATTAATGTGACCACCTGTCAAAAGTCAGAATAACCACCTTTGTCAGAGCGGACCGCTGCGAGACGTGCAGGAAGAGAATCAATTAGGTTTCTGAAGGTGTTCACTGGGATGTTGAGCCATGCCGACTCCAGTGCCGTGGCCAGTTGAGCTAGATTACGCGGTTGAGGATCCATGGCGCGAACAACCCGATCGAGGTGGTCCCACAGATTCTCGATTGGGTTAAAATCCGGTGAGTTTGCTGGCCAGGGGAGTACGGTAAACTCATCCTGCTGCTCTTCGAACCACGCACATACACTGCGAGCTGTATGACACCTCGCATTGTCCTGCTGGTAGATGCCATCATTCTGAGGAAAAATATTTCGCATGTAGGGGTGGACATGGTCCGCAAGGACAGATGCGTACTTGTGCTGATCCATCGAGCCTTCCACAATGATGAGTGCACCCAGTGAATGCCAGGAAAACATTCCCCAAACCATAATGCTCCCTCCTCCAGCCTGGATACTTCCGGCAACTGTTGCAGGGTGTTTGCTTTCAGACGTTTCACGCCGTATACGCCAAAGTCCATCTGTCCGATGGACCATAAAAGTGATTCATCGGAAAAAGCCACCTGTCGCCACTCTGTGGACGTCCAGTTGCGGTACTGGCGTGCAAATTCCAGCCTTCGCAGTCGATGAACAGCAGTCAGCATAGGTGCATTAACCAGGAACGTCTGCTGCGGAGGCCCATGCGCAGCAACGTTCTCTGAACCGTTTTTGAGGATACACTCTTGGTTGCCCCTTGTTCATCTGGGCGGTCAGTTGCTCAACAGTTGCACGTCAATTCGCCCGAACACATCTCCGTAGCATTCGTTCGCCTCTGTCATCTATAGCCCGTGGTGCATCACATGTGCCAGGCAGCTGATTTTGGAGCGTGCCATTTTGCCATGCACGGTATACTTTTACCACGACGGCACGCGAACAGTTCACAAAATTAGCCGTTTCCGAAATGCTTCCACCCTTGGGCCCAAAAGCCAATAATCATGCCCTTTTGGTCGTCGGATAAATCGCTACGTTTCTGCATTACGCCAGCGATTGAAATGCTTTCCGATGCCCTAGGACATTCGTCGAAAGTAGGTGGTGGTCACATTAATGTGACTGGACTGTGTAATTCAATGAAAGAAATTAAACTATATATCAAGCCCAACAATTATAAATCGATGCAGTTTCAGTTTACGTTTATAGCGTAGCAAGGCCCTTGGCGTTTTTTTTTTTGGCGCACTTCTAAAGTCGCCAAGGAAAGGATTATTTCAAATGAACCAATGAAATCAAACGACAGTTTAACGGATTTTGAAAGAATTTTCAAGAATATTCAAAATGAAAATTTAAACTTTCCGCTGGTCGAAGTTGCCATAAAAACCGCAATAACAGTAATACAGATGGGTTGCCAAAATCTGCCTACTCTCAACTAGAAATGCGCCAAAAAAAGAGCCAACACTGTTACCACCGCTATAAACGTAGACTGAAGCTATAGCTACAAATCATCAAGAGCAATCCATACCTCTAACCAACTCTAACAGTTTTAACCCACTGGTGACTGCCACAACGAGGCATCTAGTCACTAGCAAAAACTGGTCAGAACTTGTTACGAGGCCATTTGAAGAAAATTGACCAGGTCGTGATCTCGTCATCATTAAAACATCGGCAATATCTTAATGACGAGACATCTCGTCAACAAAATAGGTCAGATCTTGAGGAACGAGATATTTCGTTGAAACGACGTGAGGGTTAAAAAAAGATGAAAGAAAAATAGGCATTCCAAGATACACTTGTTTCATTTTTCGTAGCGTTATATTAAAAGTATTATTATTAATTACTATTTGAATTTTTTTCATCAAATATATTTGTTGTTAAACTTTATAAATATGTTGTTTACAAATGCCGGACTTAATTATCATGCCCATCATACATGAGCTTTCCAATACTTTTGAGACACAATTGAAAAATCTAAGGGCACGCGTTTAACCCTACGTTGAGATCTGACCAATCTTCCAAATTACGAGATATCTCTTCAATAGGACACAACCTATTTTTTTTTACCATGAGGAAATCGAGGTTTGGTCAGGTTTTTAAACTGCCGTGAGACTATGACATTTTCATGGACGAGATATCTCGTTCATGAAGATCTCGTAATTTTTGCTAATGACGAGATACCTAGTCAAGACAACCTACAGGAGGCTTAAGAGTTCAGATGCAAAGGTTGTTCAGAGTGTCGCAATTTACAGATTGGATTATACACAATTCCAATACGAAAAAGACCAGACAGTAAGTAATTTTTCTCAGTCTGAAGCAAGCAACCGCTGCTCTCCCTGTAGCATAACAGAAGTATCCTCTTTATGCACAAATCAGCCATCTTATCTTCACTCCACATGGTGGTTTGTCTTCGCTTCGAAAGCTGCTCTGTAGTGGCCAGTCTATGGTGCAAAAACATGTTCGAAACATTCACCACTTCGGGGTAAGGGACAAATTGTTTTTACTACTTGGGTATTCATTGCACCTAGGATTGATTTTGTAGATAGATAATTAAAGTCGCACTGAAGCAACACACAAGAGATTGGACAGTTTTGCCTCGATGAGTCATCTCGTGATATTAGCAAAATTGACCCGATCTTGGGCGAGACACCTCGTGAAAACCACTTGGAAGGTAAAATGACTTTAAGAACTGTTTTAAGACCTTTAGCTTCATTGATGTTATTTTACATGTGGTGAATGCCAGGTTATAGTTTAAGGCCCGGTGCTCACATCCGGTTTTTCAACGTGTGGCGCCGCTGCAGCAACGCAAGTGCGGTTTGAGGTACATTAGATCCAATGGAGCAGTGCACACATGCCTCCGGCGCCGCTGCGGCGACCTACGTCCAACTTGCGTGCAATTTGTGCCCCAGTTCCCCACGGCGCCGTAGCTCGCTGCACATGGGTCTCTGTTCTGAAATGCCCTGTTTTCATAAATAAATGGAAGATAAATAATAATTAATAACTGGTTATATCCAGTAACGTCTATTTTGTTTCAAAATATACTTTTTTTTTACACCAAGTAAGCAAAATAAACACGTTTTCTTCGATAGAATATTTTTCGCAAATGGCGCGAAATGAGTTCGTGCGTCATTTCACGGTTGTGTGTGCATAGGTGGGCTTCGGTGCCGCAGTGGCGCCGCACGTTGAAAACCGGATGTGTGCACCAGGTCTAAGAGTGCTTTTTGAGGACCAAATTACTCTTTTTTTCAATGATAGTAGGCTTTTTCATTGCCATAGATGTCCAAGTACCAAGTGAACGGTAATCCTATCATAAGCCGAGATGGAAAAGGCGGATTGTCAACCGGAGGATTGCGAGTTCAAGTCTAGATCTAACCAAAGAATGTCGTGTGAGAAGGGGAAGGTGCTCTTTAAACTTGTCGTAGCCTCAAATGTCCCCACGTTGGCATAGTGTGGACGTTTGGAGAGTAGGGTGAAAGCTCAAGTGGCCACCTCGTCATTTGACCGCTGTTCAGAATTACGAGGGTGTTGTCCAAGGATATTTTTTCTTCCGGGTTGGACCTCGATCGTTGCCAAAAGCCCGTAGTGTTGCTCCAGTGCGAGGTTGATTCAACTACCTACCATCCATGCCATCTTGAGGCCATCTAATTAATCTAAAGCTCTATTAGTATAAATACCACACAAGTATTTCTTGTCTTTGAACATAGATAACAGACTGTAAGTTACAGCACAAAATCCTGTTCACATTTCTTGGTATCATAGTACCGGTACATGGTATTATGGTTAGTGTGTAACACCAAATTCAGCACACATTGAAATGATTTTAGATCTCAATGGAAACTTACGAAAGCAGTTTTTGGTAAAAACGAAGCAGTGAAATAAGACAGGGTACTGCAGATGAGTAGTATGAATGACGTCACGAAGAAGCCGTACGACACAAGTAGGAAGTAGGCGGCGCTTTTGCTGCAGAGGACACCCAAGGAACTTCCGGTTAGTGGGTGTAAGAACTGACTGAAATATGCTATCAGAATGAGACAGATCATGCCCAGTACCTAGAAAGGAAATTGAACATGAGAGCGGATGAAATGTAACGAAGCAATAGTTACTTACTTTTGAAATATTTAGTTTATCATACGTATTTTAATGCAATTTCTCCAAAACCTTTAAAATCTGTGTTTTGGTAGAAAAAGGACGTATGTCCATTTCGAAAGTTTTCTGCGATAAAAAGCTAACCATTTCTAAAGTTTTTGGTAGCAACTGATTTAGCAATTCTTATTTTTTAAATTTTCAATGCAGCGTACAAAAAAATACTCTTACCCATTGTTTCCATTCTTTCAATTACAACTTTCATTTCTATTACAACTTTCATTACCTGGGAGAGATTTGTGGACATAACTCGAAAACATGGAACAACTATGGACATAGGCCTTTTCTATCGTAACAAATTAATTACCCAGATGTCTCCGATAAATACTCAAGATAAAAGTTAAACTTGCACAAATGCATGAATTTTGTTTTTTCCTCTGTGCAGCTTATTATTCAGACAAATAAACATAACTAACACATGACGTTGCCAAACCTTTTAGTATGTTCTAATGCAATACTACTATGGGGTCTACTTACCCCCATGTAGAGGCCTGTAGATATTATCTGTGGGAGCCATTTGTACCATGGTAGTACCAATAATACCCTGTGGAGGTCCTGTTATCTCCACTGGTACCATGGTACCAACAATCACTTTGTGGAGGTTCGTATCATAGTACCGATGATCCCTAAGAAGACCCTGGTATGATGGTGCCTTGGTTTTCACGGTGGAGTCCTTGGTACTATGGTACCGATAATCCCTCAATGAAGGCCCTGGAATCATGATACCTATAATTCCTCCTATGAAGGTACACGTACCATGGTACCAACGATCCTCCTGTAGAGGCCCAGGTACTTGCAAAACATATTTGTTTTTAGTGAGGGACCAGCAATCTTATCTAGTACCGGAGCCTGTCCTTTAACTTGGTTCTAGGGTCCAGAGTGCAGTCAGCGTCCTAGTATATCTTTGACGGGAGCCAATTTTGTCCAACAAAAAATGGATGTCTCTGTTATGCCAGACAATATTTTAAACGTACGAGCTCTTTGAGTAAAATTGCATTACTTTCGAAATGTGGCAAGGTATAGAATTATTTCTTTGTTTAGAAAAGTGATTTTGGTGGTTGTTAAAGGACTTTGACTTCTTGATATGGTTTGTTTTCAATGCAATCTACACACAAAAAATGTAATAAAATCTTTTAAATATTACTCACAACGAACACCTTGTGACACCGATTGAACTGACCCGAATCTCAGAAACGAATTAAGAGAATAGGATATTAAATTTCATTATAATACCTAGAAATGGTCACAAAATTATGTGAAAAATACCTGCACATGTTACGAAGTGGGCAAATGGATTTAATTTATGAGTAGATATGTGGAATATTGCTGTAACACACAACATAACATAAGGGTACAAATTCGGAAGGAACTCAGAAAAAGAAGGCATGTAAATTTTTAAAAAGTATATTTTACAATATAAAGTAAATCTATCAAAGTTCAAGTTAATTTTTGCCAAGCGTCACTCCTTTTCCCCCCCCCCTCTTTTAATAGCTTTCTTTCTGTTATTAAAAAAAATTGAGTCTTTTTCAGTTTTATTGGCATTGTGATTGGTAGATAGCGAGTCACGTGGTAGCGAGTCTTGTGGTTCAACGGGCTATTGAATTTGGAGCACGCGCAGACGTGATAAACACAGTTATATTTTTTAATTAATTCATTCATAAAATTCGAGAGTACGCGCTAGAAAGTTTGCAATGCTTTCAGAAGAACCGGCAAATTTGGTCGCCATTTCCATAGCAACAGTCGAATATGAAAATAATAAGAAGTGCTATTACAACTCGGATCAGCTGAAACATTTGAAATTATGATGAGATTTCCTCTCAATTTTAACAATATGTTATTTATTTAACAATTTCCTTTTTATGTGGAAATGAGATGTTTTGTTCTTGACATTTTCAAAAACATTTTGTTGTTATTTACCGTATATTTCCGTGTATAAGCCGATAATTTTTGGAACGTTTTCCAAAGCTCAAGTACGGGAGTCGGCTTAAATACGGAACAATGAGGGGGATGGATTGTGAAGCAATCCCATCCCCCTCATTGTTGAAAAGTATAGTTCGTGAAGCGAACTAAATGTGATAGCGTAGCAATTCTCGGGGGTTGACGAGCAGGGAGCGGAACCCCCTAGTGAGTTAAATAACTCATGATAATAATTTATTGGGGAAATAAAATTCCCTAAAGGTGATTCTTAATTATTCTCAGATGTTTTTTCATAAGATATTTTAGTGAATTTTTTCATGAACTTGTAATTACAACAAATTTAAATAACCAGACGAACATATAGCAAGATGACATGAGAAAATCTGATCTTTCCCCAGTTAGGTTTCTACATCTCAAAATACGTGAATGTAAAGTTTAGTTTCACTTAGGGGGGGGGATTATTTAATATATTGCTTTCAGATTTCATAAAAACCAAATACTAGATTATTTTTCGTATTTTCAAATGATTAATATAGTGATATTTAAAGATAAAAACTTTTAAGTATCTGAAATTTTTTTTTTTGCTTTTCTATTTTATCCTTCCATTTCTGCTAACCTTAATAAGCATTACTTTGACTATTTTATAACGTTCTTCGGCCGTTGACAAACAAGAATGATCAATAAAAATATGCTAAATAATTCGTCGCCTACACTACGCTAACTTTTATCCACCTGACCATCCACACGTTCGCTACAATCATTGGTTCTTTCAACTAAAAAATGCCCCCCCCCCACACACCGATAATGATGAATGCCGTTTTACAAAACAAAGCCTAATATAGATAGATAGTACAGCACCAGGTTAATTCTTCTGTTTTGTGATTCTTTAATATTTGACTGATTTGGTTGATATTAATGACTTTTAATAGTAAATCTCGTGTGTTCATGTACAATTTATTTTTTGTTAATTTAGTTTAAGAAATATCTCTATAATTTCAGTTCTCAGTTATTTCATTTCCAAACTAGTTTTTGAAATTCTAAAATCTCACACACATTCAGCACATATTGGTCATTCCAAATTAAATTTTAAAATGAAAGGCATAGATTGCCGGCTGAGAGTGGAAACTCGATATCTGACAAAGCAAAATATTCACTGTATTGTTAGTAATACGGTAGATTTATTTTTAGGCCAGATAATAAAAATAATGTGTATCTTTTAAACAGATTGCAATATGACTACAAATTTCTCATCACCATAAAAATGAACATTTAGAGCAGTGGTCGATATTGACACCCAGGAGTCGATAAAACATTGTTAGGGGTCGATTCGTACTCAGAGTACCATTGAAGTTCCATATAAAAATGTAAGATATCATAGAACGGGTAATATTATAAAAATTAAATTGGTATTTTACATTTATTTATCCCTCCTATCAATGCCAAATTATTTTGTGCTAAGAAGGATGTCAAATACAAACACTTACTGTACTATACATACAATAACACTTACTATAAAATAAATAATTTAAAATCTCACATAAGCGTCTTTTTTGCTTGTCCTATTACAATTACGTTATCGTAAAACAGAGGGGGTCGATAAAAAGTTCAGTCACTCTTGAAGGGGTAAATGGTCAAAGTAGTTTGGGGACAGATTTAGAGTCTCTGAAACAATGTCCCTTAATGAGTTTTAGCCCTAAGCCAACACTATACACTTGAAATTTGTAATTAGTTGAAATAAAGTCTTTCAAAGGGAAAGCCGGGAACAATTTTCTTTGAAGAAGGGGATATTGTGTCAAACAAGTTCGGGAAACATTGATTTGGAAAATAGATTGAGCACATTACAGAACAAAAACAAACATTTTTCATTTTTGGGATTGGGCCCCTGTACCCCGGTTCCAGTGACCCCTACAACCGTGTGGAGCTCTGATAAACACTGACATTAGGATGAGGGAAAGCAAAATAGAACGATACTCACGGTATGAGCAATCTTAAACGCCCCGGGAATGCTCTGCAGGAACGGTGTATTCAATTCCAAAGGATTCCCCGGTAGACTGATCTTCGATAGGCTGGTCAAAAAAGAATTCCATCCCGGAATTTGAATGGTCGCCGCATGCTGCATTCTATTTTCACTTCCTCGTTTCTGTCATCTGGAATTACAAAAACACCCGAAATCAGCTCCCAAACGCGCTGTACTTCAAGTCTGCTTCAAAATCTGAAGCACAACTGAAACACGAACCGATTCGACCGACTCGATGCGGGCTGTAATCCAAAAGTTGTGGCTTTGGGAAATGTTTGTAAAAAAAAAAAACGAAGTGCGAGTGACGAAAAGAGAGCAGACGACAAACAAGGCCTTCTGTATTTTGTCACTTCCGGCGCGTGAGCGGACGTGACGTCACGCGGAGGAAGAATTGCGGGCGACTTTGTTTTCCATTTTCCGCCTGTCACGCAGAAAGCAATGTGGTTAAGTTTTTCCTCTGGGAAAACGAATTCGTCGTTGAGTAACTGAGGTATTTAATTAACATAATGCGTGGGTCTCTCTCTTTGGCAAAAGAAACAAAATATTTCTGCGCTGTGTTCCATCATCCGAAGCAAAGCAGAGGAAACAATACCCCTTCATAGCTCAAGTTGGAGAAATAAGTGAAGAAGGACAAGTAAAACCCCAGTCCCTTCATATATAGTGGATGTTCGATACCATTTATTTTTCACTCATACACAGATCATTACTGATGTTTTCGGTTTGCCTATTAGGATGTTTCTTTTGTGAGGATGCTATTTTGTTTTCGAAAGAATGTAACTTCCAACCTCTCGTCAAGGTATCTCGTTATTGGAGGAAAATTGACCAGACTTCTATGTACGAGATATCGCGTCACAGGAAAAATTTGACCAAATCTTGATTCTGTCAATATAAAAGTATCGGTAGTAACTTGATGGACAAGAAATCTCGTTGAAACAACTTGGAGGGTTGAATACAACATTTGTAGATAATTTTGAATGTTGATTACACAGTTCAAAGATATTATGGAAAAACCTGTATTCGGACACAGGCCAAACTATCTCCTATGGCCTGGCTGCAAAAAAAAAGGTTCTTTCGACTACAAGGTTTCATTAAATTTTTGCACATTTTAGGAGTGAATGGTCAATTTTTTCGAGAATGTTGAAATCAGACCTTTACTCACCCACTCGAAATTGTAATTTATGTTGTTGTTATCTTTTCTCAAAAGAGTATGAATGACAGACCTTTTGGATTGTATTTATCATTGTTAAGTTTAAGTTTGAATACATTAGGTTTTCCTGCTCCTGGTGTGTATTCTTTGCACTGATGATGAAATGTTGAAATAGCAGTGAATAATCGATTGCTGTTAGCCAGCATTAGAGTTGGGGTCTTTCCGAAAGCCATAGTAGGAAGCACCATAAGTGGTGACCTCAAAGACTGTCATGTAGGACCGACCGGGAAATGTTATCTTTAACCAGCCTCCCCAAGAGGAGTTGCCCAAAGATAGGTCGTTTGGCAGACAAACGTAAAATATGCTCCATTTTCGAAGAAATTTAAAAACCCAATCAGAATTTTAAAAAATTGTTTAAGGTACCTGACTACGTTCGGAGTACTTTTTTTCTCAAGTTACTCGATAGCACTTTTTTTATTTTGAAAGTTGAATAAACATAAAAAAACACATTCTTACTCAGTAAAACTCTCAAAAAAAAAAAAAAAATTTTATATAAATGCCAAAAAAGGTCATGTTTTGGTCAAAACATGATGTTTACGAAAAACAGTACAATTTTCTCACTCATCACAAGATTAGCATAAAACTTTACATTAAGACTCTTAAATATATAAGCTAGTGGCTGAAGCTGGATATAAGCTAAATTTTATTATAATCTAGAGATATAAGGGATGACGTAAACATTATCTGAATTTCTGAAATTTTTCTCTACAACATAACAACGAAGTGACTGACAATTTTTACCTATTAAAGATACACATAAAATCCAGCTTCAGGCACTAAAATACATATAAGAACCATAATACCAAATTTCAAAAAAATATATTAATTAGTTTTTGAGTTATCATTGTTACCGTGCAATGATTTGGTTAAAAACAGCATTCAGAGAAAAAAGTATTTAAACATTAACAAACAATTTTTTTTAATACTCATCTTTATCTATTTGCTCTAAAAATGTGTTGGCTGGCGTAGCACAAATAAAAATAATAAACTGCAATTTAAATTTTTTAAATCCTGCGGGAAACCTAAACTTGAACCAACTTCCGGCGCCCAAACACCAATTCCGGTTTGAAAAGTTAGCATCAAGGTTTTTTCATATTTAAATATCTCAACTTCTGTTTTCTTTAGAAATAAAACAAAAACAGTTTTGGAAAGAGAAGAGTTCATATTTTACGATTATTAAATTTTAAAAAAATTCGAAATTTTGGTCAAAAATTGACTATTAACGTAGTCAGATACTTTAAAGTAAACTCGTATACATTTTGACAAGAATTTTGAAAGAAATTAAATTATATTTATGAAATAAATGAAATTATGCTACACGAAATTAGTGTCTCTCTCACCAGCTACTTTCTTCTATTTTTACAAAGCTTTGACTTTTGGGGGAAAATCCGATATAGGAATTTGGGAGAAAATTAAATCACGCGGTTATAAAATGTCAATTTTGACGAATGCTATTAAATGTTTCAAATGCATCCACTATATAAACAATTAGCTCTGTGGAAGAAAAGATACACCATTTTAATTTTAAAAAAGTAGTATCATTCAGTATAGCGTATGATTGCCATTATTCCTAATGCAGCATGCTAGGCGCCCCTTCGTAGTGAGTCATAAATATTCTTCATAAAGTCCTATTACCGTCCATGCCATGCTACTTGAACCATGTCACGTGGTTCCAGCCGATTACGCGGGGAACGGGTGGAGTGGTGACATCTCGTCCAATGGCATCCAATACATACTCGATCGGGGACAGGTCCGGTAACTATGCCGGCCATGGTAAGATATCGTTATGTCTAGGCAAGCTCTAGAGACGGCAATAATATGGGGTCGAGCATTGTCTTGTTGTAAAAGCGGGTTAGCCTGGGAGTTCATGAGCGTAACTGGCTATAAAATTTCTTATACGCAACTCTGACCTATCAAAGAGCCCGTAACGAATACCAAAGGTGATTTGGCATCATGCGCAATTGCATCACACACCTAGACACCAGATCTTCTGGACATGTGACGCTGCACAACAAACCGTGAATCTAGCCGCTGTACACGTTGATTCCACACACGGATTCGACTGTCGTCTTCACCCAGACAGAAGCGGGATTCGTCAGTGAAGACCACTCTATGCCATTCGACGCCCCATGTCCGTCTGGCACGACATCATTCCAATCTTTGACGGTGATGCAATGCTGTTAAAGGCAGTCGTCGTAACGGTCTACGTGAGTTCAGTACCACGTCGAGAAGCCGTCGACAAATGGTGCGATCACATATTGTATGATCCAGAGAGGTTCCCACTGTTCGTTGGATGTCTGTAACAGTGGCTGTTGTATCAGTACGCGTATGTCTTACAACACGTCGATCCTCTCTCGGTCCGGTTTCTTCAGGCCTTCCTGAGCCTGGTTGACGCTGGCATGTGTCTTATTGTATCCACCGCTGCCAACAACGTGCAACAGTAACATCACAACAACAAATATGTTGCTCAATCCGTCGATTAGACCATCCACCTTCTTCTCAGAGGACAATTACACGGCCTCTGTCAAACTCTTACAGTTACTTAAATTGCTTGCGAACTTTTTTCCGAGACATAACTCAATGAGAAACGATGTAACCAACACAACAGCATGAGTCGAAATGAATTTGCGGCGCTACTGGATGTCCTTTTATGCCCCGGTATACAGCGTGTTTGAGAGCTGCCCTACGCGTGGCGCATGCTCAAACGATTTTGAAAATTTGATCATTTGCATCTCCAATTCAGATGTACCACTCGTTCAAATTTTATTTATACCTGTCTACTCCTTCCAGGTGCACTTTTTTTTTAATCTTAGAGTGTATATATACAGGTGTTGAACAAAATATGGAAACACCTCGCGTAATGCATGCTTGAAAAGAAATGTTTATTCTAGTAAAATGTGTTGGTGGCGCTGGTGTTTTCGCCTTCTGACGCCATCTATACAACGTCGTAAATACGCTTCGCAGGTCAGTCGTTGTCGGGGCATTATTCTGTGAAGTTGTAATTACAAAACACAGCCAGCAACGATCAAGTTCAGTCAAAGATAATATCAGTCATGAGACTTCTTTCGGACGACATAGACTACATCATCCAATGAACTGTTCATATGCCTATACATATTCAGATCCAAGAGTAGCTTGACCACGACTACAGACTAACTGACATTATTTTTATGTAACTTTGTATTATTACAGTATACATAATGTATTGCATAACGGGAACCCTCATTATAAGAAGTTCCCACCATGAAACCAAAGAAAGAGTACCTTCACGGTTTTAACCAAACCACTTTTCCGCAGCTTGTCCACAAAAAACCACTTTTACCTGTCCTATGGACGGGGTGTAAGGGGGACACCTGCGGTGTCCAAGTCCAAGTTGTAATTGCATCATGTCAGCTAACAGATTTCGAGCGGGGGCAAATTGTTGGAGCTCGTCTGGTGGGTGCTTCCGTAAGTAAGGTAGCCGAAGTGTTTAGTATTTCGAGAGGTACTGTATCTAAGATTTATTCCGCATATTTGAAAAGCGGAAAAACATCATCCGCTAAATCACAGCGCGGACGAAAGTGAGTGTTGAGTGTTCGTGACGACGATCATTAAAAGTATTATGACTAAAAATGAGAAAACCACAGCTGTAAAAGTTACTGCTGAAATGAATGTCGTGCTCACAAACCCTGTGAGTACCAAAACAATAAGAAGAGAGCTCCATAAGCAGGGTATTTCTGGCCTAGCTGCAATTCAAATACCATTCATCAGTGATGCTAATGCCTGTAACAGGAAAAAGTGGAGTTTACGTCATAAGGCATGGATTATGAAGCAATGAAAGACAGTAATTTGAGTCTTGTTTCACATTGTTTCCTACTTCTCGCCGAGTTTACTTCTGGCGAACGCCATCCCAAACCTATAATACAGACTGCTTGTTGTCAAGAGTGAAACATGGCGGGGGTTCTGTGATAGTTTGGGCAGCCATAACCGTGGTTTTCTGTGGGCCCCATGATTACTCTGCAAGAGCACATTATGTCCAAGGATTATGTGAGCATTTTGGCCGATAAAGTCCATCCCATGGTACAAACTTTTTTCCCAATGGTGATGGTGTCTTCTAAGACGACACAACCCCTGTTCACACAACTCATATCGTTCAGAACTGGTTTTCTGAGCACGAGGATGATTTGTCACAACTTCCCTGGCCACCACAGTAACCAGACCTCAATATTATTGAATCTTTGTGGTCTACATTGGAGAGGAAAGTGCGTGATCGCTCTACACCTTCATTATTGTTATCTGAACTTGCCACCGCTTTGCAGGAAGGATGGTACAAGATTCCCTTGGCAAGCATACAGGAACTGTATTTATGCATTCCGAGCAGACTGCAAGCTGTTTTGAATGCCAACGGTTTTCCTACACCATATTAGGCAAGGTTACATTTTGTACAAATTTTGGTTGACAGGTTGTACCAAATGTCTAAGCCGCGGTCACGCAAAGTCGAGATATTCGGACATGGTGGTGTTTGAGCTCTGAGCTATCATTCCATGACACCCCAAAGTGCTCTATTGAATAAGATCCGGCTAGTTAGGTGACCAGGACATTAAGTGGAATTCATAAGTATGTTCCTCGAACCACTCCACAATCCGAGCAATGTGCGACACAATCCGAGCCTTGTGACATGAGGCATTGTCCTGCCGGAAAATTCCATGTCCAGTTGGGAAGACAGACGCCATGTAAGGGTGCAACTGATCCGCAATGATGTTCAGATAGTTCGCAGGGTTCATGGTCTGTTCTACCAAAACTACGGGTCCCAGAGTCGCCCATGTGAACGTCCTTCAAAGCATAATACCGCCACCACCAGCCTGTGTATGACCTGCTGTACAAGAGGGGAGCAACTGTTCGCCTGACAGACGGCATACCCTGACTCGACCATCGACGTAATGAATGAGAAATCGAGATTCATCTGACCAGGCAACTCTCTTCCACTCATCCATGGTCCAGTCTCGATGTTCCCGGGTCCACTGTAGGCGTAGTTGAAGATAGCGCTTGGTCAACACTGTGAGTACTATGCGAGTGGGGCGTCTGCTGCACAGTCCCATATCCAACAGTGCCCGCCAAACTGCGTGTACCGAAACACTTGCGCTTGGACCTGCATTGTATTGGGTTGTCAGCTGAGCCACTGTCTAGCGCCGATTTTGCTTTACCAAGCGGGACAGTCTCCGACGTCCTTTTTTATTGATGGCGCGTTTACAACCAACACCTCGGCGTCTACTGCTGGTGTCACCGTCATTTATTCACTTTGCATGAATACTAACAACGGCAGATCGTGAACAACCTAGCAGTCGCGCAGTTTCGGTGATACTCGTTCCGAGTTTTCGGGCCATAACGATCAGCAGCCTTTCCCATCACTCGCAAAAGTAAATGCAAGAATGTTTACTTACCTTCTCCAGCAGTAGTTAAATACCATTCTCACTTAATCACGTGCCCTCCACGTCATCCAGACGAGTTCATTGAAAAATGTGGGGACAATCATAATGTTTTGGCTCGTCAGTGTATTTTATTTTGTGCTATTTGTTGGTGATTTTATTATTTGCATACTGTTTTTATGTAATTAAAATTAATCTTTTTCTAAGTTAGGTCTATGTTTAATTATATATAATTTTTTGTATATTACCCAAAGGAAATATATTTGCAGAGTTCTTTAAATGAGATATTATAAATGAAATGCAGTGAATTTCTGTAGGTATTTTATATTAAGTAATTAATTGGTTAAATACTTGTTTTGGAGAAAAAATCCTGCGTCACTAATCTCTTCTCTACTAGTCACCTAATCTCTCTTCTCTAATAGTCTATAATCTCTTCTCTACTAGTCACTAATCTCTTCTCTACTAGTCACTAATCTCTTCTCTACAGGTATTATAAAAGGAAGTGTTTGTCTCTTTCTGTTTTCTGTGATCAAAGTCCTGACGAATCTATGGCACTTACTATAATGAGGTTTGGCACAGAGGTGATAATCCAAATGTTTTGCAATTTTTGGGTCGCGCAAAATTTTAAAATTCAATTTAGAACATTTTAAAATGAATTTAATGGAATACGCCGTGATGGCTGTTATTCAATAGGCAACCAATTTTTAAATTGTTTATTTTTTATTTTTTTCCAATACGAATTTCGTCACCGCGAAGAATTTGAACTTCGTTTGATTCGAGATTCAGTCATTTCATTTTGATTTCCTCAGAAGCGAAACGAGTGAAGCAAAAGAAATGAAGCTATGACTGGCGTTCTTCAGTGCTTTTTTTTTCTATCTCAGCGATCTTTAAAGATAGAATGAAAATTTCAACGGATTTGATATCTGCGGAAATTTTTACATTAGATCGATATCTTATACATTTGATTTTCTTTTAATAAATAATTTTTCAATTGAATATTTATATTTTCGCAAGAGCTTGTGACGTCACGCCGATTGTATCTTTCACAATTCGAATTTGGCCGCATTTGACAATGACGAGGCAATCTCAGCGTTGACTTTGGTGTTGATTTGGGAAGTAAACCAAAAGGGAATCCGTAGAAGAAAGAAAGGTCATCTGGATAGATAAATTTCCAAATCTCTCTATATTAAAAAAATGTTGCCGCCACCGACGACGCCGCAGGATTGAAAACTGTGTTGTTTAGATCGATTCTTAGACGGTTTCCCGAGAAAGTACTGATCGGAAAAAAACAAAATTAACATGGTTTGTTCTTCATCGTATTCCCTGGACAATTATTAAGATTTTTTCCGATGCGGCTATTAGTTTAGTGTTTATTAAGTGTCAAAATTGAAGAAGCGAAATTTCTTCCGCGAGTGAGCAAAACACATACAAATTTTCAGTCTTCAGCAGTGAGTTTTTTTTAAGAGTACCTCTCAACGTAAATTTTTTCAGCTCGTCGAGTTTTTTTTTAAATTTCCATTTGGTTCTTGATAATATTTTTTTGAAATTCGCGAAAAATCGGGACATTTTTGTTACTTTTTTTTTAAACTGCCGTATCTATATCTTAATACTATTAGTTTTTAATTTTTAAAATATCGCAGTATACCTCAGAATGTACTCTTTCTTACGGTACTATTATTTTTGAAATCGGTTAATAATTAAATTGGATGCAATCAAAAGTTGGTCATACAAAATTCGGAATTTTTGGATATTTTCGCTACTTCTTGTTAAAATCGTTATATCTCCAGCAAAAACCATTATTTTTTAAATTTGAGAACATCACTGATTACATTACATTACACTCTTTCTTATGGTACAATTATTTTTCAAATTGGTTAATAAATAAAATCGATGCAATTAAAAGTGGGTCATACAATTTCGCGCGGAACTTTCAGATCGTAACTTCCGATACAAAACTAAAACGGTCATATCTATATCGTATTACTGTTAGTTTTTCATTTTAAAAATATCGTAGTATACCTCAGAATGTACTCTTCCTTACGGTACAATTATTTTTAAAATTGGTTCATAAATAAATTCGATGCAATCAAAAGTTGGTGACACAAATTTCGTATTTTTCAGTTCGCATAGCAGGTTCCTGCTGTAGTAGTGGGTTGCATTTTTGACTATCGGGTTTACCTAATATCAAATTTATCGTAGCAACAATTGCCATAAAAACGATTTCTTTTTATTTGGCGAGGAAAAAGGCTCGTTTTTTTTCCCTCTGTTCTCAGACAGTTTACCGACAAAGTACAAAGTACAGATCGTAAAGTTTGGAGATTAACACTGTTTACTTAAAATTGTACAGGGAACAAGATGCAGAAGATTTTTTTACTGATGCGGCTATTAGTTTAGGGTGCATTAAGTGTTAAAGCAAAAAAAAAAGTGAAATCACTTGCGAAAGAAGTATTGGTTTGCGAAGCAAACCAAACGGGATTGCGTACCAATCCCCGGGGTCGGCGAGCGTAAGCGAGCAGGGGGTGAAGCCCTCGCTGTGACATCATGTACCGGAAAGTGAAATCAGGATAATACGAATTATTCAGATAGTTTCACTCTGTGAAAGGAATGTTGGTTTGCGAAGCAAACCAAATGGCATCTGTGAAAGGAGTGTTGGTTTGCAAAGCAAACCCAATGAGATTGCGCAGCAATCCCCTTGGGTTGGCGAGTGTAAGCAAGCAGGGGGCGGAGCCCTCTAGAATTTGAAAAAATGCTATTTTCAAAATCAATTAAATCCAGATGACCTCACTTCAGTTAAAACCAATCTAGATAATAATACTACTGATTTTCTCGACTTAAAATTTTGTTTCGTACTGCAAAGCTGACATTAATGTCTGTGATAAACGTAAGGATTTGAAATTTCCAGTTATTAAATTAGTTTTTTGGGACTCCAATATTTCTAAAAGAATCTACTACAATACGATTGCTGATCAGTTGGTACGTTTCAGAAAAATTTCTAGCTGATTCTAACTTTCTCTTGCAATATAATTATTTAAAACCACGCTTCTTAATAATACTCGTAAATACCCCCGTGACAGTTGCTTTTGTGCAGTTATCGGTTTGCTTCGCCGACCAAATGGAAATTCGTAGTCTATTGGATAACAGTCATCACGGATTCCAAATTGGTTTGCTTCGCAAACGAAATTATGAATATTATGAATTATGGTTTGCTTCGCAAACCGCCGTAATTGAGAAATTCGGCCGTCATTGAGAAATTCGGAAAAATTCGAATTGTGAAGAGATCCAATCGGCATGACGTCATGATCTCTTGCGAAAATATAAATATTTAATTCAAAAATTATTTATGAAAATAAAATTAAGGTATCTCTTGTGTGTAAAATTTTCCGCAGATTTCAAATCCCTTAAAATTATCAATCAATTTTCGCTGCGGAATCGTTTGAGAGGAGACTACGCATTCCCTTTTAATTGCAAAGAGCGGAAGGTCAAAAACCTTGACATGGTTCCAAAGCCTGGCGTCAGTAGCAACGATTGTGCCGGAGCGGGACGAAACAAAGATATAAGAGTGAAAAAAACTGTTAAATTCATTTTAAATGTTCTAGATTAAATTTTAAAAACTCGCCTCGACCCTAAAATTGCAATAAATTTGGACTACCTGTGTGCCAAAACCCATTACTGTATGTGCCATAGATTCGTCATGACTTTGCGCGCAAGAAACAAACAAACGGACAAACACTTCGTTTTATAATATTATAGATATTAAAGTTTTCTTACTGTTCTGGTACTATTAAATATGTGTGCATGATAACTTATCGTATAGTTCTTCTATATATACTCTGTGTATTTTATACATTTTTAAATTATATGTGTTTAATGAAATAAAATATATTTTATTATTGTTTTTAACACAATGGATTGTCACGTTCAGATAGAAAACTAATGTGTCGTTGGAAGATTCAAATCTCTTAAAGTCCTTAATTATTCAGAGTAGTGTAATATTATCAGTATAGTTCTCTGGTGTTGTAAACTTACATTGAATGATGTGCTTAAAATAACTGAAAAGACATTTCTTAAAAATGGCGAAATTACATATTTTCAATCGAATTTCGTCAGATTATAACTTCTAAAAGTTTTCGTTTCTTCAAACGAGTTCAATTTCAACATGTGAAATCAAGCTTTTAGTTAAAGTACAAACGACTGATAGTTTTCTGTTCATTTGTAATAAATAATATTTTAGGAATGCTTTCTTTTCACAAATGTTCATTTTAACGTGTTGTTCTGCCTCACAATTAAGTAAAATAGTGATGCGATTACTCTAAAAGGTAACACAGGTAATTTCAAACAGTGAAAAATTAAATTGTAATTTCTATAAAAAAATATAGTATTTTTTAATCTTAAAATTAATAATTCTAAATATGATCAATGAATTAAAAACACAAAAGGTTTGGACAAGGACATTATATATCTTTTTATTGTCTTTAAAGTTAATACTAAATGTTTTCTACAGTCGGAAAGAGCCAGAGTGTTTTTAAACAGTTTTTCTTGATTCTATGAAACATTGTATTTCTCTTTTTTATGTGCCACGTTCCGTTTTCTGATGGAAACTTAAAATTATTAAAGTTAAACCAATAGTTTTAATATCGAAAAAGTCTAAGCATTTTTCTATTTGAACAGATTTTTCTTGATTCTTTGAAACAGTTTGTTTATTTTCGGTATGCGTCCAATTAGCTTTTTCACTGGCGATGTCAACTCCTCAGATGTGGAAGGGATCGTGTTGTCATTGGCACTTGCATCGCAGCTAACGACTTCAACGCTGGTAGAAAGGTTTTCTTCGTCTTCCTCTCCATCTTCAATGCGCCTCAAAGGTATGTATCGAATTCTTTTCTTCGAATTGCTCCAATTTAAGCAATGTCGAAAGCAAGAGAAGATATCCAGACAATGTTTGGGCTCATCGCTCTCGGCGGTCCACGGATGTCTTGGTCCTGTGCTTCTAGGCCTTGCCAGTCCTTTTGATTCAAGCACAGGCTGAGACTTTTCTTCCTTTCCTTTAATATCTGCTTCTTCAACAAAATCCATATCAATATTTTCTTTCTTTCTTTTAATATCTATTTCAACCAAATCCATCTTCTTTTCCTCTTCTTTAAAATCCCCTTCGACCAAATCCATATTTATCTTTTCTTCCTTTCCTTTGATATCACATTCTTCAACCAAATCCATTTTCATATTTTCTTTCATTCCTTTAATATCTCCTTCAAAATCCATAACCGTCTTTTCTTCCTTTTCTTTAATATATCCTTCTTCAAAATTCATATCCGTCTTATCTTCCTTTCCTTTAACAAATCCTTCTTCAAAATCCACATCCTTCTTTTCATCATTTCCTATAATATCTCCATCTACAAAGTCCATATCCTTCTTTTCTACCTTTCCTTTGATATCTCCTTCTTCAAAAACCATATCCCTCGTTTCTTCCTTTCCTTTAGTACCTCCTTCTTCAACCATATCCATATTAATTTTTTCTTCCTTTCCTTTAAAATCTCCTTCTTCAAAATCCATATCCTTCTTTACTTCTTTTCCTTGAAAATCTCCTAAAATCAAATTGATATCTATCCTATCTTCGTTTCCTTTAATATCTTCTTCAACCATATCTATATCTATCTTTTCTTCATCTCCTTTAATATCTACTTCAACCAAATCAATACCCTTTTCTTCTTTCTTTTCTTTAATATCTCCTTTTACCAAATCCATATCCATCTTTTCTTTCTTTCCTTGGATATCTACTTCAACAAAATCCTTATATATATCCACCTTTTCTTTCTTTTCTTTAATATCTCCGTCTTCTACCAATTCTATATCCATATTCTCTTCATTTCCTTTGATATTTACATCTTCAATCATGTCCGTAGCTATGTTTTTATCCTCATCGCTGTTGAAAGCCATTAGCAACAGCAAATACGCAGTCAGTAGTATAACGTAAGCTGTATTACCAATGATTAGTAACTGAAAAAGTGCCCAAATCCAAGGACAAAGTAATAACCCTGCAATAACATCAGGTTTATCCATATTTATCTCGTTGTCGAAAGTAAATCGCCAATAAATCTCAATGTTTGCTAGCATAAGAAAATGAATTGCTTGTTTGAAAACATTGTTAACAGAATTCGAAAAGTTAATCATTGTTATGAGTTTGTATATTGTTATATCACTTTATAATGCCTGTACGTAATTAAAAATTTCCAACAATGTAGTCATTCATTTTTATATTTAAAAAAATGTGTTAAAAATAATTGAAATTTAAACTGTGTTCTCACTTTGAAAATAAAACATGAATTCAGTGTAATCAAATCTAACCAGCTCTATAATACTGACCACTCAAAATGAACGAAAACTAAATATATATATATAGAGAATGAAAATACAGTTTATTATTCAAAAATTACAAACTTATTCTTGTAAATTTCGCAATTCTGATTTAAATCGCACTTTGATATATTCAATTGAAAAATTCCGCATATATTGTCACCCCGCTTATATGGTCTGATTTTTCTGGACCGCCGAGCTGGTAATTGTACCAATACTGACTGAAAGAAATATTCTTCGCAAAAAAAAAAAAAAAAAATCTTTGTAGCATTTTTTTTTTAAAATTTAATGTTAAAAGTCAAATTGAATGGCTGAAACTAAAAAATGCACTCACAAGATTCGGGTCTTTACGCGAGAAAAGCAAAACTCACATTTCTTTGCAAAAAGAGGTTTTAAATTATTTTTCTTCGCCCCTTCCCAGTATTTGAGCACTTGCGAGGTCCCTGTAGACCAGTGTTGGAACAGCTACACTCTACGTTTATGAGCGATGGTAACGGCTTTGGCGATATTTTTGGCGCACTTTTAAAGTAGCCAAGGAAATAATTATTTACTAACTCTTTTTCTGTCACAAATTTTTTTCTTTTTACAACATACTTTTTAAACACATTTCAGAACGTTTTGAAAAGTATATTTTTTAAAAACTTTCACAAAAAGTAGTAAGCTTAAGCACATATCAAAACACATTTGTGAATCAGCAGAGAAACTAAGCTACGAATATTGGTTAAGAATACCCTGAAACTTATCAATTACACTAAATACAAATACAAATACAAATATTGACGACCAGCTACAGGCTCAAGCCCAACAAGGCTGGTCCTTTGTTTATGAATTCTCCGATTCCCACTGACTATCCAATTGTGTCTTAAATTCGTACACTCCCTTTGAATTAACTATATTTTCTGGCAACGCGTTCCAACTGTCTATTACCCTATTAAAGTAGTAGTTTTTCCTTAAATCCCGATTAAAATGTGTCTTATTCAATTTATACCCATGGCCCCTTGTTCTGTTATCCCTATTGAAATTTAAGCCCTCTGTGTCCCCTTGTTTTACAAACTTGAAAAGCTGAATCAAATCCCCCCTCCTTCTTCTTTCCAGTGTATACATGTGCATGTTGATACAGTGGGCATGTTGAAAAAGAAAAATATTTACAAAAGAAAAAAAGCAAGAAATAATACAACCTGACAACGTCAGAATTCTTTCGTAAATAAATAATGAAAACGAAAATGGTTAAAAAATAACAAAACTCTTAATTCTTTCGTAAAAAAACTATTATAATAAAATAAAAATTCCACAACTGTCAAAATACAAGTAAGTGGACCAATGGTATCACAGAAAACGATTTAAAAGGGGGGACCAATGCAATCAAAAGATATTTTAAAAACAAAATAACCAATGGGAAGAAAGAAAGAATTTCAAACGAATCAATGAAATCAAACGATTTTAACGGATTTTGGATGAACTTTCTAGAATATTCAAAATGAAAATTGAAAGTTTACGTTTGCCGAGGTTGCCATGAAAATCACAACAACCGTAACGAAAGATGGGTTGCCTTAATTTATCGTAACTTGCTACTAGAATTGAGCCAAAAAACATCGCCAAGCCGTTGCCATCACTCATAAACGTAGAGTGTAGCTGTACCCCAGTGTTTTTCAAATTTGAAAATTTATTTCACACACATAGGGCTGTTGTAGCCCAGATCGAAAAATAACGAATTAGCAATCGGAATGTTACGAGTTCGAAGCTCGGTCCAACCTAAGTCTGTCGTATATAAGGGTTGTTCATGTTAAATGTGTTGTTGCATCAAACATCCTCAAGAAGGCGTGGTGTGGAAGCTTGGAGAGTGGAGTACCAGCTCAAGTGTTGCCTTGTCATCTGCTCGTGATTCAAATAGCTTGGTATACGGATCTTTCTGTTCGCAATTGATCCCTCAGCCGTTGTGTTTCTACAGTGCAACGTTAAATAACTACCTGCCTTGACACACATATTAGCAATTCGCTTAGATATTTGTAAATGCAAAAGAGAAAGTTCAAAATTTTTTCTTGGCTTTTTTTTTTTAATAAATGCATTGTGACCAAAAATTTAACTCATGCACTGAAGATTTAAGTGCATGATATTTAGAGATGGTAGGTGGGTAGATATTTTAATTAACGTCGCACTGAAGCAATATAACGAGCTATTGGTTAGATCGAGTTTCTGACTCGCAAACCTCGAGTTGCTAATACGGTACTCTTCCAACTGGACTACCACGGACATGATATTTTTTTGGGTAATAATTATACAAAAGAACGCAAAATGTTGAAAATTTCAAGCGTATACTTAGGAACTGAATTAAAAGCTAAAAATGAATAATTAAAACGAATTATTTCTCACTGTTTTTGCAATTTTCTGACTTCATTTCTCAAATATTCTAAAACGTTATTTCGCTAGAAACTTGGGTTAATCTTTCCGATACATTGAATTGACATTGATTTTTTCTTTTGAAATTATAAGATAAGCTCTTTTACCATTGTGTTGATAACAAATTCACAGATATACACTCATTGCCATAAAAATTTGCGCATCAAGAAAAAGTCGTCAAAATGAAACGAAATTTTACACATGTAAGTAATACTTTGATATAAGTAAGTGATTAGAAAATTAAAGAAAAAGGATAATTTATTGCAGAAAAATGTACAAATGGAAGGAAGTTTTAGTACTCTGTTGGACCCCCTATAGCGCGAATGCACGATGCGATACGAGCGGGCATTGAGGCATACAAGATCCGTATGATGTCCTGAGACATCTCGTTCCTGTAAACGCGCCTCTAGTTCGACCAAACTCGTAGTGTCCAACTTGCAGTCCCAAATGATGCTAGATATGCTCGAGTGACAAATCTGGGGATCGAGCAGGCCAGGGAAGGGTGGTAATGTGGCGGAGGCAGTCTTGTGAGATCCTTGCTGTGTGTGGCCGAGCATTGTCTTGTTGAAAAATGGCCACTGGGAGCCCTGCCATGACTGGCATCACATGTGGCTGAAGGATGTCATGGACGTACCGCTGGGCTGTTATTGCACCATGGATCAATATTAGGAGTGACCGTGTACCGTAAGCAATGGCACCCCATACCATCACACCAGCTGTGGGAGCGATGTGTCGCTGTAAAGCGAAGGCAGGATTGAGGCGTTCACCACGGGGCCTCCACACACGAACACGACTGTCATTACTGTTCAAATTGAATCTAGATTCGTCGCTGAAGACGACCTGGTTCCATTCCGTTGCAGTCCAATCCCGTCATGGGCGACACCACTCCAAACGGAGGAGGCGGTGGGTGTGTTTCATTGGCAGCACACGTAATGGGCGCCGCGATACCAGATGTCCTTCAGCCAGGCGCCTTGCGATGGTTCAGGAAGACACAGGGGTACGTAGTGAAGGAGCTTTCTGTGTCTGGATAACGGCCAATGAGGCAGTTGACTCTACGTGTGCGTTTCGTATGATGTGACGGTCTTCTCGACGACTCGTCTGTCGAGGGCGTCCCGAGCCTGGTTGCAGTATAAATGACGTCTGTTCTGTCCACTAGTCCCAACAACTCCTCACAGTAAAATAAGAACGGCCTACTCGCCGAGCTGACCACCCAATTTACATCATCCCGATGATTCTTCCCCTCTCGAACTCTGACAGCTGCTCATATTGTCTTCGATGGCGGCGTAACGGCATGTCTACCTCAGCGTTTCCTTTGCAAAAAATTAAGTACACTCAAATAAACTCTGCTTACCTGTTTTATAGTCCAAGGAGAACGAAGTTCAACGCCCCCTAGTGGCATTACGCAATCACGCTGCATTTCTAATCATTTACATATCTGACCGACATGTACCTTCATGCCAAGTTTTGTTACAATCACACAATTATTTCTTGGTGCGCAAATTTTTATGGAAATAGTTGTGTAACCAAATTTTTACACAAAGAAAGCAAATGAATATTTCGATGAAATGGATTAATAATACTCATTGCTCTCAAATCGTAGATAAACATAGCAAAGAAATGTGAATTTTTTTAAATCTAAATTGCAAATTATCCCTCAAGTAAAGGCTACAATAAAAATGATTTTTTTCAACTGCTCACATGTGAATTCGGACCTGGTTTTAAAATGAAATGAATTATTTGTTCAAAACCTGTTTTTGTCTTCAAAGCAGTGCTCAGCAAAAGGTAATCAACCTGGCAAATATTCCATAATTTGATGGATTTTAATTATTTGGTGTACATTTGTTGTATGTTATTAAAAAGGAATTTAAAAAAAAATCAATTTTGATTTGCTTATATAAAAAATTTCTACGTATTCCTCTTCTGTACATAACTTATGTGATTCTGAGAGCACGATTTTGAAAAATTATTACACTGTAAATTTATTAAGTCAGCAGTTAACTGGATGGCGCTTATATTATTTTGAAATTGTCATGGAAAATATTTCTTATGTGTGCAAAAAATGTGGCTATAAATAAACAAAATTACCCTATTATATGAAATAAAAATGCAAACTTGTATTTCTTCTCAAAGAATTCATGTCATTAAATCTATGGTTTCAAACACAAACAAAACATGGAAAATATTTAAAAGACATTTTGTGCAACTTGCTATAAATTTAAATTGACTTTTTGAATTTTTCGCAAAACTTTACAAACTTTCCTGAAATTGACCAAGAATGCATTTCATTGTTTTCAATTTCCATTCACTTGTTGATTTTAGCAAAATTCCGTTTTTGTTATGATACATCCCATCCAGCGCATTTTGCGCCATAAAACCCAAATACCCATTTTTTCAGGCGAGCGCGGTCATTTCCACAATCCATCCTCGATTCATATACGGAGAATTTTGAAAAGGCGGGTAATGGTAGAGTGCCTATATATTAAGAGTGGCGACATACGGGAAATATTTTCTGATTGCTTAGAGACCTTTTCTACATGGGAATTTTTTATGTGTACGAGAAAAACGTTGCCTGAGAGAGATAACACATCAGATCCTATTTTATTTAACACTGAAGTTAAAAGCTTAACTTTTCCTTTTTCTTGTTAATATTCATGAAACCAATTTCAATAAGTTGCGAGCATAAAAATTTCGGGACTTAAATACCATTGTCAAAAGAAAGAGTGAAGAGAAAATGTGGGAAACTGATCTATATATATAATTCTCTTACGTGGCACGCAAAAAAGACGTTTGTTTTCGCGTTTTGGCAACATTGTACGATTCTTTGTTTATCCCAAAGCCTCGCGCTTCAATTGAATTTATAGCGTTATCGGATGAAATTTTATTGAAAAAAAAATGAATTTTAGTCGAGCTGTTGCAGTAAATAATAGAAATTAAAGAAAACGGAGGATCTTTTCAGGGTCATTTTAAAAAAAAGTCCGTTTCGGGGCAAACTATAATAGTTCAACAAGACGCTTGCATTACAACTTTCGACAACAAACTCAATGAAAAAGCGTGGGTGGCTCGAGTGCTGGGTAAATGTACACACAACAAACATGCTGGGTTTTCAATTTCCAAATCAACGCTCACATTTCGAGTCAAAATTTGCTCAAAGTTTCCATTTGAACTCTGATTACAGAGGTACTGTAAATATATTTTCTGATAAACAGCATAAAATTTAGATTTGAAAAATATTTTTTCGGAATATCATATTTTGTTAACAATTCCTTCTGCTAGGACACATGTCTTCATTGATGCGAGCGAAGCGAGCATAGGTACGCGCAGCGAACCAATGAGGATTGCGAAGGAATCCTCTGGGGGTTGGCGAGCGTTAGCGAGTAGGGGGCGGGCCCCCTAGTTTTATATATTCGCCCAGCAAGCTTCTTTGAGAAGATTCTGGTAGAAAAATGGCTGCCGCGCATGCGCATTGGCCAAATTTGGTTCCTTGTCTCCACTGATTACATAGGCACTCTAGGTAATGGTAATTTTTACGTCGTACTAGAGCTACACAACGGGCTATTGACGACGGTCCGGGATCAATCCTTTAAGGGAAAGATTCGAGGACAACACCACATAATTTTGAACCACGGTCACATGACGAGGCAACACCTGAACTGGCACCCCTCTCGCCAAACTTTCACACCAATCCAACGTGAGGACTTTCGGCCACGACAGATTTAATGTGCACCAGCCGCCTCTACACCATGCGCTAACAAACATCCATGCCCTGACCCGGATTCGAATCAAGAACCTTCCAATCTAGATTGAAAAGGAGGGAAAATGCTTCTTTATTGTACAAAAAAGGATTGCCTCTTTTGGCAGTTTATGGAAGGGACAAAATGGATCAAAATACTACACTGAATTAGGATCCAGACAGCAGAGTCTGGGATTCTGCCGCCGTTGTGACGTTAAGTTTTTGGTTCCAGCTTTGAGTTTACCGGAAACAATAGAGGGTAAGGGTTGCAACTGTTGTAGCCATAAACCTCAAAGCGCCTAACATTTCTTTCCACATGTGTTCTTGTTGTGATATTCAGTTTTTACTTTTTAGCGGAGTGTCATCACAAAATAATCTCAATTTTGTCAGCTTTTGTTTCTGACTGTTTGTCTCAAAGTCAAAACATTTGCATCACTAAGAATTTTTTGTGTCTTTGAATTTTTCTCGAGACTTTTATCAACTGTTTCGTTTCAGAAGGTATGAATGTTTTGTTTTAAAACGATACTTTCTTTTTTTAAATTCTTGTAGCTGTACCGCATTTATCTTCTATTTTTGCATCTTTATTTCAACACTTTAATTTCTGGCTTAGCTTAACTGTATTCATTTAGACTAAATCATGATATTGGTTTTTATAATGTGTAATTTGACATAAGAGAATAGCTATTTTTCCCGCCTAATATTACTTTCGTTTTGCTCAACTTTCTCCAATGAACATGTTATTTAGTATTGGTGCCTGCCTTGTAATTATCTACGATTTAGATGAGATTGTAAGCAATGTTTAAAACATTAGAACGACATCTAGAATAGAATTTGAACTCTTACAATCATATAATCGCGAACCACAAAAGTTTAATTCGTTAACTCGCTTCATAATTTACCCTCACAAGATCCTTTATATAAATTGATATTTGAAAATTTTTTTGGATAAATTTTAGTAAATCCTGGATTTCTATCTATTTCTGTTGAACAAGTCTCCATTCTAGACATAAGGAAACAAAAACTCCCATTTTACTTTTGGGTAGAGTTTAATCCTCTGTTAGTCACATGTATTTTTTAACAAATGAGATCCCGGTGCTTTTTGGAGGTACTTTCATCGTTACACAAGCATTAATTTTTCAAAAAAAAAATTATATGTTCTTTGCTTTAGACTTACCGAAGAATAATTAACTATCAGCATTGTATTATTTAAATTTGTAAATGGTGTATTAGTTATTCTTTTTATTGCATGGCATTCAGAAACTGGAAACAAAAGTCACCGAGTGTGTCAGTACAGGGTGACTCAAACTCTGTATGTTTAATGTAAAAATATAAACCATACGTAGTAGTGGTTTGCAAACTGGTCTGCATCTAGGTACTTCTCCATGGGGAAACTAAAGAATATAGTGCCATGAATAGTACTTTCCTATTGCTAAGTGGCTATAATTTGTACTTTCCTAATACTAAGTGGCTATACCCATCATAAGTCTATCTTAATTGCTGCCTCCCGAAAACAATTTGCTCTGGCAATAGGCTGTACTGTGTTGACAAAAGTTACAGTGTTTGTTCTCGGAGGTTTCTTGCCGGACACTGCAAATCCATCCATTTGATCGAGCAGAAAATGTTAATCATCTCAGAAAGCAAACCCCATGTCAGTCGGAAGAGATCCCTAAGGACTGCAGGCCTTTCCAGGGGCTCTGCAGCGGCAACAGAAAAATAAAATAAAATAAAGAATAAGAAACAAAAAATGTTTTTCATTTTAAATCTCTTCATTAAATATAATTTCACTGCATTGACATAGTGAAATTGTTAAAATATATTTCTACTATCTATCCCCTCTTCATCCCCCTGTACTCCTAAACTCTGTTAACTTGTAATACATGGATAGGTTGAAGAGGCTGCAAAAGAAATTGGTTTGAAAAGGGGCTCTGCTAGTTAATAGGGTAGAAAACCTCTGCTAGTTAATAGGGAAGAAAACCTCTGCTCTAGATGAATAATGTATGTATTTTTTTATTTGGTTTTTAAATTTTGCTTTCGTTTTCTAGATGTTTCATCGACCTAGGAACCCATCACCTCCTGATGATGATTTCGACTTCTTTCGAAATATGTGCATAACATTCCTCAAACCTTCTCATAGTGTACAAACTCTAAATATAGACACCGATATATTTCATAAGGTATTTATTTCTTTGTGTACACCCAATTCTGTTTTTGAACTCTTTTTTGCACAAATTTGATTTAATACCAATTCAAAATAAATATTACATTGTCTTTTTACACAAGCTATTTTGATTTAACATGAGTGGGCCAAACCGATTTCTAAGAATTTTTTGGCCTAAATTCTAATAAAAATTTTTTTTATTTGTTTTGTAGTATCATTTCTATATTACATGCACAACTGAGGAACAAACCGAAATGATGACAGCCTCATACAGAGAATTATATAACAGCCTAACCAAAACACGAACACAACGATTAATAATTGAATTCGTTCGTAAAACCGATGAAACATCAACACCAGAGGAGACTCGTGCTGATTTTGTTCAAGAGATCACTAAAATGTTTTTTTTTTGAATTATTTTTTAGATACAGAACCAATTTTTTTTTCTGCCAGACATGCTATGTTTTTTTTACACAAAAATTTTTATGAATATATTGTGTTAAAACAGAATTGGGTGTACCTACTTATTTTTGTTTTCTATTTGTCAGCTGAATAACTTTTCAACATACAATAATTCAGAAGTTTCTGTTTTGATATTTATTGTAAACTAATCTGTATGGCGATGCCCGTAGCAGTTCTGGGGTCATGTGTGACGCTCGCCAACCCCAAGTGATTGCTACATATTCCCATTTAGTTTGCTTCGCAAACGAACTCTACAGGTAATGCTGTGATGTCCTCAAAGTGGCAATTTTCAACAACGTAAATCAAAACACGCTAGAATCAGAAAACTTTGCATGGTTCCAAAGTCATTACGACTAAAATCCCTTGTGAGGTCAGCAGTTGAAAATCGAAAATTCTCCACCTTTCTTCAATGACTTCACATTCATGAGAAAAAAGAAAGGTGGAAAAAATAATAAAGTAATTTTCAAATGTTCTAGATTAAATTCAAGCTAGACACAAAAATCGAAAAAAATTTGGACTTCTTGCGTGCCAAATTTCATTATTGTAAGCAATGCAGTAACTAGGCATGTGCACCAGCACAGGGCCCATTTAGAAGGTAGCCCTAAATGCCGTTCGCAAAAAATTAAATTTTTTAAATTAAAAAATTTCTTGCCTTTCTACTGTCCTGTTTGGTGATTAGATTTTGCACATAATAAAAGGGAAGGTATATCCCAGCTGCAATTTTAAATAAACTAGATGTTAATAAATTGAAGATGCAGGGATTTGACAACAGTGCCAATGACTGGCAAATATAAGGGAGTAAGTGCACGTATTTTGGAAATTAATAATTTAGCAATATGTATACCTTGTGTAGCTCATAATCTAATTTTAGCTTGTGTCCACGCTGTATCTACAACTCCAGAAATGATAGCTTTTTTTTTTGGAACTGCAAAGAGTATTTAATTTTTTCTTGTCCTCAACAACACTTTAGTTTTCTAAATTTTTGGAAACAGTTGCTGACAATTACCTGCAAGAAAAAAGATAGTAATTTTTAATTAACGTCGTACTAGAGCAACACAATCTACTGACGACAGTCCTGGATTAATCCCCCAAAGTGAAAGATCCGAGGACAACGCCACGTAATTTTGAACCACGGTCAGATGACGAGGCAACACCTGAGCTGGCACCCCACTCTCCAAACTTCCACACCAACCCAATGTGAGGACTTTCGGCCACGACAGATTTAAAGTGCACCAGCTGCCTATACACCATACGCTTACAAACCTCCATGCTAGGACCCGGATTCGAACCAGGGACCCCTCCCGATCGAGAGGCTAACACTTTAACCATTATACTGGTTGCTCGGCGCAAGAATAAAGTAGCAATTTCAGTGCTGTGACTAAACCTAACTTAACTATGCACAAGAAGTTGTATTTATCATCAGCCTTATGCATGCATGGGATTCTAAGTAAGCTGGGTTGAATCAAAAGATAAATATCTGGCATGACACTTCTAAGGATTCCAAAATGGCTGTTATATCTTTTGAAATTTTTTCAACTTTAGCAACGTTAATTGTTTTGGGTTTTATAAGCACAGGGGCTATTTGGCCAAGTGCAGTTTGGATATAAATACTTTTTGTGGCAACGCTCTTGGCATGTTTTTTAGAGAAATTTTTGTAGTGAGTTATGGCAGGTAAAGACAACCCTGCTTGGAATGCCCGTTTTTATTATAACCTCGGGAAGTTTGAATTAAATTTTTATTTAGCTGTTTATTTGTGTGAAGATTAAAAAAAAAAATTATTTTTGCTAAGTTTTTGAAAAGGTGAAGATTTAAATTGGTAGGAATTGAATATAGTCTAAAAACTTTAAAAAAGAGAGTCTGTTGTATGAATATTGTGATATCTGGCCGCTGTTGGCGATCAATTTAGTAGAGTTCTTGGCGACTAATCTCCCTGCATGGAAGGGTTGCCATAGAGAAAATTCGCTGTCAGATATTTGCCTCAGCTGAGAGAGGTTGCTTTTTGGGTGCAATGTATTGCACAGGATGAAAGATGTCTTTTTTTTTTGTCTTTTTATCCTTTAATTAAATTGTTATTTTTATAGTCTCGTGCTTGGTTATTAAAAAAGAACATCACAAATATTTTAACCACTGCTATTTTTTCGGCTTGTTAAGAAAAATCATTAATTCCCCAACTTTTATTTTTCTGACTTACTCGCATGCTTATTTATTTGTTTTAGCATGTGATTTTAACACTGTACGAATCGATGTGTTTACTTTTCCAGGGAGTCAAGAAGTTGAGTTGTATGCTCTACTCTTTGTGAAAACTATTAATTCCTTAGTTATGATTGTAACAAGTTATGATCGCAACTAACGAATTGTAACAATTGCGATTGTAACAAGTTCGATCGCAACTTCACTGCTTTTCCCGGTATGTGTTATAAATCCGGATATCGTAATCTGTACTTTTGTCAAGTTAGTAATGTTGCTTGTTCGTGTAAATTTTACGTATCGGCGCGTGTATGAATCGTATATAAACGTGTTTGTACAACCCAAGTTGGTTTGCTTTTTTAGATTGTTGCTCGTTGAAGATTTGACTTTGCCCCTCAATTGTTATGGTCCAATGTACTTTCTTTTAAATAAATATATTTTTAAAGTTGTAACTTCATTTATCTTTACATTAAAATCCACTGCAATAATTTTCCATCATTGCTAAGTTTTGTTGTGGCTTATACTCCAGTTTCTGACAAATTCAGACAAGATCCATAAGACCGCTAACTCACAAGAAGTCGAGTTCAAGAAGTGGATCACAATAGATGTCGTCCCTGGAGTGGCCCATGCAATCCAATAGGTGCTCTGCTGAAGCCTGATGATTGAGGCGCTTGGTGCAGGTGGTGAAGACCTTCCTGACATCAATGAATGGGAGGCACTTGATGTGACTGCTAGCAAGTTTAGAAAGAGCAGTCTGTGAGCCTCTGTTACATGGGAGCACTAACTGTGTAACTGCTAGGTAAAACAGTTTTGCACAAATTATATTTCGTCAAGACCAATGGTGCCTTTTCTAATATATTCTTCCTTGGTGATATAAAAAGAGCACCAAAAGTGTTGCCTCAAAAAGTCTTCATATGCAAGCTGTACCTAATGAAGCAGGAAAAAAAGCAGAAAGGTAGGTAAGGGTAAAACAGAAAGGAGGACGGATCACTTGTGTACGTTGGAGATACCTGTATACACCTTAAGATGTGCCCTGAGAGCATCCTTTAGCTAAGATCTTGTGCAAGTGGACACTTTTTTATTTAATTAGGAAGATTCATGTTGGTATTTAATTATCTCTGCATTTCTCTTACAACCAAGTTTTTTTACAGTAACAAGCAGTTTACTAATTGATAGAATTATGCTTTTTAATGTAATTTATTTTGATTAAATCATCAATGATGAGGTCCAAAGAAGAAAACATTTTCTTGGGGGTGGGGGGGGGTGATCTTTTGGGGCCAAGATGTGACAACCATGAAAGAAACAGATGGGAATCACTGACTGCTAAATTGTCATAAAAGCCTCAGTTGACACAAATTTAAAATAAACCCGTTTAAATGTATCTGAAACATTAAAGAAAAGTTTAATTGCTTGTGCTTCCTATATGTAGTGAAATGTTGTGTAAAATATAGGCAAATAGTTTTACCGAAATTTTAAATGAGGTTAAGCATGATGAGAAAATGGTCTCTTTGTTTTGAATTGCTTTTGTAATGCTCAATTTGGCACATTTTGTCTAATTTACTACTTAAAATTTGTTTAAGAATTATCAAATTAAAAATCTTAATTCCTGCGTTTAATTTTGCTCATTTTACATTTTAAATAATTTATAGTGAAGGTATTAAATGATTGACATTGATTAATTCCTAGTGTCATAAGGCAACTAACCCACTGTACCATCTAAATTCATTTTCTAATCTTTTTCTGTATTTTTATTTCCAGAATTTGTTTATTTCTCCTCCTGTATCGGAAGATGAAAGACAGTCATCCAGAAATAAAGTTACTGATGCCAATTTGGAATCATCCAGAAATAAAGTTACTGATGCCAATTCCAAAGTTTCAGCACCAAGCCATAGCATCCATGAAAGAACATCGGAACCTGTGCTTTCTACATTGTCATGTAAACCTTTTTAGAAATTTTCGTTTTGTTTTTTATTTAATTTTCTTGGCAAAACCTTCAATGTCTTTCATACTTATTAGCATAGTTTTTAGCTGCTTCATTTTGTATCTAAGCATCTAAAATTGCTAATATAATTAGGTTTGAAAAGGAGGAAAGATCACTGGTACCTCGGGTTTGTGATGCACATGCGCATCTAAAGAAGCTGTGCCTCGGAGTGCATCTCGTGTTTGGCACAGCTTGCCTGTTTTTGGATCAAGCATCATAAAACCCATGACTTATGACTCAGAAGTGCCAGCACCGCGACTAATAGTGTATTGTACTGAGACCCCTGCTGATCCACTACAGACCGATTGCCAAAATAAATTTCAGCATGTACCTGATTGAAATGTTGGACAATTCCCAGGGTTCGATGCAATGGTATCCCAGATATTTGGATCATTGTGCAGAGTAATAGTCACACTCTCACAGAATGTGTATAGAACTCTCCTCTACCATCCGACAACCTCTACATAATGGGTGATCTATAACACCCATAATGTTGAGGTGTCTATTCAGGGTATAGTGGCCAGTTAGAAGGCCAATAGCTATCCTGATTTCTTTCCTGCTCAATTTCAGCAGTTCCATCAATCTATCCCAGGGAGATTGTTGATTGAGCTCTTTGGCTTGCCTTCGATCATTAGATCGAAGCCAGGTTTGGTAGGACTCGGCGAGGAGTAAACCCTTGATAGTCTCTCTAACCACATTGTGAGGTATAACCAAAAAAGGCTCTTGTCCAATAAATGGCGTCATAAAACCCATACCGACCAAGTTAAACTGGTAGACCGAAGAGCTTGGTTTTGAGTCTGAATTTCATATGTGCAGAAGTCAGTTTGTGAATTTTCCTGGGCTAAACATAAATGCAAGCCAGCTTTCCCCAGGTCTTGCAGGATGGCTTGTCCCCCCCCCCCAGTTCACCATCGGTACAATGGGGCAATGCCTTCCTTAGGGCCATGGAGTAATAGACCCATGTTCTTGTCAGTCAGGCATTTGCCATACAATCCTTAAGCTGTCAAGCAGCGGTAGCCTATTTGGAAAGTAGCGGACTGGCAACCAGAGGGTTGCGAGTTCAAATTCAACCAAAGGCTTGTGTACAAGGGGGCTGGTGCACGTTATATCTGTTGTGACCTCAAATGCTCTCATGTTGGCATAGTTCAGAGAGTGGGGTGACAGTTCAAGTGTGACCTCATCATCTGACCGTGGTTCTAAAGGCCATGGTATTGTCATCGGGGATTGATCCCGGACTGTCGGCAAGAGTCCACTGTATTGATATAGTCGATGTTAATTAAATACCTACTTCCCTACTTTAAGCTGGCATAGGATGGGGAAAATGTTTTGATTAATAATGTGGATTCAATGACTTAGATATAAAGACTCCTTATGTGTTAATTTTTCAGATAAGAAGCAAATGTGCCATGCTGATTCAGAGGATATTTCTACAGAAGGGAGTAGAAGTATAAAGAGGTATAAAATCCCTAAGAAAAAAGCAAGCTATGAAGATTCTGATTCTGACACTTTATCCGGGTTAAGTTTTCGTTTTGATGATCTCAAGTCCAGATTGGGGACTGAACAAAATCTTTATGCAGATGAAACGGCATCTGTGCATGGAACACAATGTGTGAAGCCTAGAAATCTTAAATTATATCCCGATAAAGAAATATTTATACCTAAAAGTGTCTTAAGAGCTCAAAAACGTGCAAAGCATGATGGATCTTCCCAAGTAAAAGAAAATTTCAAATCAAGTAGCTTAGAACATGATAGGGCTTCAAAGAAAAAGAGTGAGAAAAGTGTTTCCAAACATATGATTGCTGCAAAAAGTGAGCCATTTCCTGATGGCAATCAAAAAAGGCATCACAAGAGTTCAAAACGTAAAAAAAAAAAGTTAGCATATTCAGATAAAAGTGATTCTGATGAATTAGAAGCTTCAAAATCGAGAAAACATCGTAGAAGCTCTCAAATTTACAAGGACATATCAGAAAGTGAGGATTCTGATAATGCAGCAAATCCAAGAAAGAAATCACAAACAAAAAGTTATAAGAAGCAACTTAAAAACTTCAGAGAGTATGATTATTCTGATACTGAATTGAATTCAAGATCTGAAAGGTATCGTAAAAGCTCTAAAAAGTATAAAAAGGAATGTGATTTGTCAGATTCTGATAGATCAAATTCGAGAGGGTCTTCAGAACCAGACCGACGTTATCGATATTCTTACAGAAATGAATATGATACCCCAGATTCTGATACATCAAATACAAGAAAGAATTCAAGAGTTTATGATAAATATCAAAGAATCAAACAAGAGCCTGTAGATGAATTGGATTTTGCAGAATCAAAATATAGACCAGACTTAAAAGTCAACCTGGATTGGGAAGAACCTGCATACTTTGGACCCGATAGCTTTTATTGTAAGGTAATTATTTCCTGCACTTATAGTTCTATGACACAATAACAACTTATATTCATACTGTTAATAACATGTTTAGTTATCTATTTATAATAGTTAATTTGAAGAATGTATGATATTACTACACTTAAAGTTTTTTAATTAGATGCAGATTATAGATTTAGTAGCTAAATGAGACAGCTATGGGTTTTGTTTGGTATCATCTTTTATTGCAATAATATTAAAGTAACCCCTCATTCTGTTGCACATTTGTGGATATTACTTTTTTTAAACTGTCCCCGTAAATTTTTGGTGTGTGAAAGCGAGGATTTCTCAGATGACACTCCTTCATTGCAATTGGTACCAGAGAGTAAAAAAATCATGGTGATTTTTTTTTTAAATCAATTAATCGTTTTTTTTTTTAAATTTAAATCGGATTATTTTGATTTAAATCAGATTTTTTTTATTTCAATTTCTGCAGGCCCTATACATTGTTTTTATATTAATAATATATAAATTTGTTAAATAAAAAAATTGAGTTTGTGACATGACATGTTTAACTTTTAAACACAAGTTGACATCCTACATAGTTTTTCTTGAGAAAAGTACATGATCATGTTAACAAATTTATCAATAAGAGTAAGTGACAGACCTAAACTATAGTCTGAGAAGTAGGATAGAGGACAAAAATAATCAGACTATAGTAAATTCTGATAATAAAACTCTGCCGAGCAGCAATAATAAATGGATTTTCACTTAGTTTTAATTCAAATTTATCTTTATTTTATTGTGCTGACATTTTAATGTCTGTGTGAAAATGTATATTTCTACTCTTTAATCTCTATTGCACACCACAAGAATAAGTAGTGTAGCCATTAGTGCTGAAATCACCATGAGTGCAAAAAAATTAATTCCTATGGTGTATTTACTTCAGAGCTCGAAATACCCGGGTGCACTGTGCACATGAAAATACAATTGTGTACCTAATTTTTTTCCGCTAGGTGTACTCATTGCTTCTAACATTAAAAAAAAAAAAGGGGGGGGGGGACATGTTGTATGATACTTTGATGTTTGAACAAAATATTAGTATCGACCTCTGTCGTTAATTTTCCCGCATTTTTATTTTATATTATTTTTTGGAGGTTGAAAAAACATCTATTGGATTTTCTCACCATGACGAGATTTGGTGGCCTTTTTTAAGATTAAAACTGAAGTCATTTGAAGAAAAGTTAACTCTGCGGAAATCTTAAATGTCAAAAGGAAATGTTGACTGCTTTTCTGGTGTTGATAAATCTCGAGAAAAAAAAAATTTAGACAAAATTATAAGCACTCTCTCAAAAGCTACTTTTCATCACTTTAAGTTGACAAATATGAATAGTTAATCAACCCATTTGAAATTTGCAAGACATCAAATTTGACAACAGAAAAAAAAAACAGCTTGTTGATTTGAAAAACAGTAAGTTTTATTGTTCAACATTCTTCGAGAAAAATTTCGATGAGTTTTGGCTTTCTGTCAAAAATTTGTACTTTGCAATCAGCTTGAAAGCTATTAAAGTTCTTCCGCCTTTTGCATCTCCATGGTTCTGTGAATTTGGATTTTCAGCATTGACAGAAATCAAGTCCATAAAGCGACAAAGACTTTTAAAAGTTGAGACGATGAAATGCGAAACTTGTCTGGTGATTTCAAAACCTCCTTTTGGTATAATTTGTTCAAGAAAATTTGTAATAAATAATTTGTTTTGTTTTTTGTATCATACAACTTTAGCATTTGTTATATTCAGGTGTGCCGAAATTAATTCTGGTTATTTTTAGTGGGCCGTCAACCGAAAAGAATTGAGAAACACTGCTCTAGTATAACGTTTATTAAAATTACCTTACCCTTAGGATACTTAAGGACATTGTCAAGTTTCTGGAAAGGGGAAATTTACCAGACTGAAAGAAATGCTTGAAAATGAAAATGTAGCCTTGTGAGGCTCTGATGAAACAGCGTGGGTGTACCCACTGTGTTAGTTAGTTGTAGGCTGCCAAGGTTCAATTCCTTCCTAGGTGTATTTCTCTCTTCTGTGTATACAGGGTGCTAACAGAACCATGAAATCGGGGAGCATTTTAATTCTAGATAAATCAGAGACATTTTGATAACTAAAGCTTCGGTTTCCTAAGAAAGCGTAACCGTGATCTGGCGGCCGTGATGTATCCGTTGGTGACGTCACTAAAACGTTGTTTATACTAACACATGGTGTTGGTTTCCTAGAGAGTGTTGTTTGTGAGCATAACGAAAATTATCGGAGCCGCCATTTCCATGACTGTCGTCATAGCGGTCTCAAACAGTTGGGGAACGTTTTTTTCTCTTGTAGCGGCCAGATTTCATTTCCTGCTCCAAACGATTCGAACGAAGAGGAGCGAAATAAATAAACACTTTTGACTGCCATTGATTAATTCGTTTTTGTAAAATCGGGATCGTTAAAACACAGAATAAAAATTTCAACGGATTTGAAATCTGCGGAAAATTTGACACCAGATCGATACCTTAAATGTGATTTTCTTTAAATAAATAATTAATAAATAATTAAATTTAATAAATAATTAAATAATCAAATGGTAAATAATTGAATTATAAAACCGTTTTTGATATCGTTCTGGCATAGAAATTTACGCTGATTTGAAATCTGTTGAAATTTTCACTCTACCTTCAACGATCCCGAAGTTAGAAACTTTAAACTAGAGAATAAATAACCACTTTGTTTTGTTTATAGAATAAAACAAACCACGACAGCCGTCTGTGTTGCCCATTCTCCAACGAATTCTGTCCGTCTAAGTTGACAACTCTCGATTTTTGTTTAGACGGCCGTCTAGTTATGCCCGCGGCATCATGACGTATCACGGCTGTTAGATAACGACTCCACTTTTTTAGGAAACCGAAGCTTTAAACAGCAATTATTATAGTTTGTCCTGTTTGGAGATGCACAATTACGAGGGCTTTTTGAGAATCGAATAAATGGTATTCGCCAAAATTGTAATTTTAATAAAGAAACCAAGTGTCTGTAATTTTTGAAAAACGCAAAAAACGTCACCACAGCGTCTCGTCGCCATGATGCTTGTGATACAATTTAAAATTTTTGCGATTATTGATGTTTTTTTTTTTTTGTGTATTGAATTATTATTTTTTGTTTGCAATGACATTTTGGGAGAAATTTTTATGTATATTTGCATTTGATTTTGATGTATACTAAGATAATGTAGGGTCAAATGTAATAAGTTCATATTAAAAATATTTTGTATTTTTTCTCCAGTTTTTTCAATTGCTATTGTAAGAGTTTGGTTAAAGGTTCCAACCCTTGAAAAAACAATTAAAATATCTGAAGAGAAAAAAAATACAAAATATTTGTGGAGAATTATCCTTTTACCCCATCTGACCCTAAATAAATTTTAAAATAGTGTTGTGTAGATACTGTATATCGATAGCAATCACGGATCACAACATTTCTTAAAGGAATTGTAAAAAATGGGAAATTTTTTCAAGGATTTTGTTGCCGTCCTGGTATATTTTTGGATAGGTGTGTAAAGTCCGTTGGAAGTGTTTGCTTACATAATAACATGAATGGCATTCGATTGGAATAATTTTACCCCACCAACTCATTATCGCTGTTATTGCATACGGTACTGAACATTAAACTTAGAACCAGAATTTTTGCTTAAGATGTCAGTTATTGAAGTGCTTTGTTTACATTCCAACCTACAAAAGGACTCGTCCAATCCTATGTGACTTAACGCCTTCTCACAGGAGCCAAACTACACACACTAATGAATTAGAAACCTCGAATCATTATTTTATTGAACCTCCATTCATTCCTTTCCAATGGGAAAAACTGTTTGACTTATTCATTAATTTACACTTTCATTTCTACTTTGATTTAAATGCTCTATTATTTGGAACAATCAAGACTCAATTCATCTACAGTTATATGCACATTGAAATGCATTGTGTAATTCAAAGTGATAAGTGATGATTAATTTGGAAATTGATTATTCTTCACACATGGGGTTCCCACAGGTCAGAAAATTTAATTTTGTCAAAAAAAAAAATAAGAAGAAAAAAAAAATTGTCTATAACCTGGAAAATTGTTTTAATGACCTGGAAAATGATTGATCATGGCTTCTCAGATGCTTTGGAGAAAAGTAGCCAATAAGATTCGTACACAGTTTCGGATCACTTTATTTTGTGAATTGAATAATTGAATTTTTCAACTGATTTTAAAAGAAAAATCTAATATTTAACAGGTAAGGTATTTTGTTTCATTCACTGGCTTGAATTGAAGGATTTCATTCTTATGATACACAAAATCACAAATTGAATCAAGTCAAATGTGTTGGATTATTTGAATAAGTTATTTTAATGCAAAATTACTTTTGCTTTGTGTATTAATGTTTTACAGTGTATAATTTTTGAATTGGTTTTCATTATTGGCTATGAATGCTAAATTATATCTTGGTTTTTCACCTTTAAAATGTCGGGAATTACTTAAATATAGCGTGGAATTTTGTAAAAATTTGTCTGGAAAACCTGGAATTGTCAGCGAATTTTATTTCTGAAATAGAACCCAGTTCTCAAAGAAAATTTTACTTTTGCTTGAGTGCAGGAATTATGACAGAAAATTACCCATACTTTAATCAACCTTTCTTTTTGACCCTGTAAAGTTTGTTAGTTTAATTGTCAATGGTGATATTGTACAATGTACTTGATTAATTTATTTTCACTTCTTTTTTTGAGTGCTTCAATAAAGTACAGTCCTTGTTGGGGATTAGCAGTGACACCTTTATCCTCTGACATCAAGTCGCTTTTTTTATTCCCTACTATAATAATTTTTCTATTTTAGATGAATGGCCCAAGAGCAATTCCCAAGTTATGAATTAATATGCTTTAACCTTTTTCGAGGACTGTTCAATAAAGAATGATCATAATTTTTTTAAAGGTGATTAAAAAATCAAGAAAAATAAAATTAATATTGAATGTGTAGAGTGGGATAAGTGGAGAATAGATAGCACAAGTTTCACTGTTATGACATCATTGCTGAGGCCTTGGCAGCCGACCAAGAATGCTTAGGTTGACTTTCGCCTACTGCAAAAATGTATGTGACACGCGAAGTGCAACACACTGCATTGAAATTTTGTTTTTGCCTTAAAAAATCGTCAGCTGAAGTCAGTGGTGCTACAGGAAGATTAGGAGGAGAGTCATGTTTGTTCCTCATTCTTCATATAGTCCTGATTTAGCACCGTGTGATTTTTTTTCCTGTTCCCGAATTTGAAGAAACACCTCTGGGAAAAGCAGTTTTCATCATCACAGGCAATGGTAAAAGTTGTAAAAAAATGGCTTCCAGCTTGTGTTTGAAGACAGGTGAAGAGGTGGGATAAGTGCAGTGCATTGCATGTAATTGAGAGTATTTTGAGAAAAACCAAAAAAATATGGAGGATAAGTACAGAAAATTATTTGTTATTAATTTATGATCATTCTTTATTGAACAGCCCCCATAATTTTTTTTTGCTTAATTTCCATCTCACTAGAACTTTTTGAAAAAATTTGATTTTTAAAGCAGTGGCGGTAATGTTATGTGGCACTATATTGATCTGAATTTTTTTCTAGGAAATTTGATCTCACTACATGGCATATTTTATTAATTAAAGGATCTGTACGTCTTATTCCTTCACCTGATGTATTAACTTACAGTTTTATATTTTCTGTAGGTCTGCCAAATACCTTTGAACAGTGAAAGTACTTATGAGAGTCATATGAATGGAAAGAAACATAAAAAGGTAAAAATTCCTTTACTATCTTCTTTCATAGCCTTTATCATTTGCCTTTTAATGCAATGAAGCACTTGTTTGTCAAAAAGAGCTAAGGCCACAAGATCCTCTGATAAATACCAAAGATGATTTTTAGTTTTTCTGATGCAACTTTGCTTATTTCTTTATCAATCTTTTTATACTGTAATAAAGATTTCATTAAATTAAAAGCATTGTATGGTGCATTTTGAGGTAAAGAAGCTGTCTTCCAAGCTTTTAAATACACATGTAAAACATATATATGTATCTTTCGCAATCCTTTTTCTCCTGTTGGAGTGATGGTATAAACTAGTAACTAAACATCCATATTTTAAGAGTACAATATTTTGAAAACCATCGAGCGTGGTGCATAGCCTCAGGTGCCATAAATCGGATTCCACAAGAACAGGGTGGTAACAGTACCTAGAAAACCGGGAAATCAGAAAACTTTTTATTTCTGGAAAATTTCCAAATTTTACAAAAAAATCAGGGAAGTTTTGACAATTTAAACGGCTACTATTATCGTTTGTCCTATTTTGAGATGCACGATTATGAGTGTTTTTGTGAATCGAATAAATCGTATTCGCTGAAATTGTAATTCGAAAAAAGAACCATAGTGTCGTAAATTTTGAACACTGCGGAAACCGCCAACGCCGTTTTTTTCGCGCAGTGTTTTGTGCCCTTTAGGCTTGTGGGACACAATTTGAAATTTGTGCAACAAATGGTATTTTTTGTGTATTAAATTAATTATTTTGTTTGCAATTATAATTTTTTAGAATTATTTATGTATATCTGCATTTGGTTTCGATGAATAGTATCACAATGTAGGTTCAGGTGTAAAAAGTTCCTTAATCAAAATATTTTTAATTTTTTCTCCAGTTTTTTTAATTGCAATTTTAAGAGTTCCAAACAATAACAATTAAAATATCTAGAAAAAAAAAATATTTGTGGAGAATGATCCTTTCACACCCTCTTACCCTAAATATTTAAAAATAGTGTTGTATGGATACTGTATGTCGATACCAATCGAGGATCATAACATTTCTTAAGGGAATTGTTGAATCAGGGAAATTTTTGTGAGACTATCAGGGAAATCATGGAAATATCAGGGAACTTTTTTTCAAGGATTTTGTTGCCACCCTGAAGAAGGATACACCGAGAAATATCAAAATCAGTTCAAGAAATTCTCGATAATCATCTCTTGAGTGGGAATCATGCAGTAATTTTTCAGCAAGTTTTATTCTACCGTTCTTAATATCAGCCACTTGGGCCCAAATGTCATTATTATTGATTCCTGTCCTATATTTATTCCTATCAATGAACTCCCGGTAGGTCTGGAATCTTTTAAAGAGAAGTACATCTGGTGCAGAAAAGAATCCCATTCATTTATTAAAAACTGCACCAATAGTTAATTCCATGATGTGGTGACATGCCAAATATTGTAGGGTCTTGTTCATTTTTGTTCCAGTAAGACACTGGTGCCATTGCTTTAGCCACTATTCAAATGCGTTGTGTCAAAGCACATAGCACACTTTGTCAGCTAAGCCTCAGTCCTACAAAGCTGCATAAACTGCAACAGCTTGATTTTCTCCGGTTCTTTATGCAAGTTTGGCCACTGTAAGTAATTGATGGACACTTTTTCCAGAAACTATGACAAGGAAGTCTATCGACTTTTTCTTTCCCAGTTTAGTTTTGTAACAGTTTACCATCCCAGTGAACTGTTAATTTAGCATTCTGTTCCTGGAATTCAGTTTTCAGCAGCTGAAACAAAATAGAGCGGTGTTTCATTCTTTTTCTTGGTAAATAGAACTTCTGCTTAGGGTAATGTCATCCACTTCACAACCCAAACTCCTTGCCGTTTCATAAACAACAAGCACAGCCTTACGATCTGACGCTTATATGAAAAGGACATTTTTAAAATACAATTATTTTTTGTTGATTACAATAACAATTTTATTTGTGGTTAGTTTGGTTTTTGGACAACACACTCACTATTGAACAATGATCCAAACTTGATCTGCATTGAGTTACCTCATAATATAATCAAAATGTTTTTATATTTTGTCTGATTTATTTTTTAATACGTTAGAATAAAATAGTAAGGTAGGACCTAAAAAATTTTCACCTACGAAATTTTGGACCACACTAATATACACAGTCCAGTCACATTAATGTGACCACCACCTACTTTCGAGGTCAACGTGAAATAACCAATCACAAAAGGCAGGTGGCAGCACATTGCAGTGGAGTGTATATAAAGGATGTCCTAGGGCATCGGAAGGCATTTCAATCGTTGGTGTAATGCAGAAACGTAGCAATTTATCCGACGTCGAAAAGGGCATGATTATTGGATTTCGGGCCAAGTGTGGAAGCATTTCGGAAACGGCTAATTTTGTGAACTGTTCGCATGCCGCTGTGATAAAAGTATACCGTGCATGGCAAAATGGCTCTATCCAAAATCATCGGCGTGGCACATGTGGTGCACCACGAGCTACAGATGACAGAGGCGAACGAAGGCTACAGAGATGCGTTTGGGCGAATGGACATTCAACTGTTGAGCAACTGACCGCCCAGATGAACCAAGGGGCTACCAAGAGTGTATCCTCAACAACGGTTCAGCGAACGTTGCTGCGCATGGGCTTCCGCAGCAGACGCCTGGTTAATGCACCTATGCTGACTGCTGTTCATCGGCGATGAAGACTAGAATTTGCACGCCAGTACCGCAACTGGACGTCCACAGAGTGGCAACAGGTCTCTTTTTCCGATGAATCAAGTTTTATGCTCCATCGGACAGATGGACGTTGGCATATACGGCGTGAAACGTCTGAAAGCAAACACCCTGCAGCAATTGCCGGAAAGATCCAGGCTGGAGGAGGGAGCTTTATGGTTTGGGGAATGTTTTCCTGGCATTCATTGGGTGCACTCATCATTGTGGAAGGCACGATGGATCAGCACAAGTACGTATCTGTCCTTGCGGGCCATGTCCACCCCTACATGCGAAATATTTTTCCTCAGAATGATGGCATCTACCAGCAGGACAATGCGAGGTGTCATACAGCTTGCAGTGTATGTGCGTGGTTCGAAGAGCTGCAGGATGAGTTTACTGTACTCCCCTGGCCAGCAAACTTACCGGATTTAAACCCAATCGAGAATCTGTGGAACCACCTCGATCGGGTTGTTCGCGCCATGGATCCTCAACCCCTTAATCTAGCGCAGCTGGCCACGACACTGGAGTCGGCATGGCTCAACATCCCAGTGAACGCCTTCAGAAACCTAATTGACTCTCTTCCTGCACGTCTCGCAGCGGTCTGCTCTGCCAAAGGTGGTTATTCTGGCTTTTGACAGGTGGTCACATTAATGTGACTGGACTGTGTATAAATATATATACCTACTGTATATTTGCAATTAAACATTATAAATGTTTGTCAGGGTTCCCACGGATCTTAGAAAGTGCTTATTTTGACTTTCCTTTTCTAAAAGCCCTTAGAAGTACTTATTTTTTGTCAATAGTCCTTATAAAGTGCTTATTTTCCTTTGAAAACAAAATACATTTTTCAAATGACTATACATAATACATACATAAATATGCAGCAAATGAAAAATTATGGTGAGATATGAAAATTCTTATGATTTTATCACATGGACAAGCTACAGTAGAACATTACTTCAGTATAAATTAATCATTTGTGGTTGAAAACTTAAAGGAAGGATCTTACATTGCTCAGAGGCTCATTTATTAGAATGCAAATAATTCTAATGATATTCACACTACAACTATAACAAAAGAGATGAGAAAGTTTATATCTTCAAGGCAAAAGTATTTCCTTCATTTGGAAGAACAATACAAAATTTTAAAAATCATAAAAGTCTAGAAAACAGTAGAAAAAAGGAAAATAAAAGAACTAAACTATTTAAAATCTTAAAAAGCTTTTCTTTAAACTAATATTACAGATATGGAAAATTCAGCAGAACTCTACTAAAGCAGAATCTTCTAAAAGTATTCCCTTTTTAAAATTTATTAAAGCAAATGCACTGCAGAGAGATATAAAAGAAAAAACGTCTGAAAAAAAAAAGGAATTAGACAATCAGTGTCTGCTGCAGTATGGCAAGATAGGGCCTTAGCACTTTGCAAACCCAACGAACCCATGTCTCATTGCTCGAAATAATTTGGGTCTGTATCCCACCTCAATAAAACCTTAGTGTGTATTTTGGAAGGTTCTGTGCCTGATTTTATTACAAGGGAACTATTGTAGATTTGTATTCTGGTAGGTAGTTAATTAATGTCACACTGGAGAAACACAGCCAGCTATTGGCATCAGTCCAGAATCAATCTAAGGACAGCGCCTTGTAATTTTGAGCTGCAGTCAGATAATGAGAACTAATGCCATGTTAAAGTGAGGCTATTTGAAGTCATGAGAGATTTAATGTGTACCAGCTTCCATGTACTTGTCTTTGGCTGGACCGAGTTTTGAACTCACAACTCCCTTGTTGCTAATCCTTTACACTTACAACTGGGCTACTGCTGCCCCTTTTTTATAATGGAACTAGCTGAAGAACCTAGTGTTGTTTTGTTTGGGTTTCAAATATGACTGCTGCATTTCCCTGCATTAACTCAAATACACAAACCCTGTAGAACGTGTTTCCATGTCCATTTATTGTAGAAAAACCAACTTTAGATTTTAAAATTGGGGCTTTGAGAGGCACTTTTAGGACTACTTGTGTGCCAATTTTGATGGCTAGATATTGATCTGAAAACTTGTAAGAACTATTGTATGTTTTCCGCAGTGCTCTAAAGTATAAGTGACCCAAATTTGGTGTGGAATGGTCAAATGGTGTAGATTTGTATTGAGAATATACACCCACCCACATCCTTTTTTTTATATAGATAGTAATGGAATTCGAATGAAAAGGTAGAGCTCAAAGACTACATTCAAAAGATTTTATTTTAATCTGAAAAAATGTATATGATATTTTGAATTGCAATTAAGTTAAATAAACTTAATTGCAATTCAAAATATTAGATACATTTTTTCAGATTAAAATAAAATCTTTTGAATTCAGTCTTAGAGCTCTATCATTTAACAGTGGTTCAAAATGACGATGCACGGTTTCTAAAGAAAGGAGTTTAAAGTATGCATGCAATATTTCTAGAGCCCTATCATTTCTTTATATTGATGAAGTAAAAGTAAGACCAGTGGCTTGTTTCGCAAACTGACTTTGTACCACCTAAAGATGTTAAAAACATTTGAATTGACCACATATGGAGAAAGATAATCGAAAAAAGAAATGCAATTGGCGAAAAATATATATAAAAATGTAGCATCACTTCTGAAAGCTTGTCTTACTCTCAGTCATGGTACTGACGTTGAGAGAGGATTCTCGATTTCACAACATATCCTCTCTGAAGAGAAGTCGGCGATGTCTGAAAAAATGGTGGTGCCAATAACCAAAAAGATTTTGAGTGTGGCATACACTTCTAAATCCTACTTCAAGTTTTTGGAGAAGCAAAAGAAATTAAAGAAACAGAAAACAAAAGAAGATAAAGAGAAAGAAGAAAAAAAGAAAACTAGAATTGTTAGAAAAAGAATTACACGAGAGAAAAGAAACAATTTCAAATATGGAATCGAGTAAAAGCTCTCTCCCAAATGCAAAAAGAGATGCTGTCTTCAGCAGATTCGTTATTGAAGGAAGGGAATGGCCGCTTTAAAAAAATCTTTAGAAAAGCAAGACCCAGTTCAAATGTGCATTGCTCAAGGAATGCTTGATGCAGCTGAACAAATGCATCAAAAAGGGAGAGAAAGAAAAGCAAGTACACTCTGAACAGTGTTGTTCAGAAAAGAAAATCTACCCTTATTGATCATCTTAAATTTTTTTTTTAATACAACAAAAATATTCTTATGACTTGTTGAAGGGGTGACTCAGAAGAGTCCCAGCACCGCAACAGATAGTCTATTGTACTCAGACCCCTGCTGATCCACTAAAGACCGATTGCCAAACAAAATTTCAGCAAATACCTGATTGGAATGTTTGACAGTTTCCAGGGTTCGATACAGTGGTATCCCAGATATTCAAATCATTGTGCAGAGGTGGTAGGTCACATTCACATAGAACAAGTACAGAACTCTCCTCAATCATCCGATCAATTAGTAATGGGTCATCTATAACAGTGCTCCCCAACCTTTTTATCGCCGCGGACCGGATCAATGTTTGATAATTATTACGCGGTCCGCTTGGGGGGGAGATACGTTGATTGTTTATTTTAGATTGTTTTGATTCAATAATTTTAATTTAATTGTATTTAAACATGCCTTCAAAATAAAATACAGTTACACCAAAAAATGAATATAATGTGATTTAACATTTTAACTCACTATAGAACGCTAAATCAATAAAATAGTTTCCCAACCACAAAAACCCACGAAGCGCTCGAACTCTTTTAAAAGCAAAGACAGGTGATCGTGCACCAACTAGGAGAATGAATGTTTAGGCTTAGTCTCGCCTAAACTCTCGTCAATCATCCGATCAATTAGTAATGAGTCATCTATAACAGTGCTCCCCAACCTTTTTATCGCCGCGGACCGGATCAATGTTTGATAATTTTTACGCGGTCCGCTTGGGGGGAGATACGTTGATTGTTTATTTTAGATTGTTTTGATTCAATAATTTTAATTTAATTGTATTTAAACATGCCTTCAAAATAAAATACAGTTACACCAAAAAATGAATATAATGTGATTTAACATTTTAACTCACTATAGAACGCTAAATCAATAAAATAGTTTCCCAACCACAAAAACCCACGAAGCGCTCGAACTCTTTTAAAAGCAAAGACAGGTGATCGTGCACCAACTAGGAGAATGAATGTTTAGGCTTAGTCTCGCCTAAAATCCCCGCTAATGTCTGAAACATGTCCAAAATGCCTCTGTTCACGCGCCGTCCCCACAACTTGAGTTTGGATTTAAATGCAGCTACTTTGTCTGCCAACTTGTAAACAGTTGTCACATTTGTCAAAATTAGAAAATAGAGACATACAGAATTCAGAAATCATAATTGAAGCTCTAGTAATAGAACAAATTTCAAGTTCTGATTTACCGCCTCCTAATTTGAGTGGACATTTCATAGATTAGAACCACACAAACCCGAGATAAATACACCAAAGTAAATAAAATGGAAATAATTTAATATTTCTCGGACGACCCGGTACCATTTGATCCACTGACCGTTAACGGCCCGGGGGTTGGGGACCACTGATCTATACCACCCATAATGTTGAGGTGTCTATTCAGGGTACAGTGGCCAGTTAGGAGGCCAATAGCTATCCTAATTTCTTTCCTACCCGAATTCAGCAGTTCCCTCAATCTATCCTAAGGAGATTGCTGATTGAGCTCTCTCCTCGGGATTGAGCACTTGTCTTTGATTATTAGATTGAAGCCATGTATGGTAGGGCTCGGCAAAGAGCAAATTCCTTGTAGTCCAACTAACCACATTGTAAGGTAGACCCAAAACAGAATCTTGTCCAATAAATGATGTTTCAGATCCATGTTTTGCTAATTGGTTCGCCGTTTCATTACCCTCAATGCCACAGGGACCCAGACGAGACAGACTGTTTCTCTCAGCCAGGTCCTCAATTGCATTGTGACATTCCCACACGGCTTTTGAGGTGAAGCAGTGACTTTGCAAAGCCTTTAGGGCTGCTTGGCCATCAGAAATTTTTATAACCATCTTAACTACACCTCTATTGATGCAGTTGTAAGTACAAGCAGAGATCGCCAGAACCTCAGCCTGATATACAGTGGCCAACTTACCCAAAGAGAAAGATAGCCTTATTGTCCGATTAGGACTGAAGTCACCTGAACCAGTGCCATGAGATGTTTTTGAACCATCTGTGTTACAGATTTCATCACTTCCCCTAATCAGCCCAGAGACGAATCTTCATTTCTGTCTGGTTGGAAAGATGTTATATTTGACTTAAAAGCAAAATTGCTTTAACATCCAGTCAGATCTCATTATTAGAAAGGGATGCTCCTTCACATCTGCGAATCGACATTTTTGAACACAGACATTTTATAGGACGATTTCCACAGTCCCACGAGTTAGAGGCGTTGTGAGCATGAAATTGCCTCTAGTTCCACTTGTTTATGCAGTGGTAGGAGTCCCAGAAATAGTTCCAGACTCTGTGAGGGAGTGGTTTGCATTGCACTAGTAATTACAACGGTCGCCATTCTCTGTAGACTAGTGAGTGCTTTCTTCACTGTCTCATTACAGGTTCTGTTCCACCAAGCAATGGCCCCATAGGATATCGGAACAATAATTCCGGTGTGTATCTAATGTACCGTTTTCGGTGTCAGATCCCATAAAAAGTACATAACCACCTGTAGTTATGTATATTATTTGTACAATAGATTGCAAAAAGTGGAAAAGAAAGAAACTTCTGTAAAGTTTGCACTGTCAGTAAATATAATCTATCCAGTCATGTAATTTTAAGATATGTTTCTTGACATTTCTTTGTTTATATTTAGAAAATTAATTGTTTTTGTTTATTTTAGTTTGTTTAGTATTTTTTATGAAATATATTGGCAATTTATTGTAATTGTTTGTAAAGGTTCCATTTGTTGTTGCCCTGCAGCAGCTTTCTAGGTCTAATATAGTGCTAAATTTTGTATAATTGAGGAGACTATTTTGGCTATTATTTTTCACATACGAGGCAACTAAAGTGGCTATTTTCAAAGGTAAGAACCACTGGGAGGCCTGTATTTAATATTAAAATTTTTTTTTATAGGCTGTCGCTGCTCAAAGGATTCCTGAAATAGTGAAAGGGTCCCTTAACTCTTTGGCACAGTCAAGGGTATGTTTTTATATTATTTAGCTCTTATTAAAAAAATATATAGTAATTATACTTCTGGATTTGTAAAAAATACAAAGGTACCATTCAATTCAGAACAATCTCTTCTATAAATTCACATGCATACAGTTCTTTGTCTGGCAGCCCTGTATTCATAATTTTTCTAATATTAATTTTATCTCTACTATTTTGAAAAGGAAATGTTTGTCCTATTGTGCATAGTGTCCTGATGAATCTGTCCAAATTTTTTGCAATTTTTGTGCCAAGCCCTAATTTTAAAATTTAATCTAGAACATTTTAAAATTAATTTATTGGAATTTACTTATTATTGTTTTCCAAAGAATGGCAACAGTATAAATAGATGAAAGATTCTAAAATTTTCTGTTTCTGTTTGATTTTCTGAGGAACAATTTCAGCGGACAAACAAAACAAAGTTTTTTGACTGGAATGTTAAAAGTTGAAGATAGAATTCAAATTCACGATAAGTAAAGGAGAGTTTAATTACATTGTATCTATGATATCTAGATAGGACTAAAGCAAATTGACCACTTTTTCATGTTTTTTTGAATGCTAAGTATTTTTGTTAAATAAAAGTTGGTATCTAATTAGCTTGATCTAATTGATCTCTTCCTACCCATCAATTTCATAAAATAGTTCTTTACATATATTGATCATTTCTTAGAGCTCTAACTATTGAAGTTGCTTGATTGTCCTGTTTTCTTCACTGTTCAGTGTATTCATAAAAATGGAATTCTTTTATAGGAAGGATTGCGTCCTCCTGGTAAGTACTAAATTGATCTTGACCCGTATTGTATTATTTAAGAAAGTGAATTATTTATAATAGTGAGTGATTTACTTGAAAAGTTAATTTCAGGAAATATTATAGCTCTGTGGCTTGTCTGTTCTTTAAAATGAAGAGTATTTTGTTGGGATTGTTCATGAAAATATACATCTTGACACTTAAATAGCTAACCACCAATATCTTATGTATAGTAGAATTACAACTGCGATAAATATTTCTAGTGAATCTCTGTGGCATCTTTTTGTTATAATTGCTTAAGAAAAACTAAAAGGTATGTACATCAATGTTTTAGGTAGATGCTTTATGGAAAGTTATTAACAATGTTCTGATAGTGCATTTAATTTTACCTACGTCTTAACTGTTAAGTGCTCTAGATTTGGAGGTAGGCATTCACCTCACCTACTGTTAAACAAAAGTAGTACAGCAATACATCACTGCTCCACTCATGAGGAGCAATTTACGAGCATTCACTCTCTCTTCCTTAGCTTCCTTAACTATTATTTTTTTGTAAATCTATCAAAATTATGCTTTTTGTTATCAGATCAGCAAAAAATATATGTTCCAATGTGCTGTGAAACACTAGAATTAGGTTATGGAGTAAACAAGTAAAAGTTTATATTTTTGTATGATGGAAATTGAAAAAGCATGGGTAATATTTATACAGATCAGTGACTGCCAAAGTAGTCTCTGCGAACCCCTGGGGTCCACAGGGGGTCTGGAAAATTAAAGTTAATTTGGGGTGCATGAACAACGTCGTGGGGTCCGTGAAAGGTAAAGCTATTCTAAGCTATTTCTAAGCAACAGAAGACAGGATTAATGTCACTTATCAAAAATCGGTTCACTCCCCAACCAAGAGCATGATGAAGGTAATTTTATTTGTTTTATTTATATTTTCACCAACCTATGTTTTCTTATTAAGTAAAATTAAAGTGTTTATGTGTGAATTTTAAATACTAGTTGTATTAATTATGTTTATGTTCTTAATTTTCTTATATCTTTTTCAAAGTGCTACAAATATGAAATATATATATATATATATATATATATATATATATATATATATATATATATATGTGTGTGTGTGTAATAATATACCACAGATAAATATTACATGACGACGAGGGGGTGCTGTGATAAAATTATAATTCTCTTAAGGGTGCCACCACTTGGATAAGTTTGAGAACCTCTGTGTTTGCTTATTCTTGTAGTTAGCAATAGAGATTAAAAGAGTAGAAATATACATTTTCACACACAGATATTCACATCAGCAGGAAAAAAGAAAGATCCAATATGAATTAAAAATAAGTGAAAATCCAATTATTATTGCTGCTCAGCAGTTTTATTATCAGAATTTACTATAGTCTGATTATTTCTGAGTTCTATTCTACTTCTCAGATATAGTTTAGGTCTGTCACTTACACTTGCTGATAAATTTGTTAACATGATGATGTAATTTTCTCAAGGAAAACTATGTAGGATGTCAACTTGTGTTTTAAAGTTAAATAAATGTTAAGTAAATATTGATTTACCATGTCACAAAGTCTGATTGTTTACTTAAAATAAATATTGGTTTGCATGTCATGTCACAAACTCAATTTTTTTTTACAAATTTATATATATTTATTATATAAACAGTGTTTAAGGGCCTGCAGAAATTTAAATAAAAAAATCTTATTTAAATCAAAATAATTCGATTTAAATCAAAATAATCCGATTTAAATCAAATAAATCCGATTAATTGATTTTAAAAAATCATGATTTTTTTACACCCTGATATGCAGTACAAAGTCCCAAATCCTGACGTTGGTAGCCAGCGTTTTTTGTTCTCACTCTTTTCCATCTTCTCTACAATTTTTAAAGAACAAGGAGTTAAACCTGGGCCTAATTGATTAAACAACGCAAACTAACAGACTTTTTCAGAGTAAATACCACAGAAAAATTTGAAGATTTGCAAGTAAAATTTGTTGCATTGTATTAAAAAGTTTTTTCCTTTTAAAAGTATTATTCCTCTTTATATATATGCTATTTTATTATTGCAAATGCAAAATTCGGGTTGAGGGGGTGGGGGCTTAGATTAAGTTTTTTTTTTTTTTTTTACACCAAATGACAAATGATCCGAAATCCTAAAAAGTCAAAAATCCGGAATGGCGGAGGTCCGGAGGCTTCAGGATTTGGGACTTTGTACTGTATATATGATGCACAGTAAGAGTTAGTGTGTCATATTTTTACAAAATGTCTTTGTTATAAGGTGAATAGTTTGCTGTGGAATTTAATTGTTTTGATATCAGTTTCTTAACTTTACAAGTTATGTTATCTTGTGTTAAATTAAGATTTTAATTTCTTATCTAGGTTTCCGAAATACTAGCCAAGTGGTACCTAATGGTGTTGCTGTATTGCAAAGTATTGCGGATAACCATATGGAAAATCCTGTAGCAGGTATTATGCTAATTCCCTGTGTTATACAAAGTTTTCCATACATATTATACAATTGTAGTCACGTTAAAAAAAAACCTAACCACCTTTATATCAAGCACTATTCGTACTAGAGCAAATTCAAAGATATCATTCAATAGGAATAACGTTCTCTACAAATAAAATCCCCAAAAATTACATAAAGTAACGTCTTCATGTCAAATTTTATTAATTTGAATTTTTAGAAGACATTTGTCAAGCACCATCTTTGAATTTTATCTACTGTTAAAATTGCTTGAATGAAAAGGGTGGTTCGGTTTTATATCAGGGTGGTAACAGAACCTGGAAATCAGGGAATTATCAGGGAACTTTTTATTTCTGGAAAAATCAGTGAAATCTCAGGGAAAATTTCCCAATTTTACAAAAAATCAGGGAAATTTTGACAATTTAAACGGCTACTATTATCATTTGTCCTATTTTGAGATGCGCGATTATGAGTGCTTTTGTGAATCGAATAAATTTTGCTGAAATTGTAATTAAAAAAAAGAACCATATTGTCGTAAATTTTGAACACTGCGGAAACCGCCAACGCCGTTTTTTTCGTGCAGTGTTTTGTGGCCTTTAGGTTTGTGGGATACAATTTGAAATTTGTGCAACAAATGATATTTTTTGTGTATTAAATTAATTATTTTTGTTTGCAACTATATTTGTGTTGAATTATTTATGTATATCTGCATTTGGTTTCGATGAATAGTATCACAATGTAGGTTCAGGTGTAAAAAGTTCCTTAATCAAAATATTTTTTATTTTTCTCCAGTTTTTTTAGTTGCAATTTTAAGAGTTCCATCAAGGGTTCCAAACAATAACAATTAAAATATCAAGAAAAAAAAACACAAAATATTTGTGGAGAATGATCCTTTTACACCCTCTGACACTAAATATTTAAAAATAGTGTTGTACCAATCGAGGATCATAATATTTCTTAAGGGAATTGTTAAATCATGGAAATTTTTGTGAGACTATCAGGGAAATCATGGAAGTATCGGAACTTTTTTTCAAGGATTTTGTAGCCACCACTGTACCTAAGAATAATTTAATATTAACATTTGCTATTGTAGTTTTCACACGCTTATATAAAACAATCTATCGATTATTATTGCTTTAGTTTCCATTAATTTTGAACAGAATCATAATTGACGTCATGAAACCAGTCATTATTTTGATGTGTTGCTTATTTAATTATTTTTAAAACTAATTTTCCTCTTTAAAACACTGTCTTACTTCCAAAGGAAAGCTATTTATGGTATTAGATGCAAATGTATTTTGATAGTTAGTGATGCATGTATTCTAAGAAAAAGAAGTGAATCATTAGAAGAGGGGTTAGAAAATCTTGCATGCTTTTTTTTTTATAAGTTACCAACTTTCCTATGAGAAGTCACATTTTGGCTTAAAGCAAAGTTATCTTGCATTTCCTTTAGTATTGCCTTTTACAATTTTTTTTTCGAGGTATTCTAGTGATCTTTTATTCTCCCATAGGGTTTGCTGTCTTTAATAAACACAAGGTTTACTGTCTTTAGGAACAAAGTGTCTCGTATCTGGGTCATCTGGCATGGAGGGTAATGAAATGGCAGACCAATTAACAAAACACTGATCTAAAACACCATTTATTGAACCAGAGCATGATTTGGGTCTGCCCTCACAATCTGGTTAAGGGGACTATAAAGGGTTTACTCCTTGCTGAGTCCCACCATACATGGCTTCAATCTAATGATCAAAGACAAGCCAAAGAACTTGATCTGATCCCGGGAACTGCTGAAATTGAGCCAGAAGGAAGTTAGGATAGCTATTGTCCTTCTAACTGGCCACTGTACGCTAAACAGACACCTCAACCTTATGAGTGTTATTGATGACCCATTTTGTAGAGGCTGTCGGATGACAGGAGAGTCCTGTACATGTCTCATGTGATTGTGATTACTACTTTGCCCAACAATTCGAATATCTGGTATACCATTTTATCGAACCCTGGGAACTGTCAAAACATTCCAAATAGGTACTTGCTGAAATTTATTTCGGCAATCGGTCTTTAAAGGATCAGCAGTGGTCTCAGTACAATAGACTATTAGTCGCAGTGCTTGTACTCTTCGGAGTCACTACTACCATTAGTCATAAACACGGGATTCATGCTTCCGAGATACACTAGCAATCTTTTTTGCTTTCTCCTCCTTCTCAACTTTTTTTACTTTACACTGTGTTTTGTTTGATGCAAAAAAAGCTGAAAACCTTATGTTGTAGAAACTTTGATTAGTGTGTTTCACTTATACAGAGATGCCAACCTGGAATGAAAATTTTCAATAGTACCAAGGGAAAAAATCCATAGTTTTAAGATTTTTTCAGTTGTCATGAAAAAATTTAAGAAATTGGCTTTAATAACACACATATCATTAATTAAAACATTTAATTACTAATTTGAAACATATATGCAACACATTATATTATTTATAATTATTAAAGTATATCGTACATGAAAACAATTGTGTATGAAATAATTATATATAAAAACATTTAATAATCAAATTTAAGCACTCTCTCTCTCATTTACCAAAAAGTATGTAATAAATAATTTAAAAAGATACAGAAACAAACAAAAGCATATCATTGATGTGTTGTGAAAAATAAATAAAATTGAATTTTTCCGTAGAAAAAATCATTGATACCATAATCCGTAGTACCCAATTTACTTTCATATAAACTATGGAGAATTCATGGTAGTTGGCATATCCGCTTATAAGTCGACAATAATCTCACCTCTGTTTTGTTCCTTACAGGATTGCAGTTTGTTACGGAAATCCATACTGGTAAAGAGATCAGCTATTATTGCGGATTATGCGAAGCTCCGTGCATGACTGTATCCATAATGCCTCATTTACTTGGATTTAAGCATCAGCTACATTGCGTAGTATGTTTTTATGTTTTTAGAATATTTTACCACCACTATTCTGTATTAATTAATCTATTCTGTTCAACTTTGTAAAATTTAAATTCAGAAATTTTTTTGAAATACACCATCAAAGGGAAAATTTTTTTACTCTTCTTTTTATTGTTGATTCATTTTTTGCTTGTATTAATTTTTGTCTGTATTAATTAATCTATTCTGTTCAACTTTGTAAAATTTAAATTCAGAAATTTTTTTGAAATACACCATCAAAGGGAAAAATTTTTTTACTCTTCTTTTTATTGTTGATTCATTTTTTGCTTGTATAAAGTGAACCCAATTGAACTTAGTAAATGGAGCCAAATTAATAAAATGAGAATTCCACAAGCAAATTTTACATAATTGCTGTCCACATTCAGATGAATTTCCAATGCCGGCACAATTATGCGAAGGAAATGGGATTTCCTTTTTATAAATTCTGTTTATTGGAACTTTGTTGTTTTAGTGAGGACTTGTACTTGCTTGCTTGATTTATGGCACTGTAACCGAAAAACAGCTATCTTGTTCACCAAATTTGAGTTTTCTAATAAACACTTGCTTTTGAAAGACTCATGTACACATGGGGCTAGTACAAATTAAGTCTGTCATGGTCTCAAATGTCCTTATGTTTTTGTGGTGTTGAAGCTTGAAGAGTGAGGTGCCAGACCAGGTGTGACCTTGTCATCTGACCGTGGTTCAAAATGGCAAGGCTTGGATCTTTCCCTGCAAGATTGATCCTTGAATGTTGTCAATAGTCCATTGGCTTGCTCCAGTGCAACTTTTATTCAATCATTTCAAAAGACAGCTAGTACTGTTTTTATTGAATTGGAATGTTAGCAATATTTTTATTGAAATACATATTGATGGAAGGGAAACATTATAAGATTTTAATTTTCAGTAGCAGGTTTGCTTGTAGCTGCACTCATAAAAGTATTTACAGTACAAAGTCCCAAATCTGGACATCCAATATCGGGAATTGTCCAAAAGATTAATGACATTACTTTCTGCCTGATAAACAGAAATTATTAACATTGGGACATGTAATATTCACACAATACATAATGCTTTTCTTAAAAAACTAAAAGAGCTTGTGGAAGATGTGTCTGAACTAGTTTTTTCTATTCACAGATCTTTTAATCAGTAGCCTAAGCGTTGGTAAACATACAAACAAATTCAAGGAGACTTCAAACTTCTCACTCACTATTTCATCAAGCAGGTGCCTAAGCCTAAAGCCATCTGCTGAAAGGTTGCTTGAACAGTGGATTGCAATGCAAAAGTATTTCCTTGATTACATTTCAGTAAAGAAAACAAACATGATACAAAGACCAGGCTACATAAAAATTGTTCATTTGCTTTGAAGAGAAACTATGAAGGATGAGGTGATATTTGTCATATCAAATGCAAGTATATTTAATGGTGCAACCAAATTTCTTCACAAAAATGAACCCCTAATACATAACCTTTATTCTTAACTTGAATTGTTGACAGAACAATTTGGGGTAGGATCTACAAAAAGGAATACATTCGAGATTTGAAGATTGATGAAATGGAAGATATATGTCCTCAGAAACTTGCCTCTGGCTGTTATTGTGATTGGAGATCAAATTTGTAAAGCGCTACAAAATGTGAAAGAGAAGGAAAGGAATTTCTTTTTTCTAAGTGCTCAGAAGCATTACATTGCTAGTGTTAAATGTATTTTGATGAAGTCCTCCTTCAGTTCTTCTCCTTAAAAGTTTATCCTGTCTTGAGAGACTCAGTGGTGTGAGTGTAGGACAAGTATTAGAAGTTGCAAGAGCAATTCCATGGGAGGTCCCAACAGACATACTACTTGACGAGTGGAAATTACTCCAAAGAAAATTTGAGGAAGAAGGATCTAGAATGAAGCCTATTGATGTTTACTGGAACAAATTCTTCAGACTGCGAGATTAGTGGTGTAGATCCTATATACCCAATTGTGTCAAAGGTAGTGAACGCTGCTCTCACTTTTTCATTGTAGTGCTGACATTGAACATGGCTTCTCAACCTCAGGAAGAGCTTTGACAGGAGACAAAGCATCAATGTCAGAACGCACACTCAATGCATTGATGATTGTCAAAAGTAGCAAGGCAAATTTTGACAATCAACCTTATTTGGTGCCGATCACATCAAAGCTAATGGATATGGGAATTGTTGTATATAAAGCCTACAATGCCTATTTAGAAGATAGAAAACGTAAGGCACAGGAAAAATTGGAGGACCAGAAAGAAAAAAACTGGAAGCACAGAAAAAAAAATTTAAAAGCAGCTGGCGAAAAAAAAAAGGTAATAGAAGAACGAAAACTTAAAATTATGTGTAAGGAAGAGTATGAGACATTGGACAGTGCTTCAAAATTGTTAAAGTAAACCAATGATAGACTTAAGAAGGCGATAAAAAAATTAATATTTTACGGAAGCAGCACTTGCTAAGGCAATGATTGAACGGGCGACAAAAAGTCTCAGATGATGCTGGTCAGCAAAGATACTTTAAAAAATGCAGTTTCTTCCTTAAGAACAAAAAAAGAAAATTAATTTGACTTTTTCAGCAACAAAAAAATCGGACACAATCTTTCAAATAAAAGGAAGAAATTCTTCAAGCTATGTCAAAAATGAACAACATATTTAAAAATCATGCTTACAAATTTTTTGTTGTTGTTAATATTGTTTTAAAATAATATGCTTTTTAAATGAAAAAAATAAATATTCTTCTAAAAAAAGAAAATGAAGGGGTAGCTGGGGAGAATCTTTTTCTTTTCTACCTTTACACTTGAATATATTTGGCATTATTATTACTATTTGTCAATTTTTTTTGTTCTATTAGTCCCTTATTGTCACTTTTTTTGTTTGATTAGTCACTCTTTTACACCTTTAATAACCTCTGTAAAGTTTTCTTTTGACAAAAATTGCAAATAATGCGAATGGCCGAAGTCCAGAGGATTCCGTATTTTGGACCTTGTACTGTATAAGCAATGAATGGTGTTTTCTTTTACAGAGGGAATTCTTCTTTAACTTTAACTTCTATTGTAAAAAAAGAAAAGAAAATGAAGGGGTTGCTGGGGAGAATCTTTTTCTTTTCTACCTTTACACTTGAATATATTTGGCATTATTATTACTATTTGACAATTTTTTTTTGTTCTATTAGTCCCTTGTTGTCACTTTTTTTTTTGATTAGTCACTTTTTAACACCTTTAATAACCTCTGTGAAGTTTTTTTTGACAAAAATTGCAAATAATCCGGAATGGCCGAATTCTACAGGATTCCGTATTTTGTACCTTGTACTGTGTAACCATTGAATGGTGTTTTCTTTTACAGAGGGAATTCTTCTTTAACTTCTATTGTAAAAACAAAGAACGTCCAAAAAAGGAAGTTGAGAGGCAATTGATTTCATTGCTGTATTCGCACGAGCGTCAATTTGGTAGAGGGAAAATAGTTGTGGTACAAGCTGCTGCACTTCCAGATTCTAAGCGTTAGTATTTACAAATTTTGTTTTTTTGTCATAGATGCTTATTAACAACTACTGCATGCTACATAACTCCATCGAGATCTACACATGTCACTGAAAGTACCAAGAACAAAGTCATTTTCATTTTCAAAGTTAAGAATTGTTATAGGGGCTTAAATTTAAAATTAATTGGCTATGTTGTAGGCACTTGGAAAGCTTGAAAGTGTTTTATTTCATTTTCACCTTTGAACGATGTCAATTTAAAATTAGTTTGTTTGACTAGACATAGCATGGAATAATCTTGAAGAACAAACATTCTGGGAATGTTCTCCAAATATTGAAATTTGGTGAATATTCTATTTCAAACTTCATTTCTCAGGAAATTGCAATTTATTTATGGCAAAAATGAATCTATTCTTATTTCATTTTTATTCACAGTAAAAAGTACTGCTTTAAAAAAATTATTTAGTTAGTTTTATTGAAAACCATAACACATTTTTCTTGTATAACTGATAATGCTACTGCCACTGTGAAGTCTTTAGATGTGATAAGCAACATGTACCCTCATATTTTTGCATAAAGTTATGCTGTGCATCTGTTAAACTTATTGGTTTGAGATATATTTAAAACAAACTCTTCTAGTAAACTTGAAAATAACTGCACATATATCAAAGAAGTAAATAATTTACTCTTGGAGTAAAAATTTTTAAAAGAAAGAACTACATTTTAAACCTATAATTTTTTGTTTATATATCCATTAATCAATGGTTAATAGTCTATTGAATGGCATTTACAAAAAATTACTTCCATAGAAAAAAAAATTCTTCATCATTTCTTTCTTTGAGAATATTTTCCAAAAGATTATTACCAAAAATACATGACCAGATTTAAAAATTGCTTTGCATGTCTTAGTAATTAAAAAATATTATATTTCAAAAAAATGTAATGTAAATTCAATGTAATTTCAAAAAAATAATTCAGTGTGAATTTATATTAGACCTCCCTTTACCAAACATCAACTGTATTTTTAACCTTTACGCTGTGGCAGATAGACAATTGTTACCACAAAAATTTCGTTTACACCAGCAGTATGGTATAGATCTGTGTACTGTGGATGTTATCCCCTTTTAAGTGACTGCTGGCATTGACTGATCTTCCAGAGGGTTCCTCCTTTTGTTCAGTACCCTACCTTGCATACCGTGAGGTGTCAACGCTTTGGGGAAAAGGCAAAAGGTCGCTCCGGTGATATCTATCTCATGCCAAACGATAGCCACACAATACTATGAAAGGAATGCGTCAGTCGTAAATGCCACTCAATGCTCTATCGCTCAAGTTTGGTAAACGGGGTCGGACATGGAGGCGAAAGCCATTCTGTGAGACGATTGGGAAATCTAAGTGCCACAGCATAAAGGTTGATTCATTAGATATTAATGTGTGTTGCAATCATTTTAACCAATTATAAATTTCCGTAGCTCTACTCTCTGATGAAGCTGGCCCAAGTTGGAGGTAGGTAGCTGTCCTCATAGTTTTTTCCTTTTCAAAACTTGTTTGTATTTTAATTGAATATGCTTTCCATGTGTCATTTATTCTAATCTGCAAGTTCATTAGGGGATTTCTAGCTTCAGATGACAATTGTTTCAGGAATTTCTGTAGTTTCAGAGAATAATTGGTTATTAAGGAATCTTGAAAATTCCCATGACTGGTGCAGGCCAGTAACCACTGCTTTAAAGTTCTTTACACATAAAGAACTCTTACCAACACAGGGCCTAGAATCTTCTGTCGTTGAACACAGCACCATTAACCGCTGCTATGAAGTTCTTAATACTCCGGGCACCTACAAACAAGCCCTCAAAAGGTCTAGACAATAACACGTGTTTAAACTAACACTGTATTTATCTGTATTCATAAGTAAGGATTATAACATTTCCTAGACATTGAACTGATGTTCGATACTCCAACAAAAGCTTGAAGGAGATAGCATAAAAAAATCTCACGCTGAACATTTAAACATAAATCAAAAACGGAACAAAAGTACAAACACTTAGACACAAGAATTTTAAAAAAAAAAAAATTTAAATGTCTCCATCAAAAAAGTTCATTTGTCCTTAGACCATGTTTGAAAATCCCCCGTCGCTCTGCCTCCTTATTCCCTTCTGATTGGTTCAGGAGAATCTGAGGATTCTGGGCCAGGCTGTGTGGTGTTGCCATTTTCACAGAACAAAATGCTAAAAGGGAATGGGTTAATCTTGCATCGTAGAAGTGACACAGGATTGTGGATCTCATTTATCTAGATCCTTACCCCATCAAGCTGCCACCAAATTTAGCTGCGGTGTCGTCACCCCAAAATGGCAGCGTGAAGACGGTACCAATCGTACATTAGGAGAAGGCAACCAACAGCTAAGATATTTAAGTTCTTAGTATTTCTAGAACATTAAGAATATATTCAGTATTTACATCATCACATTAACATCATTACTCCATCAAAGTATGTATCGTCAGTCCAGTGCTGTGAACCACAGGAATACCCACTGCTTCTCGTTCTCTCTAACTGTCTCTCTGATGCAGTCTAAAACTAACTGATGGCAAAAGTCAAACCTATCTTTTTCTTTATAAATTTGAGCGGGTTATGGCAAGTTTAAATCGCTTGAGGCTGGCCGTCCAAATAATGATTCAATGTCCTTGGGCCATACACAATGGCGGCAAACTCCTACTCGATTGTACTATAGTTTTGCTTTGCCCATGAACATTTTTTATTAAGATTGAAAATGAGATGCTCCTCTCCTTCCTCTATCTGTGAAAGAATAATTCTTGCTCCGTAAGAACTTGCATTGGTTTTGCACTATAAGTTTTTATGTGAAATCTGGTTCATATCAACCTGGACTCTGTTAGTTGGGCTTTTAGCTCTTCGAAAGCCCTTTCATAATCCCCACTCCAGACTATTTTGTCCTTTTTAATTTTCCCCTTTGAGATATTACTTGATTATAGCAGTCCCCCTATTAATCTCATGTACCTTGAATTATAGCCAGTCAAGCCCAAAAAGGAACATATTTGTGTCTTGGTTGTGGGCATAAAGAACTCCTGTATTGCTTTAATTTTTACCTCACTGGGGGACTTTTTCCCTGAACCCACTTCATGTCCAAGAAGTTTCACACTATCTTGAGCAAACCTACACTTTGATGGTTTCACAGTGAATCCAGTGTCTTTTAAGCATTTAAATACCTCCTTTATGTCCCTCACGTGTTTCTCCCAAGTCGACGAGAACATGGCAATATCATCGATGTATGGTAGTGAAAACAATTATGAGTCTTCAAAAAATCTGTTTATCAGTTTGCAGAAATAAATTGGTGCAAGTAACTTCCTTTATGTTGGGGAGAGGAAAATACTCTTCGGGAACTTTAGCATTTAACCTGCGATAGTCCATGCAGTGTCGGAGATCTTTTCCTGGACTCTCCACCAATACCAGAAAGTCTGACTGCCCTGTCTCAACCACCCTGAGATCTAACAACTCCCTGATCTCTTTCAAAATCTCCATCTGCCTCGGCGACATTCTATATGGCTTTGCCCCAACTGGAGACTTGTCCGTTAGTTCTATATCCATCTCAACCAAATGGGGTATTCCTGGTTCCAAGGAGAAAACCTGCCCATGCCTTTCTATAACCTCTCATCTCCCTAAATTTATTAATCTGCCTCTCAGTAAGACGCTTCTTCAGATTGCTGTCCTTCTCAATTTCCGAGAAATCTATTTGCGTAGATTATTTTTGCACCTTCTTCAACCTCTTTAAACAGCTCTGCAGACACATTCTCCAATCCAGTCTCTATTTCCTTTTCTTTCCGGAATATCTCTCTTCCTCAACCTGATTCCCTCCAGTCCTTGTTCTCCGAAACCCATTTTCCCTCCCGCTTCTCTACAGCACTGCCCTTGTCAACCTCTCACCTTTTACTGCTCATAACAACTGCATTCACCAGAACAGTTTTACCTCTCATTTCATCTAGGAACTCTGCCGTTTTGTTCCCCAATAGATAATACCACTGTTCTGGCTCCATTGGCTTCACGGCGGCTTTCGTAATAGTGTCAAAATCTCCCTTAATTGTTACTTTTGCCAATGCTAGGCATTTACATTCATGATCTACGGGCGTCTGATCCAAGTTACTTCCCCAAGTAAATCATTGTTCTTGATCCAACTACGATTGCATAAGTTTATTCCAGCTCCAGTATCCTGTAAACAGTTACGCTCTATGCCATCTTTCTGCTTTTTTAAAATACAGTTTAAAACATTCTCCGATTTTTAACCTGTTTCATAAGAATAAACTCCTTAAGGCAGGAATTCCCAACCAGTGGTACGCAAGGATGATACGAGTGACCCAAATGTTCTACGAACTTGGTTCGATTTTTTAGTACGTAGTATAAGAAAAATGGTATTATATGAAATCAATTTTGTGATTAACGTTTTTATTACATTGTAATAAATGACGCTAACTGATATTTTAATAAAATACAAACAACAAGTTTTGCACTGAAAATTGATTTTGATTATGTTAAACTTTGTTTGCTTAGTTTGTACTAATTATTTAAAATTAATTGTGTTTGGACCTCTGAGTAAAAAATAAAACTGTAATTTTCAATAATCGTTTTATTTTTTCCTTTATTAAAACATTATTAATACGACGTACAAGTGCATTAGTCATAAAATATGAAACTTTCTTAGTATTTTAATTAAAATAAAGCAAGCCATTGGGCACTTTTCTGACATTAGGTATGTTTCTAAAAAAATATAGGATTGGTGTTATGCCAAAAATTTCAAGTGGTATGTGGTTACTAAAAGGTTGGGAACCCCTGCCTTAAGGGATTTTTAATGCTTCACATCTACAGCCTCCGACCAATTATCTAAATATCCTCCCAGTTCGGATCAGACCACAATACACCTGACTTTCTCTGATGGGTATCAAATTTGGTTTTTAATGCCCCCCTCAATCAACTGAAAAGTGACTGCTTCTATTTTTCAACCTTGACAACTAAGGGTATCTTTTTATACTAAAGCTTTAAAAATTTTGGTGATGCAAGGTTCCCATGGTCCTTGAAAAGTAGTTGATTAAAATTACCAAATTACCTGATAGTTAGTGTTGAGACAAGAAGCCCACTTTGCCAAAAAAAAAAAGCATAGGTTCTGTGATGAAAGAAAATCCAAATTATAACCAAAATTGATGATAACCTTTCTTCTTTTTTATACTATCAGTAGTTTAAAAAATTGAATTAAAAAAATGTCTTTAAAAATTTTTTTTTAAACTTTTTTTTTTTTCAATTGACAATTTTTGCATATGATTTGTTTTGGATCGTTATAGACAATTTCAGGTCCTTGAAAAAAAAATTTTGGTTTTGAAAAGTCCTTGAATTTTATTTTGGACAAAGGTATGGGAACCATGTGATAGTTTTTGAAACTTATCTGGATGTGCAAATGTCCGGGTTTAACAGATTTAATTCACCAAATTTATCCTATGAAATAGTTACCTCTTCAGATGGTCACTTGTGGTCAGTAAGATAATTCCTTTTTGGACCTTATTTGTAACACTGCTTTGGAATTTTAAGTTTTAAGGCTTGTAAATACTTGGTTATATGCATGTCTATATACGTAGAATACTTTGTACTATTGTGGAATGAGTTTGAGTTGTGGAGAGAGAGTAAATTTGGGCCTGGAAACAACTTTTAAACAACACATTTAATTTAATTAAATGTACAGAAATGACAAGGTTAAACAATTTAAAACAAATTTCGAGACTTAAGTGAATTAAATCAGAATGGTTTAAGTCCTACAGTTCTACCTTACAATTGATCTCTTGTGAAGGGGTAAGGAAATGAAGGTCACTGTTCCTCCAGTTATTTGTCATCAAATGGAAACAGTTTCCAAAAATGGACACCCCTAAATTCCTTCGGTCATAGACTCTCCAAGCACTTTTGTTTCGATGATTTTTAATAAACAGTCAGTTCATATCAGAGAGAAATTTCAAGATCCTGAAAAAGGGAAACCACTGCACATGAATTTTTTTCGAACAGTTTGATTGAAAATATTGTATGAATCTAAAGCATGTCAGTTCAAGTTTTAGGGAATTCTATAGGTTAATTTGTATGTTATACAGGTCAACAATATTCATGCCTTGTATAATGTACAAATTTATATGGTGAAATATTGTGTATATATATTTTTTCTAGCGTAAAATTATCACTCGTAAATATGCATAAGGATTTATTAGTATAAAATATTTTTCAGATCCAAATGTTTTAATCTATGAATTTTACTTTTTGTATCTTTAGGAATTCTGTTATTGCAACCAAGAAGGAAAATGAGGTAGTTTATTCTTTATATATGTTATAATCGAACATACAGTTACCCTTACAACACTTATTAGATTCAAACTTACTTGCAGTGTTTCATTTTCGTGTTTTCTTATTCTTCAATTTAAAAAAAATCATGCTTAAACTTATCGCTATTTTCCCAGAAAAAAATATTTATTGTTGAAGTCTTAGTATCACAGGTGAGCACTTTTGCACACAGCAGCATCGATTGTGTCAATAACAGGAAACGGCCTGTGCAGTGTGAGAAAACGACAATCATCAACATGTAATGATAATATCATGGCTGCAACAGGCGACTACTATTTTTCAACCTTGACCACTTGGGATATCTTTTTAAGCAATATTGTTACAAATGCTTCTAATTAAATACATTTGTCGACTTTTTGAAAGTTTGTCAAAGGTCAACAAAACAGTTTTGGCACCAAACCATGGTATCTATGAAACGAAAACATTGGGATCTGGTTGCTAGTTTGGCATGATCTTTCATGTCTGTTTCACTCTTAATTAGCCTTTTTTTGTGTTTTAGCTGATTCATTTTACTTCTGAGGGTACTACTGCTGTCTACATTTATAGCTGTGGCAATATCCTTGGTGGGTTTTTTGATGCACTTCTAGTAGCGAGTAATGGCAGGTTATAAGACAACCCATCTGCATTACAGTTATTGCTGATTTTATGACAACCTTGGCAAGCAGAAAGTTTAAATTTTCATTTTGAATATTCTGAAAAGTTATTTCGAAATCCGTAAAACTGTCGTTTGATTAATATATTATTTTAAAGATGCGATTATTTCACAGATGTGTTTCTGAAGCTTATTACTTTTGGTATTAAAAATAAAAAGATTTTTGAAATAATTCTTTCCTTGGCAACTTAAGAAGTGCAGCAAAAAAAAAAAAAATCACCAAGGTTGTTGCCACCGCTATAATTGTAGACTGCAGCTGTACCCTTCTGAGTAACTCAAATGCTACTATTGATGGGTTTAACTGGAGATTTTGTTAAAAATATATTTGTTGTATCATTATGGAGAAAATTTTCCAATGGATTCCAGTTTCAAAGTTTTGGCACCAAGATGTGATAACTAGAAAAATTGGAATCTGGCTGACGAGTGGTCATAAAAATCTTATCAAGTCGTTTATTTAGTTTAATCAATTTTGAAAAATAATTTTCTTGGCAACATCTTTGTATCAGAGCAACTAAAATTTCCAATAAAATGGAGATAAAAGAGATTGTCCCTATCTAAAAAAATTCATGCTATTTTACAAGTTCTTTGAATGGCAAACCTGTATTTGGTGTTTTATCAAAGAGCTTAAAAAATTTATTGCCAAGACATGTGTTGAATTAGGAAGTTGCTTACAATTATGTTAATTTTAGTGGAGTGTTTTAAAAAGAGATGCTCAGACTTGTTGAGACCACATAGACTCACTGATTTATGGGAAAGTTACCTTAAAAAAAACTAAAGTTTTCCATGTTTGATTTATTTATATTATTTCAAAATAAGATAACACACACAAAAAGCAAATAATTTTTTGAGCCATGACATTGCATTGGTTTGACAATTGCTTTAATATTTGGTTTGCTTTTGGTTGTTACCAAGCTCAAAATTTATCATGAGTTTTTATCAGTTAAATGGTTGCTATTTTCCAATTTAATGACTAAAAGAGCTTGTTTGCCACTGCTACTTTATTGTGTATCTACAATTTTAAAAATTGCCCATTGTCTACAGGGTGGTAACAGAACCTGGAAATCAGGGAACTTATTAACTGTGGAAAGATCAAGAAATCTAAAGGAAAATTTCACAAAAAAATCGGAGAAATTTTGATAATTTAAACGGCTACTATTATCGTTTGTCCTATTTAGAGATCCGCTATTAGTAGTACTTTTGGGAATCGAATAAATCATATTCTCCAAAATTGTAATTTGAATGAAGAACACTAGTGTCGTAATTTTTTAACAGTGAAAAGCGCTGCCATTTTCCACATCTTATCGCCACGAGGCCGGCGATACAACTTTTGGTTTACAATTTGAAATTTGTGTAACTAATAATGTTTTTTTGTGCATTAAATTCATATTTTTTGCTTGCAATTACATTTTTGGAGAAATTTTATGTATATTAACATTTAATTTTGATATATACTAAGATAATGTAGGGTCAAATGTAACAAGTTCATAATAAAAATATTTTGTATTTTTTCTCCAGTTTTGTCAATTGGTATTGTAAGAGTTCCATTAAGGGTTCTAACCCTTACAATAACAATTAAAATATATGAAGAGAAAAAAAATACAAAGTATTTGTGGAGAATTATCCTTTCAACCCAATTGAACCTAAATAATAAAAAATAATGTGCATATACTGTATTGATACCAATGACAGTTCACAGCATTTATTAAGGGAGTTGTAAATCAGGGAAGTTTTTGGGACACTATCAGGAAACTTTTTTTTTGAGGAATTTGTTGCCAAAGTTGGTGTGACTTGCCAAAGTTAAAATAATGCATGGTGAAACAGGCCACCAACATATTCGATAACAATTTAAGGCCACAGTGTGTGCATCCCCGATTTAGAGATTCAAGAGTTAGTAATTCTCTCCTAAGGAAGCTAGTTGATGCAGAGAAGTTGTCTGCAAGGATTTTCAAGTTCTTATCAATGAAACAGGCTCTGGGTTCAAATCCCAGTCTGGGCAGGAATATTTGCAGTGGTTTTCGACATGTTTTGTTCAGTTCTTAGACACGTGATATTTAAGGTAGCAAACAAGATTGCTGTTAGTGTTGTAAGAACTAAAATATTCTAATAAAATAAAATTGCTTATTGTCTATTGGGGGGGGGGCTCTTTAAACTTTTCGTTTCTGAAAGGCCTTATTGTAAACTTTTTTGATAAACCTTATTTTATGTATATTTAATTTGTTCTCCCACTTGCATGTTCCTAATTTTCCTTTTTAAATGTTTTAGGATGACAAGTTGGGGTTAGAAACGATAGGTGAGCTTTGGTTTCATATTGCAAAACATTTTCATAATTAGAAGCAATGCTTAGAGATTTTGCTTTTTATATTATTTTGATACTGTGTATTAACAAACTTTGGATTTACAACTATAACTAAGTATCTCTGAATCAAATACAGCGTTAGGAAAAAAAAAGTGACAGGTCCCAAGGATCAGTCTATACGAAAATATACTGGTCCTCTACTGTCGTAGCTGGTCTGCTCCTCAAATAATAAATGAATTTAGTTAATAGCGTGTTAATTTAGGGTACAAAATTTTCACTCGATATTGGCAAGCAAAGTTTTTACTTAGCTGAATAAAAATTCTGTCAAATCGTAGATATATATTTTATTGGTCCAGTGTATACGATACATGTTTTATTTTTTATTGGAGGTCTCTAAGGAATTACAACTGCCCCACTCCCAGAAATCCGACGTGCTGGCCACTGCAAATGGACAGTGTGATAAATCTTGTGGTCAAGTAAGCATGCTGCCGATAGCGAGACTGGAAAAGCTCCACAGTGCACTTTCTTTTAGAACCTGCCAATGATTCAACAGGCGTCGCTTATTGTGTTTATAGTTTGGAGACAGAAACGACTCCAGTATATACTGGTACTAACTTCCAAATTCTCGATCACAAGACCGAAATAAATTTTGACAGCTTGCCAAAAGTAAGGCCTGAGAGTTTGAAAACTTATTTTAAAAGAAAACTTGTGCACTTGCTTTCTCATGGCTACGGGTCCCGCGTACCACCTGCATTTTTAATCCCCTGGTCCAATCTGGTGGTTAAGGTGTTAGCCTCTAGATCAGAAAGTTCCTTGTTCGAATCCGGGTCAGTTCAAGGATGCTTGTAAGTGTATGGTGTAGAGGCGTCTTGTGCACCTTAAATCTGTCATATCCGAAAGTCCTCTCATTGGGTTGGTGTGGAAGTTTGGAGAGTGGGGTGCCAGCTCAAATGTTGCCTCGTCATCTGACCATGATTCAAAATTATGTGGTGTTGTCCTGGTACATTTCTCTTGGGAGATTCATCACGGACGGTAATCAGTAACCCGTTGTGTTGCTCTGGTACAACGTTAATTTTAAACATTACCAATTACCTTGTCGAGTCTCAACAATTTCATTAAATTTGTCTGCATATGTGATGGTAGGTAGTTAATTAAAAATGTTTTGGAGCAGCATGCTATTGGCGAAGGTCTATTATCAATCCCGAAAAGAAAGATCCAAGGACACTGTCAGATAAATAGGCCAGCGCTTGAACTGGCACCCCACTCCTAACTTCCACACCACACTAGCATGGGGAAATTAGAGGCAACAGGATATTTAATGTGCACCAGTCCCCATGTACATGAGTCTTTGGTTGGACCAAGTTTCAAACTCGAAACCCCTCGCTTGCCAGGCCATTACTCTTCAAACTCTGATATCGTGACTATACATAGAATGGAATGCATTGGATATGAGTATCTCTAACTTAATTCTACTGATAGTTAATGCAGGGCTGTCTCAGGTGATTGTTTTAATACTATTTTTCAACCTTAGCAACTATGGGTATTTTAAAAATGAGAAAAATTCTAATTAAAAAATTTTGGTGGCTTTTTCAGAAAATTCACCCTAGGTCGATGAAAATTTAGTTTCTTTTTTAAAACTAAGAGAGGATGGCACCAAGCTGTAACAATTATATGAAAATTGAAATTTCTTGGAGAGATCTTTAACGTCTGTTTATTACTTGATTACCTCATTATTTGTTTTAATCGATTCATTTTGCATTTGAGTGACTAAACTGCTACTATTTTTCACAATGTACTGCAGTAATAAGTCGGAATCCTACGGACTTTGACCTTTCCGGATTTCTGATTATTTGCATTTTTTGCCAAAAAAAAACATTAATCCAACCTCCAACCCCCCCCCCCCCCTTCTTCAGTGCGAATTTTGCGTTTGCAATAGTAAAATAGCAGATGATATATAAATAGGAATACTTTTTTTAATGGATAAAAACCTTTTTAATACAATGCAACCTTTTTTTACGTACGAAATCTAATTTTTCTGTGTGGTATTTGCTCACAACATGTCCATTTTTTGCTTTGTTTCATCATTTAGGTCCAGGTTTAACTCCTTGTTCTTTAAAAATTGCCGGATCGATGTAAAAAAGTGAGAAAAACAAAAAAAAACAAAAAAAAACGCCGATTAGCAAAACTTCCGGATTTTGAACTTTGTACTGTAATAGATAGTCAATAAAGACATCTAGATTTCAATTGTACTTCGGAAAATGAAACAATAACTTGGTAAAGTGGAATCCAGTTTTGGTTTTTCTTAGCTCATAACAATGCCTTTACAAGATTTTGTTCTCTGATATTTCCCTCTAGGATTGATCCTGACACATCACCATTAGCCTGTTGTGTTGCTCCAGAACGATATTAATTGAACTACCTACCTTAAAATTATATTGTGTTAAAGAGAAAATCAAATATTGAAGAAATCTTAGACAATGGATTGCCGTGATGTCTATTAAACATTTTCTTGCCATCCAACTGTATTAACATTTTTGCTTAAAAAGTAACTGACATTTGTAAGCATGTAACTTTTTAAAAGATTTCTTTTCCACTTTTTTTTTTGCATTCCAGGTTCTTATGCAGAGTTTGATGCAATCCAAAATGATTATTACTGTAAAGTAAGGAGTTTTCACATTACTACTATGCAACTTAAAATTTTAATACTAATATTTTGTTAATGTGGTTATAAAAAGATTAGTTATTAATATTTAAAAGGTGAGACTGGGAGAGAATTATGTGTTATGCTTAAAAAAACTGCCTGTAAGAGATGAAAATTGAAACATAATGTAATTAATTAGGAGTTTTACTTTGATGCTATTGTGATTGTGATTATTTGCCTATTTTGCAGATATGTGATGCTCATATGAATAATCGAAACATGTTTGCTGCCCACATGGTTGGAAAACGTCATTTGAAGGTTAGTTGTATTTTAAAATGTATTCATTTGTTGCCTTATGATTCATATTACATAGTATTTATATACATTCATTTTACAAAGGTATACCCATAAAAAAAAAAAAACGACTCACCCAATCACAATTGCACAGTTTACATCACAGAACAAAACGGAAGGTAGCAATCAAAAGGGGTGAATGTTTTCTACAAATACCAATATTTAAAATTTGTTAAGGGGGCATCTTCATATTAAATTGGGTGCTTGCTCCGATATTTTCAATATGAACTCCCATCTTATATCTCAAATTTGGATTCTACACACAATATCAGGTGAATTTGATGAAAAAAATAATGAAAATGGCATAAAATTGACCAAGAAAATCCATAAAAACTAGAGGGAGCGTGTAAATGTTCGAAGTTCAATGACATAAATATTAATAAAGACTTACAGTGGTCATCACAGTCAATGACCTGTTGCAGGCGCCTTGGTATGGAGTCCATTAAGATGGTGACAAAGTCAGAATCCATTCTGATCAAATCCCAGGATCTGTTGGCAGAAATTTCTGTTTTCACTTTGTGAACCATCCCCAATAACGATAATAATCATGGAATTTTGCAAACAGTTTCACTGCGCTACTAATTATGCACATGATGATATTATTCGATAAAAAATATATTTTACACCTTTCTTATTGAACTTAGTGGGTACCTCTTCCGCACTATTAGAATAACAATATTGAAAAATGATTTTATAATTCCTATGCTGAGTAAAAAATTGCCAATTTTTACCCAGATTAAAAAAATTCAAGTGCGATGCTTGGGCAGAAGATATTATCCAATCAAAAAAAATATTTTACACCGTGTTTATTGAACCCAGAGAGAACCCTTTCCGCACTATTAGAATAGCGATTTAAAAAAAAAGTGTTTTGGGCCCACCCTAATCCTTATATGCCGCTCATCCACCTGTTGAAGAAACTCACCAGGATTTAAATAGATTAAGCTTTTTAAGACTAAACTACATAAACTATTTCAAGTGATTCTAAAAATAAATTTCTAGTAATAGGAGTTTTATTTCTAGTATACGTTGAGTTTTTATATTTCACTTACTCAGTGTAATTTTGTTTTCTAGAATGTAAAGAAGACATCTGGAGGTTGTATCTCTTATATCTTTTTGCTAAATTATTTTTGAATCTAATTTAATTTGAATTAAAATTTAATTTTATTGTTCTCTAGAACGGACTGCTCTGGCATTGAAGGGTGGTACTAGAGCTCCTAACCTGGTTTCAGATCTGGAAACAAGTTTAGTACACAATCAAGAGGATGTCATTGTTGGTAAGTTTATTTTAACTACTAGAGGACAGGTTTTGACTTCAACTATCTAAACTGTGCTAGCAACCTGTGAGTTGTTGCAGGTTTGATTCCACTCTGGATGTATTTCTCTTTATTGTGTCAGTAAAACTTTACAGTGTTCAAAATCATTGGTGGTTCAAGACCACTAAAAGTACGATCGGACCAGGAGATTAAAAATCTGGGTGGTCTGCGAGATCATTAGCTACAATGAGAAAGTGAACTTACTTTAGTCAAGCTGTCAAAATTTATTTCTATCGTGATCAAGAATTTGGAAGTTCGTTTTGGCATATACTGGAGTTGTTTCCGGTTTCTACCTCGAAATTGCAAACACGATGATCGGTGTCTGTTGAATCATTGGCCATTGAAAATCCTGCGGAAAGGAAAGGTCTTAAAAAAAAGTGTGGTCTCGTTATCAGCGGGAGGGGGAGTGCATACTTGACTATGTGGTTTATCACACTCTGTTCTTTTGCGATGGCCGACGCATCCGATTTCTGGGAGTGGGGCTATTATAATTCCTTAAGAGACTTGAAGCTAATCTCTACTATTATAAAAAGAAGTGTTTGTCTGCTTTCCTTCTGCACTGGCACTTACTATGTAACACAGATTTTTTTACACAGGTAGTCCACATTTTTTGGTTGTGCCAAATTTTAAAATTCAATCTAAAACATTTTAAAATTAATTTTTGAAATTTTTAATTAAAAGTATGAGGGGTTGCGGAGCGTAAAACAAGCAGCTTTCGACCGGCACCGATGGACGTTCCACCTTGCATGATTCTTTGCAAAGCTGTCAACGGTTTTTGCAAGTGATTGTGAATGAGATTTTTCTCACTGGTAGTCCGAATTTTTTGCAATTTTTGTGCAAAGCCTGAATTTTAAAATTCTATCTAGAACATTTTTAAATGAGCATTGCCCGAGGTGTTGGTTTGCAAAGCAAATCAACAACACGGGCAATGTGACCCCCACGATTTTAGTTTTCTCTTCTAACATCTTCTGAAGGTGTGTACAGATTTCACGAACCCGAGACACTCTAGTGACCTATTCTTTTCTCACACGGTTTACTGCTTTGGATAAACATGGGGATTGCGACCACAGAATTCCCACAAGTGATCTTTCTCTTCACCCCTTCCTTTCTTTTCACTATTACTTGACATCGTCTATATTGTGTTTGGTGCAATTTGGTCAAAAATGACCAAGCTGCATCAAACACAAGACATGAAACTCAAAACCAACAAGCCATTACTTCATGTTTGTGTTTTGCTAAATATGGCCCAAGTCATAAAACAAACCAATCTAAGGCTTAAAAAAACATTTCCAAGGAAACCCCAGTTTCACATTCTCCTTATATAAGCTACTTTACAAAACTTAAGGTTTCTAGGTGGGGTAGGGTTTTTCGTTTCTCAAAGGGCAGACACATTTAGTGTTATTGTTTTTGATCAGCTGAATTTCGCAAAAAGATTGATTTAAACTGATTTTTTGCTTCTGAGTTTCAATTTTTTCAGTCTGGCTGCTACTTTATAAAAAAATTATTCCCAATCGTCAATATTAACTTCTCCAAATCATAGTCTAGCAGTTAATAAACCCTTGCATTCAGCTACTGTCAAACCCTGGACAGTTCCTGGAATATCTCCGCACGGCATACCCGACATCCGATACCTATCTATGTGGTGAAGTAGATGATTCACTACAAGCTGGACTACAACTGATGGCACACCTCAGAGAAGGACTCGATTTCATTAGAGATTGACCCATCAAACAATTAAAGTGCTGAGCTGCTTGTGTGGAAAATGACTTCTGACCAAGGGTCGGGAAACTGGTTCAACATCAGGACCAGGACAAAGCATGTAGGATCACACAATTTCAAATTGAAGGTCACGGGAATAAGACAAATATGCCCATGCAGACATTCCCTTCAGCCCTGCAAGCTGAAAAACTGTACCCAGCTTTTACGGTCAAATGGAAAAAAATAGGGATACTGCCAGGATTGGCAAGTTTCTGCCGTTAAAGTGGCAATAACTGGCAGAAACCCAAAAATAACTATTTCATGTGATAAAAACTTACTGAAGTACCACAAATAGCAGAGAGGAATGCATTTTAAAGTAAAACAAATTCAGTTATAATGTTTGCAGTATTTAAATTTATTCAAAGGTTATATCGCAGCAAATAATTCAAATTCACCTTTTCCACAAATTAGTCTATCGCAAAAGACCAATTTTGCTGCTGTTTCCAAACCCTAACAATTTCTTAATTCGTTGTGAATAAACGAAAAGTTTGAGAATATTCTTTCAATCCCAGCAGAACTTGCAGGTAATATCATCATTGTACAAACAAGAGTTATGAAATCTTCATTAACAATTATTTTCTTTAAACTAGACCACCATGTAGAAGCTCTGAAACATTTTCTAAGACTTCATTGGAGTAATATGTTTCAGATGATGCGGTCAGCAAAGACAGACTTTAAAAAATGCACATTATTCTATTGAGAAGAAAGAGACAAAATTAATTTCAGATTTTTTTTCAACAAACAAAATTAGACATGATTTTTTAAAAAAAAGGAAAAAATTAACGAATTTAAAAATCATAATTACAATTTTTTTTATTTTATGTTAATATTTTAAAATGATGTATTTCTTCTTTTCTATCTTTATACTTTAATATATTTAGCATCATTGTTATTTGTCACTTTTTTGCTTGATCAGTCATTTTTTTCTGCTTGATATATATATATATATATATATTAACCTCTTTTTGTGTTTTGATAATTTTCACCCCTGTATTAAAATAAAAAGCAAATAGTTATGACTTCAAAACAATGCCGAATGTGCTAGGTTTTTGATTAATTCTCTGACCTTAATTGGAAAAAATGATTGCCAAAAAACTGTGGTATTTTGCTATATTAAACAGTATTATAAAAGCCAGAAATGATGTTTCCATTGTTTACTTTTGAATTCAAAATAATGTTGATTATGCAAACGTACAACTAACGATGCACTTTTATACTATGCCGCCTTAATTTTATAATCAAATCCAGTCCATTTGGAGCAGTCATTCATTAAGGACAAATCTGGAAGTGATACATATTGCGGATTATAGTTCATGTTTGAGTAATCTCTGAACTGGACTCAAATTTCAGCACTTTCTTTACTTGAAATTGACTTAAATGTTTTATTCTATTTATAAAAAGATAATAATAACTTATTTTCTTAAGTGTTGTTTTGTGTGCGCACATTTTGAATTCTATTTTATTTTGCTAGGTTTAAGTTTTATTCGAGAAACTAAAACTGAAAATGGTCCACTTTATAATTGTTATCTATGTGGATCCTCTTGTACTGTTGAAATAGTGGAACATCTGACTAACTTGAAACACAGGATTAAGTATTTGGTAAGTCTGAAGCTCTTTTGATTTATTTTATGGACATAAATAACATGTAGAATATCCATTCCAGTTGAATATTGATGATCTAAAATGCTTTGTTTTATGAGAAAAATGTGTGTACTGTAATAACAGCAGGACTGCCACAAGGCAGCTAAAATGCAACTGTAAAGTTATTTTTCAACCTTTGCAACTAGGGTATCTTTTTAAGCAGTCTTCACAAAAGCTATCAGGGTTCCCACGGTCCTTGAAAAGTCCTTGAATTTTTTTTGACTAACTAGGGGCCCTTGAAAGTCTTTGAAAATTACAGAAATTGGTGAAAAGTCCTTGAAAGTACTTGATTTTTTTAAAACTTGTACATAGTTGTGTAATTTCGTCTTGCATTGGAACTTGTCCAGACTAGTTTTCCTCCACAGCAGGTGCGTCATTCTGAATGAAACCGGTATTTTGCACTTTGACACTATGTGATATACTAATAATGCTATGTCTAGATCGTCCATTTTCCACAGTATTCTGTACGTCTAAGTTGACACCTCTGGTCTCCGTCAAGACGGCCGCCTTGTTTTGCCTTCCGCATCATGACGTATCTATGGCCGCTAGATAACTACACCGCTTTCTTAGGAAACCTTCGCTTTTGCAGTCAGTACGTCATTGGAAACCTGGCACACATCCAAAGAAATAAAGCCAAATTCTCATTGCAAAGATATAAAAGTTGCAATTGAAAAATAAAATTTTAAAGAAAATCACATTTAAGATATCCTTTTGTTGTAAAATTTTCTGCAGATTTCATATCCTTTGAAATTTTCACTTTATCTTTAACGATCACAAAGATAGAAACTTGGACTAGGGAATAAAAAAGCCCTTACGCCAGTCAAAACTTTTGATTTCTTTTGTTTGTCAAACAAAATAAACTATGACAGCCATCTGTTGTAGGCAGTGGACGATACTCTTCTTCGTGCCACCAAAAGAATTTATCCTACGAAATTTTATCGCATGACCGAAATTGATATGTGTGCAAGTAACCTGATAGTTAGCATTGAGACGAGAAGCCCACTTTGCAACAAAAAAAATCACAGGTTCTGTGAGGAAAGAAAATCCAAATTATAACCAAAATTGACGATAACCTTCCTTTTTTTTTTTTTTTTTGAGTATAAGTAGTCTAAAAAAAATCGTCCTTTTTTTTCAATTTTCACATTTTTTTTAACTGACAACTTTTGTGTATGCCTTGTTTTAGGTCGTTATAAAAAATTTTAGGTCCTTGAAAAATATTTTTTTGGTTTTGAAAAGTCCTTAAAAGTCTTGAATTTTTTTTGGATAAAGGTGTGGGAACCATGGCTATGTAATCTCAATTGTTTGTCAACGTTTTTTAGAAAATTCATCAAAGGTGAAGTAAAATTAGTTCCTTTCTTCTACTTATGGCAGACAGAAAAAAAAATGTTTTTCAGATCAGGAGAAAGTTTTCCAACGGATGCCGATTTTGAGCTTTGTGCCGAACTGGCAACTGCACTGTTTGAAAATTGCAACACTATGAAGGAATCATGAAAATTAAACGAAACTTGCTAGAAATGCAAAACAGGTTGATATGCAAACGATTAGAATTACAAAACGATCACGCATGTGTGGGACGAGAAACACCCTCTCAAGCATCCAAGTAAGCTGTGTATAAAAAGCACTGTAAAGCTGCATTGAAATATGTGTATCATCGTTTCACTGCTGTAAAAATGATTGATTAGAAGTCAATATGCCTCGCCTAAAACACAGAGTGCCATATGACCAACTAACAGAATTCGAACAGTGCTGTATGATCAACCTCTGTGACAGACTCCAACTGTTACAGAATTTCTGTAGTTGCTATGGAAATCCTAATAGGTGAAAACTATGGTTGTATAGTGAAAAACTACAGATGTAAAAAAAATGCCGAAAATACTCTGCAATTAGAATTTGTCTATTATCAAGTTGATAGTCTATCATCTGAAATTTTGGAATCTGATAGAGCTGATGTAGCTTGGTTTAAAATTTCACAAATCAAGCATAGCAATAGCAACTCAAAATATGTGGCATTGCCTAAAATAATGTTGTCAGTTCCTCACAGCAATGCAAGCAGTGAGAGAATTTTCAGCATGGTTCGAAAACAACCAACCAAATCTCGTTTCAGAATTAACACTAAAACACTGGAGTCACTCCTCATAACAAAAATGAATACAGATGTTTGTTACGATTGCAAACTAAGCAATGAATACTTATAAAAAGCAAGCAGTGCTTTCTATTCAATGCAAAAAAAGTTGTAGATGAGATGTTAATAAATAGGTAGTTAGTTTGATCAATAAAATTGTGTTGTGTGACTTTTGAAATAAGATTCATTCACTTATATATTTAGTCGATAATTTTCTTAAATAATTTTGAATATTGTTTTAAAATATTTGTTTTAATTAATTATTCAATACTTTTTAAATTTTATTTATTAATTTCAATTATTTATAAATTAATTATTTTATAATTTAGTAACTTTTTTTATTAATCTTAATAATAAATCACTAATTTATTGATACTGTGTCGTATGTAATATGTCGGTAAGAAGTGCTACTGATGACTGGGTTGGCAATGTTGGAGAGTATGGTGGACTTTCATATCATGAAATTGCCACTGGCACGGGGTGTAATGCCACAACAGTGATGCGCGTGTTTAAGAGATGGATCATGAAGAACCGGACAAGTCGAAACCCCTGCAGTGGGCCACCCAATATGACATCACCACGGAACGACAGACACCTCGTCCACATGGCAGTGATTCCAGTGGCAGAAACGCGTTGACATTGTCACGGGCAATGATATCCGTTTACAGACAATTTTTGTTTGCACTAATAAAACAATTTTTTAAAAAATAGTCCGCAAATTTTGGACACTTTTTTTTTCCTGCGTCAGTACGCAGACTTACGCACCTCTTCTATGTCCCTATGACGCCACAGGAAAAGCTGTTTTTCTTTGAAGTGCAGAGAAGCTGGTGTTTATCACGCATGCTGGATCCCGCGTTCGTTTCGTTTGCACAGAAAGAATACTACCTCTGCGTTCTGAGCCCACTAAGAGAGCAACTCATTGTGTGGAAAACGCATGCTTAGAATGGTGTCATGTGACAAGGTTGCATGTGGTGTGTGTGAATGCGAAATAATTAGAAAAACTTGAGCACACATTGTCTAAGACGCCACCTTAATCAATATATTCAATAGAACCAAACCTAGGCTACTAAATATCGGAAAGACATATTTTACAGGGCTCCTAACACGTCACTTTTTGTCACCTTTTTATTTTTTGACATTTTGTCACCTTTTCAGGGGTTTTAAGTTCTTAAATCTTATTTAGTGAAGAAACATTTTTGGTGCACAGTTAAAAAAATTCATTTCATCTAAAAAAAAACAGGGTTCGTACGAATTCAATTTCGAAATGCGCGCTACATTTCACTGCAAGAATGAATTTGAGAGCGTACCGTTTCAATTGTAAAAGGATACTTCACGTTGCTCGCGGTGTATTAGCAGCAAGTTTGGAAATTTTCCCACAGAAAAAGGCCATCAGTAAAACGAAGCGGCGAAGTTTAAGGGAAGCAGGGCCATCTGCATGTCCGACCCTTCTTACCTAATTACCTAACTTGAGTGAGAGAACTTGAGTGGCATTTACGACTAACGTTTTCCTTTCATAGAATTGTGTGGCATATCATTTGGTGCAAGATAGATATCACCGGTCGACAGGGTCGAACAATAGAAGTAACCCTCCAGGAGGTCAGATGCTGACAGCTCGTAAATGGTGATCGATGCCAGTGGTCCCTTAAAAGGGGGAGATAACATCCTCCATTCACAAATCTGTGGGCGGTCTCAACAGACCCATTTTATTTTCGGATTCTGTCCCGACAGACATACTACTGGATGAGTGGAAATTACTCATGGTAGTGCTGACATTGAACTTCGCTTCTCAGCCTCAGGAAGAGCTTTACAGGAGACAGAGCATCAATGTCAGAATGCACACTCAATGCATTGATGACGGTTAAAAGTAGCTTGGCAAATTTTGACAATTAACCTTATTTGGTGTCAATCACATAAAAGCTAATGAATATAGTAAGGGTTGCATATAAAGCTTACAGTGACTATTTAGAAGACTAGGGGGCTCCGCCCCATGCTCGCTTATGCTCGCCAACCCCTGGGGATTGCTACGCTATCCCATTTGGTTTGCTTCGCAAGCCAACATTCCTTTTGCAGAGTGAATCTCCTGAACAGCGAAACTATCTTAATAATTCGTATAATCCTTAGTTGACTTTGCGGTCCATGACGTCACAGCGAGGGCTTTGCCCCCTCTTCGCTTACGTTTGACGACCCTTGGGAATTGCTATGTAGTCCCGTTTGGTTTGCTTTGCAAGCCAATTGCCACTTTTTTTCTTACTTTGACACTTATTGCACCCTAAACTAATAGCCGCATCAGTAAAAAACCTTCTACATCTTTTTTCCTGTACAATTTTAAGTAAACCGTGTTAATCTCTTAACTTTACGATCTGTACTTCGTACTTTGTCCGTAAACCGTCTGAGAACAGAGTGAAAAAAGCCAGCCATTTTCCTCGCCAAATAAAAATAAATTATTTTTATGGCACTTTTTGCTACGATAAATTTGATATCTGGCAAACCCGATATTTAAAAATACAACCCACACCTGACTGCAGAACCTTCACCGCGAACTAAAAAATACGAAATTTGTGCGACTAACTTTTGATTGCATCAAATTTATTTATGAACCAATTTTTAAAATAATTGTACCCTAAGAAAGAGTACATTCTGAGGTATACTGCGATATTTTAAAAATTAAAAACTAATAGTAATAAGATATAGATATGACAATTTAAAAAAATAACGAAAATGTCCCGAATTTCAAAAAAATATTATCAAGAACCAAACTAAAATTTCTAAAAATACTCAACGAGCTGCAAAAATTTAAGTTGTGAAGTACTCTTTAAAAAAAACTCACAGCTTTAAGACAGAAAATTTGTATTTGTTTTGCTCACTTGCGGAAGAAATTTTGCTTTTCAAACTTTGACACTTAATAAACCCTAAACTAATAACCGCATCGGAAAAAGATCTTTACAGTTCTCCAGGGAACACGATGAAGAACAAACAATGTTAATTTCATATTTTTCTGATCCGAACTTTCTAGGGAAACCGTCTTAAGGATCGAGCTAAACAGCACAGTTTTCAATCCTGCGTCGACGGTAATTTTTATAGAGAGATATAAAACGTAAGGCACAAGAAAAATTAGAGAAGGACAGGAAAGAAAAAGATAGACTGGAAGCAGAGAAAAAAAATTTAAAGCAGCTGGCAAAGAAAAGAAAGGTGATAGAAGAACAATAACTTAAAATTATGCATAAGGAAGAGGATGAGCCGTTGGATAGTGCTTCAAAATTATTAGAGAAACAGCACTTGTTCAGGCAATGATTGAAGGAGCGGCTAAAGTCTCAGATGATGCTGGCCAGCAAAGACAGACTTTAAAAAATGCACATTCTTCTATTGAGAAGAAAAAGACAAACATAATTTTAGTCTTTTTCAACAACAAAAAATTAAGACATAATTTTTCAAAGAAAAGGAAGAAATTCTTCAAGCTGTGTCAAAAATAAACAAATTAAAAAATCATAATTCTGATTTAAAAAAAAAATTTTCTGTTAATATTTTAAAATGATGTAATTTTTAAATGAAGAAAATAAAATATCCTTCTAAAGAAAGAAAAGGGTAGATAGGGGTAGCTTGGGAGGATCTTTTTATTTTCTATCTTTATACTTGAATATATTTAGCATTATTGTTATTTGTTACTTTTTTTTTTGCTCGATTAGTCACTTTTTGTCACCTTTTTGGACCTTGAAACCTGTTAGGAGCCCTGTATTTAAAAAAGCAGAACACTCCAAGAAAAACAAAAGTTCTGAAGCTGATGAGTAGCAGAACCAGGAAAACGTGACCCTGGAAGATCAAGGGGGAAATATTTGCTTCGAAAGTAACAAGAGCAATTATGATAAAAGTGAATGTCGGAATATTGCTGAAAGCAACAACCGAAGCCGAAATATATTCTCAAAAGATTGTCCGAATGATCACGTTGTAAAACTAGCTAAATATGAAGATGAAAAATCTATAACTGATGTTCTTCCAGCAATACAAAATAAGTGTCGCATAATTTATATTTACTTCTTGTTGGTATTTCTTTTTACATTCAGTGAATTTACATATAAATTAATACTCGAATTTACATACTTGCGATAGAAGAGACTTAGTTACGCAACATTCAGCCTTCGCAGTGCAGGCCCATGCGACTGCACGGACAGGAGGCTCCAAATGTTCTGAACATGTTCTTTAAAAGCTAGTAAAGGTGATGAGCTAAGAGGTAATTTCTTTTGCCTATCAAGCTATGTGAAATCTCTAATTGAACAATTCAGTGTGTATTTTTGTACAACTGAATCAGATAGTAAACCAACATTTTTTCCGTCATCGACAAAAGCAGTCTTTTGTTCAACTATGACATTTTGGTTTATCCAAAAACCAATATTAGCATAGATGAAGCAGAATTGAAAAGGGGACTCACTGAAGAGAGCTTCAATGACATTTTAAATGTGTTTCCTTTTGTTGAGCCTTGTGTGGACTTTAAGAAAGACTGGCTTAAAATATCAGATCTTTATTGAATTGATGTGTAAAAGAATGTACAAAATTGTTATGCAGAGTGATGCGACAGAAATGAAACACTTATTTAAAATAAATTGCACTCCATGAACTGGGGGGGGGGGACTTCCTACATTTCTGAAGTTTCTTGTATTTGTTATATCAATGCCAGTCTCTGAAACTGTATGCGAAACTTGGGGGTCTGTAATTCATGTCGTTAGGAAACATAGGCTAAGGTCGAGAGAGGGGACAGATGAAGAAGGGGGCACTAATGATAAGAGGGTTTATATTCAAAGAAATTGGGCCCCTTCTGGTTATAAAGGTACACGAAGGTTTTCAAAAGCAGCTTTATTATCTATGTATGGTTCTGCTTATCCTTCCCACTTCAGAAATCCTACAAGAAGTGAGCTGATGAAATTATTTGTAACATCAAAAGTCATAAACAAAATAAACTAGAACAAAGTCTAGTTAAATTTTTTTTTTAATTTAGTTTATAGTTTTTAAAGTTAAGTTGCTTGGTGGATCTTCAAGAATTGGCACTTTTTGTGTTTTAACCCTTCTTTGCATAATGGTGGAAATTTCTATCATAACATTGAATGCCCAAAAATTATATAAAAGAACAAGTTCACTTTAAGTTGATCGTGTCTGGATACCTTTTTAATGTCCATTGCATAAAAAAAAAAAGCTGTCAAAAATAAGCAAGTGTCACTATCAGTAAAACAAGCTTGAAGTTGTCATTCCTCTGTTTGTTGTAGTTGCAATAAACGTATGATTTCGTTTTTAATTTTGTTTTATTATATTTGAGTTTCTATTGCTAAAAAAGTGAAAATGAGTGGAAGAAAGGTTTGTAACATGTGTTTCTGTTATTTTTAGAGCAATTTCTGAAAAAGTTTGCGTTTAATTTAAAAAATACCACATGATACCATCATATTGTTTTTTGCTAAATTTATACTATAAATATATACTAAGATTTTTTTAACCATTTTTCCTTTAATTTTGAACATGAATTATATCACCTTGATTTATTTCACCAATAAAGAAAAAATCATGCAAAGAAGGGTTAAATGTATCCTTTAAAACTGAGCATCTAAGATTGCTACCAAAATAAGGATTGAGAAGAGACTTATGCTACTTGATGAATTTAGGCTACTTTTTCACAAATGCTTTGGTTGTGGCAGCTCTGTAAGTTATATACCGATATTTTGTGAAAACCCTCTTTGAATTCAACTATATGTATATCCAAGCCCTTGCTATACCTTAGAACGACTTCATGTTTAAAAAATAGTTTTGCTATTTTCAGAGCTGAATTTGAAACTGAAAGTAGTATCAGCTTGTGACAATGTACTGAAAGAACATTTATCTCATTTCAAAAGATGTTTTTCTCATTTCGCTTTTGTCTGTAATTTTCAGTACAGGTATAACGGGAAAGGTTGAACATCGCAATATTTGTACTGATTTATTTTTCAAGCAAATTTTTAATTGTAATCTTTATATGGACACTAGTGAGTTTTGAATTCACATTTATCACTGCTATTTCTTTTCATGTTAACTTGAATTTTAGAACGTTATTGTCATTATTTTAAGAGGTGTACAGTAAATGTTTGTCCCAGTGGACAGTTTCAAAATGAACATTTATTTTTAGTAACCTTCTCTTATTCAGAGTAACTGAGAAATTTGTCTGTAATGTAATTAATAAAATAATGTTTGTTAGGAAACGGTCAATCAGAATGGATCGATTCCAAATGCCATAACTTCCATTAGTGAACTGGAAGTCAACGTGTATACTCGTGAAGCCCTTGTATTAACTGAATGCGAAAAAATTGAAAAGGAGCATGGAAGAGGAAAAGTTGAAGTCTATGTGTCGAAAAGTAAGTTTTCTATGCATCAAATTGTATTACAAATATAAGTGATTATAAATACTTTATTGGTTTTGTGTGAAAGGTTCTTGGGTTATTTTCACACATGACTTGTGCAAAGCTTCTTGCTGAAATATCTGCTTATATCAATGCACGACAGCATATTCATTTATCATTCATTTGAATCCATTTGGAATCAATAAACGCATCGATTTTACCCATTTCATACTAGGGATGTTAAGCCGATCACAAAACTGCTATTTATTCACTGATACTTTTGAATCACAGTTTTTACCTGCTACTAAATTATCAAAATAACAGTGATTTGGTAGCAGCGGTTGAGAATATCTGTCATTTGGTAGCAGCAGGCCTCCCAGAGGCAACTAAAAATGCAACTAAAGCGACTATTTTCAAGGTAAGGCAACTATGACAACTTTTTTCAGAAAATTAACATTGAAAATCGTCAAAAGCAACTATTTTGCCAAAAAACAGCATCTATTTTCATCGCAAAATGATTTTTTCTCAAAAAAAAACCCTAAATTTTACAACAAAAAAAACTAAACAATGCCAAAATGTTTTATATATATATATATATATATATATATATATATATATTTTTGCTCTCCGCTGAAATTGAAGAGGACAGGAAATGTAATGTTTTTTTTGTTTTTTTTTAACACGAAGGGCAAGAAATGCAATCTGTTTATTTTAGGAACACAAATGTTAGCGTGACGTTATTTTCTCTTGCGAAAATATTAAACATATTCAATTAAATTTTTTTATTTATTTAAAGAAAATCATATTTTTAGGTGTCCATCTAATGTGAAATTTTCCGCAGATTTTAAATCTGTTGAAATTTGTACTCTATCTTTAACGGTCTAGGAGATAAGAAAAAAAAATAACTAAATTAAAACTTTATTTATTACTTTATTTTTATTTTTTAGTCTGCTATTAGGAAGTGTTTCTTTGCAAAATTAAACGGAAGCGTAAAAAATAAATTTAACATCTCATATCTTTATGCTGCTGCCATTCCAAAAAAAAACAGTAAAAATTAAATTTCATTAGATTCATTTTAAAATGTTCCAGATTGAATTTTAAAATTCACAGCGACCCTAAAATTGCAAAACATTTGAACTACCTGTGTGCCAAATTCCATTACTGTAAGTGCCATAGATTCGTCAGGACTTTGCGTACAAGAAAGAAATATACAAACACTTCCTTTTATAATATTATAGAAGGAAGTGTTTGTTTCTTGCACTCAAAGTCCTGACGCTTTGGCTACTATTTTTCACATATGAGGCAACTAAAGCGACTATTTTCAAAGGTAAGAACAACTGGGAGGCCTGTAGCAGCAATTGAGAATATCTGTCATTCGGTAGCAGTGATTGCAGGTTAACTTATATTAGTGGATATCATTTTATCCTGATAATGTGACTGATTTGGGAAGGAGGGATTGATGGCTACATGATATCAGCTATCATTTAACTTCTATTGGTGACTGAACGGTATTGGTGAATCGGTAGCAGTGAAACTGCTGCTGAGTATCAGTGATGTGGTAGACCTAATTTTTGGTATTATTTTCACATGGTAAGAGTCGCGATGTGAACGACTCAGCCGTAGGGTACTTATGGTGAGTACAACAACATCCTAAATTACAAATAACAATATTCCCTTCCAAACAAATTGATTCAGTCATAATTTAGAATCGTAAATATTCGTCGGTAGCAGTCACAGTTGGAACTGTTACTGTTAAATCACTATCAGTAACATCCCTATTTTAATCAGGAGTTGGACAAAAAATATGGAAACGCCCAAAAAAAAACATGTAGCCTTACCTAATTTAGTGTAGGAAAACTGTTGGCATTCAAAACAGCTTGCAGTCTTCTCGGAATGGGTAAATACAGTTCCTGTATGCTTGCCAAGGGAATCTTGTACCATTCTTCCTGCAAAAAGGTGGCATGTTCAGAAAACGATGATGTCAGTGGATAGCGTTCACGCACTTTCCTCTTCAATGTAGACCACTAAGATTCATAATATTGAGGTGTGGTGGCCAGGGAAGATGTGACAAATCATCCTTGTGCTCAGAAAACCAATCCTGGACGATGTGAGCTGTGTGAACAGGGGATTTGTCGTCTTGGAAGACACCATCACCATTGGGGAACAATGTTTGTACCATGGGATGGACTTGATCGTCCAAAATGTTCACATTATCATTGCTTTAATGTGCGCTTGCAGAGTAGTCATGGGGCCCACAGAAAACCACGATATGGCTGCTCAAACCGTCACAATAACCCCTGCCATGTTTCAAAATCTTGGCAACAAGCATTATAGACTTGGGATGGGGTTCACCAGGCGTAAACTTGGCCAAAAGTGAGAAACAAGACTCATCCGACCCAATTACTGTCTTCCATTGCTCCTTAGTCCAGGCTTTATGACTTAAACACCACTTTTTCCTGTTACAGGCATTAGAATTACTGATGAATGGTTTTTGTATTGCAGCTCGACCAGAAATTGTAAAGGCACAGGGTTTGTGAGCACGACATTCATTTCAGCAGTAACTTTTGCAGCTGTGGTCTTCTTATTTACAATGACAGTCCTCCTTAATGATCCCATCTGTCACGATCACTCAACACGTAATTTTGTCCATGCTGTGATTTAGCGGATGATATTTTTCCACTTTTCAAATATGCGGAATAAATCATAGATACAGTACCTCTTGAAACACTAAATACTTTGGCTACCTCGTCAACACTCACCAGACGTACTCCAACAATTTGCCCATGTTCGAAGTCTGTTAGCTCCGACATGACACAGCTTCACAGAACAGTGCCCCGACTACGACTGACCTGGTAGCGTATTTATGACATTGTATAGGTGGCGTCAGTCGTGGATGATATTTTTCCACTTTTCAAGTATGCAGCATAAATCATAGGTACAGTACCTCTTGAAACATTAAATACTTCGGCTACCTCGTAAACACTTACCAGATGAACTCCAACAATTTGCCCATGTTCGAAGTCTGTTAGCTCCGACATGACACAGCTTCACAGAACAGTGCCCCGACTACGACTGACCTGGTAGCGTATTTATGACATTGTATAGGTGGCGTCAGTCGTGGATGATATTTTTCCACTTTTCAAGTATGCAGCATAAATCATAGGTACAGTACCTCTTGAAACATTAAATACTTCGGCTACCTCGTAAACACTTACCAGATGAACTCCAACAATTTGCCCATGTTCGAAGTCTGTTAGCTCCGACATGACACAGCTTCACAGAACAGTGCCCCGACTACGACTGACCTGGTAGCGTATTTATGACATTGTATAGGTGGCGTCAGTCGTGGATGATATTTTTCCACTTTTCAAGTATGCAGCATAAATCATAGGTACAGTACCTCTTGAAACATTAAATACTTCGGCTACCTCGTAAACACTTACCAGATGAACTCCAACAATTTGCCCATGTTCGAAGTCTGTTAGCTCCGACATGACACAGCTTCACAGAACAGTGCCCCGACTACGACTGACCTGGCAGCGTATTTACGACATTGTATAGGTGGCGTCAGTCAGTTCTTTTCAAGCATGCATTTCACACAGTGTTTCCATATTTTAGTCCGACCCCTGTACATGCATCCAAATGGAATAAATTTGGTAAAATAAAACATCATTTCCTGTACTTACTGGTCTTCAAAGGCACATCTTTAGTTGTGTAGGGGCATCACAACCCTGAGTGACCCCAAGGTACCACAGTTTTGTATCTAAAAAATGCAAAGGCATTGTATAGGTGTGCCTTCTGCCTTTTGTTTTTCCTTCTTCCCTCATTGTGTTGTCTGTCTTTTGACAGCTTGTCAAATGGTGCAGCTTGGTCAAATATGGCCCTTGCCATAAAACTCTATACCTGCATAGGCTTACTTTTCTTTTCTGTGTTAGTAAAACTTGTGTTGTCTATTATTTAATTTTGTATGTCTTGTGTCTGACGCATCATGGCTGAATATGGCCCTTGTGCCATAAAAACCAGCCATAAAACTCCAAACAACCAATCTGTACAGAGTGGTTAATTTTTATTTCCAATACTCTTTGAGGCAAAAAATTTCATACTGCAATCTTTACAATCAGCTTCAAGACTTGATACATAGATGATGAGGTTTATTTTAACATCTTAACCTCTTTTCTCATGGCCCTGGTAATCAAAGAACAGGGTAAGCACGACTTTTCCTGCAGATGACTGGCTCTTGAACTTCTTGGGACAAAGGTTGACACCACTGCATAGTTGACATTTTCGACTCAGGTTTCCTGAGGTGCCACTAGTCTACTGGTTTTTGTCCTTTGGCGGCCATAAAAAGAATAACAGCACGTAGGTATCAACGTCGGCATTGTTAACATTTCAGCATTTTGCACACACACTTTGGAAATAAACGAATGCCAAAATAATCCCATGCTCGATGTCGGTGCTTATATACCCGCATCGGTGACGCGCTAATTTTAATTTGCATATACTTTGCAGCCACGTACTCAAGTGGAAGCTTTTTAATCACGCCTTATAATAAACAGGAAAAGAACATTAAAAGTGATATTGTATCAAAAATGTATTTGAGCAATCTTGCAACTTAATTATCCTTTCTTTTTCAGTTATGTGCAGGGTAGTTTGTAAAAGCTGAACATTATTTCCAATTACAAAACAACTGATTTTTTACATGCACTTTTTATTTAAGATTTGTTTGTTTCCATGTGGTACTTTCTAATATTGATTACGTCATAACATTCTTTTTTTTGTATATATATTTCAGCTGCTGCTAATTATCTTGCGAGATGGTGATTTTGTTTTTCTTGCGAGATGGTTTTTCTATTAGGTGTAATTTTTATGGGAGGTATGTATTCATTCTATAGTACTTCAATTGCTAAAATATGCAACTGTTGATTCATGTAAATATAAAGTTTAACCCTCTGGACATCACAAGATTTCTGAATAGTGCTTTCCCCCACAACACATGATTATTGAATCCATATATTCTTTGGAAGGTTTCCATTTCTCATTTCCTTACAATAGGAATACTTTTTAAATATTCTATTGCTCAAGAAAGTCTGAACTGGTTAAAAGTCAGGAAAGGTAGTAGAATACATGTGAACCCCTCAAGAGGGTTAATCCTAAGTATCCTGCATCTTACTGTTCCCCTACAATGCTCTTAACCCGGGAACGAGCGCGCAGGGTGTGACATACCAGCGCCCATCTTTTGTTCTATCTATTTCCCTACCCCTCATTTAAAAGTGGACGAATCTCAGTGTAGCTGAATGTAGGGTCATGACCTTAGACGGGCCACGTCAGCAGGTGAATTCTAAAAATAGAAATTCCTGTATTTTGTGTTTCGGGTATATTATACCCAGTGCGCCCATCCTTGTCACTCAGTTTTTTTCTGTCCCGCCACCGACACACCTTGCAAATATGGTACATAATCTCATGTACGACGAAGAAATGAAGCATTTGAGAACTTTAATTGAAATAAAAACAGTTTCGACTGATGAAGAATGTTTATTTGGTGACGAAAAGGTGTCTCCCTCGAACTTCGGACGGGTGTCATGGACACATATAAGAACGGTCGTTCTTGTGGCTCCTGTTCTATTCCTCTCTAAGTCAGCATTACCCCCCCCCCCACGGAGTGTTCGGTGGTTGGCCCCGACCCTGGAGGACGAAAAGAAGGGAGTGAAGACGACAGGGAAGTTCGAGGGAGACGGTGGAACCGGCGGTCTTGGAGTAGACGTGTTTTTTAGGCACCGGCCGGTGCGGTGTGTATATCGTAAACTTCTTTTAATATTGTACAAAATAAACGTGCATGTCCAAAATTTGGTAAGCGGTGTCTTTCTGTTCTTAGCCACAACTACACATATTGTCTTGCAAAGTAGACATCGCTCTGACAAAAGGATTTGATGATAAAGAAGAATATAATAGGAATTATGATTCATCAACAGACGGTGACACAGATATTGAAGTAGATATAGATTCGTCAAATGAAAATTATTTCTATATTGGACAAGAAGAAATAAAATGGAAAAAAAAAAGAAATTTCTATCTAATGTGCAAGTTTCTGAAAAAAATATAATAATGAAATTTCCTGGAAACAGCTATTTCAAGAGATGTTAGTACACTGCTAGAATCTTGGAAACTTCTGATAAAATGTGAAAGATTTAGTGAACTGCACTAACATTTACATTGCATTATATTCAGATCGTTTTTCACGAGAACGAGATGCAAAATCTACAAGAGCTACTACGAGAGTGAAATGAAAGCGTTTATACCACTTTTATATATGTTCACAAATCCTCTCATGTGATCAATACTGAACTTTGGGCAACAAAGGAAATTAAAAATGTCATTAGATGTATTTTCTGCTTTAAATTAGTTATAAAAATAATTTTGCACACCATTTATGATTGTAAGGAGCGCTGAAAAAGTTCGGGTATGAGATACCCTGCACGCCTACTCCCGTTGCTTTTTTTCGCGCGCCTGCTCCCGGGTTAACAGGTTTCTAAACCAGTTTTAGCAACTTTGAGCTAATAGAATATTTCCTATTCTTCCAAAAAGTTCACGATCATCTGAAGAAGATTGGGTATGCAAGCCGCTACGATGTATGTCAGGGTTCCCACAGGTCTTAGTTTGACCTTCCATTTCTAAAAGCCCTTAGAAGTACTTATTTTTCATCAACAGTCCTTAGAAAGTACTTATTTTCCTTTGAAAACAAAATTCAGTCGGAGCTTGTCTCCATGTTTTTATAGCCCAAATTACTGGTGCTGTTGTTGCATACGAAAGCATAAATTTGCATTTTGATTTGATGCCCATGTTTTATGCTAATTATTGGTTTAAGCTACAACAGAGCCATAAATACCACTATCGGCGATTTTTGGAACTAATTTTTTTTTCACTGAATCCTACTTTCCATGTTATTATTAGTCTATATACAGAGTTTGGTGCCATTTCGGTTGTTAGATCGATCTACAGGTGGCTCTGAATAGCGTCAGTTTTTAACAAAAATCACTTTGTAGTACATCTGACATCTTTTTAGCACCCGATCAGCGATAAAACTGCTTATGAGAAGAAGAATGTGATGTTTTATTGCTTCAATTTAAAGAGTTTTTAGAAACAATAGTCTCAGAGTACCCAACATCATTCCAAAACTTTGATCCCAAATATGACAAACTAGACAGTTTTTTAAAGTGATTTTGTACTTAAAGATGCGACCACAAATGCAAAATTATAGAGAATAATGAAATTTTTTTATTTTATCACATGGACAAGCTATTGAATGTAAATAATTTTAATGATATTCACATTGCAAATAAGATAAGAAAGTTCGTCTCTTTTTCAAAGCAAAAATATTTCTGCCATTTGAAAGAATAATGCAAAAATAAAAATCCGAAAAGTTAAAACAGTAAAGAAAAGGAAAATAGAACAAAAATATTTAAAATCTAAAAAGCTTTTCAAGTTGATATTACATTACATTACCCTTTTTATAAAAGCAAATGCACTGCAATTAAAAAATAATAATAATTTAATAGTGTTTTTAATATTCGATATACAATTTTTGATGCAATTTTTTTGTTACAATCAAGAAAGTTACATTAGTTCAATCATTAGAATTTTAATTTTACCCTCCACTACTCTTTTTCTTTTATATAATTTAATTTAAAGATTTTTTAAGCAACTTTTTAAACATTGAAGATTGTGGTAAGTTTAAAGGGTTTTTTTTCTTGCTGTCTCAATTCTATAATTTGTTTATATACTTGCATATAACTGGTGTGTCCACGTAAATGCCCATAAATTAACTGTTGACAATTGTAAAGATCAAACTAGGCTTCTTTTTTTTTTTGAAAAATCTCATTTTTGTGCATAATTTTTAGAAAATTTACTTGAATATTAAATTTTTACTTATTAAATTTTAAAAAATCTACTGTTCTTATATCATTAACTAATCTGTAAGAGCATCCCACTTGGTCGAAAGTTGTGTATTAAACTGTATAATACGGTTTCTACTCTGTTTTATTCAAGTCCTTATTTTTATTTAGAAATAAAGAGTGGGAACCCCGTAAGGGTACCCTGTACTTTAACACAACATAATATGACTGCTCGAATTTCGGCATGCGATTCTTTTCTGAAACAAAATGAAAAAGCTCCTTTTTTGAAACGACTCATTACTGGAGATGAGAAGTGGATACTATACAATAATGTTACAAGAAAAAGATCATGGGGTAAACCAAATGAACCTCCCCAAGTTACATCAAGATGGGGGGCCTGCATCCCAAAAAGTAATGATTTGTGTAATGGTGAGACTGCAAATTAATTGTTCATTATGAATTGCCACAAAATCAGACAATAAATTCAAGAAAAAACAGTTCTCAAATGGCAGTATTAAAAGCAAAAATCGAAGCAAAGCGGCCAGAACTGACCAATTGTCGAGATGTTGTCTCCCAGCATGACAATGCCCGGCCCCACATTTCACTGAATGTCAGACCGACTTATTGAGTATGGCTGAAATGTTTTGTGTCGTCCCCCCATGTTCTCCAGACCTTGCCCCTCAGATTTTCACCTCTTCAGATCACTTCAAAATTCTCTGAACGACCTGCAGTTCTAATTCTTTGGAGACTATTAAATAGCACCTCGACAGCTTCTTTACAAATAAGCCTAATGATTAAAAAAAAAAAATTCCAGCTGCAGGAAAGATAGCCAAGAATCATAGAACAAAATGGCGCTTATGTGATTCAATAATATTTCTTTATGTATATGTACTGCTTTGTTGAAATGTATCGTAAAAAAAACCACAGAACTTTCCAGATGACCCAATACATATATAACAGGTGATTCTTTCTTGTAGCAATTCTTGTAACTTTCAAGGTACAACTGCTGTACTGGCCATAGTCAAAATTCTTTCTTGGCACAACTGCTGTACTAGCCATAGTCTAAATTTTAATGACATTGTGTCTTGTGCAGAATGGCCCTTGAACCATCAAAGCAATTAAAAAAATCTTAAGACACTAGGGGGCTCCGCCCCCTGCTCGCTTACGCTCGTCAACTCCCGACTTTTGATCGCATCCAATTTAATTATTAACCGATTTCAAAAATAATAGTACCGTAAGAAAGAGTACATTCTGAGGAAAACTGCAATATTTTAAAAATTAAAAACAAATAGTAATAAAATCTAGATACAGCAATTAAAAAAAAAATAACAAAAATATCCTGATTTTTCCCGAATTTCAAAAAAATATTATCAAGAACCAAATTAAAATTTAAAAAAAAACTCGACGAGCTGCAAAAATTTATGTTCAGAGGTACTCTTTAAAAAAACTCACGGCTGAAAATTTGTATGTGTTTTGCTCACTCGCGGAAGAAATTTCGCTTCTTCAATTTTGACACTCAATAAACCCTAAACTAATAGCCGCATCGTAAAAAAAAATCTTAATAATTGTCCAGGGAATACGATAAAGAACAAATCATGTTAATTTCGTTTTTTTCCGATCGGTACTTTTTCGGGAAATCGTTTAAGAATCGAGCTAAACAACACAGTTTTCAATCCTGCGGCGGCTGTAACTTTTTTTTAATATAGAGAGATTTGTAATTTGTCAGTAACTCACAGTAGAACCTCGATTATCTAAGCTCTATTAATCGAGTGTCCATTTTTATAGAAGCTGAATGTGTTACTAATTTTGTTTTTAAGCTCCAAGAATTCAGCAAACAAGTGTGCACTTAAATCTTTGACTAGTCTGACTGGTAGACCGCTGCCTGTCAAAACGTGACTCATTGAAAAGCTCAATGAATGCATACTGACGAATCAGTGTATCCTTCAATACGTGTTTCTGGTTCTTTTCTTATGTTCCAGTGATGTTTCTTCATGGGTAGACTTATAATGTATTTGTCATTCCGTGGCTATTATACAAGAATCTATATACAGTTCCAAATCCTGGAAGATCGAAGCGAAAGGGACCCTCGCATGTTTGTCCTCCTGTTTCCTCTAGTTAAGTCACTCCTTCACTTAAGTTCTTTTTTCCAGCCTGGATGACCGTTCAAGGACACCCCCGCCAACATCCTTCAAACCTACATTCCTCTGTGTTGGGTAGAGAACCTCACACAGAGAGAGAGTAGACTATTCATAATCTCTTGTGTGATGAACCATTCAGTAGAAGTGCCATGTAGACAGAAAAGTTTTGTGTGTTAAATAATGTTTCTTGCTAACAATTTGTCTCAAAGTTGCACCATTAAAATCTTGCATTACCTTTGAATGTAATTCCAAAATGTTTCTTTCAGGTGTTTCTTTGTTTTAAACATGATTGAACTTTTGTATTTTAAAAACACAATTTTGGAATCAACAGCCTGACAGTGCAGAGGTTTTGTACAAAATTTTCATTGAACATAATGTAATGTACCTTGTATAAATATTTTTTGCTCTATTTATGTGGTTTTCATTAGCAACTCATTTTCACCTGAAGATACATCAGCAATTTGTTGCATAGAAACTAAGGTTACTGATCTTTACATAGTTGAAATACCTTCAATCAGTTAAAATAGCATAACATTTAATCTTAAATATTGGGGGAACATAACTGCTATTGAACTGTTCAGGATCGATCCCAAATAGAAAGATATGAAGACAAAACCTCTTAATTTTGATCAAAGCTAGCACATCACACCAATATGAGTACATTTGAGGCTACGGCAGATTTCACATGCACCACTCCCATGTATATGAACTCTCTGGATGCAACTTCCCTACCCTCCAGTAGCTAATTCGCTACTAGGCTACTGCCTCAAACAAAATATTAATGAACCTATAATTCTTAATGTTGTAAACAGCGTATTTCGAATTATTCTTCCCCGATATTTTTAGTGGGAATAATCTCGAGATTGTTTTTAATGAATGTAATTTTTTGAGGGAATTGGAAGTTTCATATACTAAGGGTACATGACATCCTTTTTTTTTTCTGATTAAAATTGGAAATTCTCTGAATTGAATTGGGTTTTTAAAAAGGGAGAATAAGAAAGAGTGGTGAAATTTTTTTTTTGTTTTGTTACTAAACAATGAGTCAACACCTAAGGTCGAAGTAAATTCAATAACGGTTTCTAAGTGATTAAATAATGAAAATTGACTGTGACTTGCACTCTTCATAGTGGTGCATTCTCGGGCATAAATGCAGAAAGAAACGACCACAATAGTAAGGAATAATTTTTATTTCGTCTAATTCAAAAGTATATCTAACGGAAATCATGTTACAACCATCTTGCTGTTAAATACAAATAATTTAAGATTTGATTAATTATAGTGTTATCACATTAGAAATAGTCGGTAACTCAAAGAGGATAAATGACCACACATGAATGCAGATTTAACAAGGCAAATTTTAAGTTGATACGTAAAAAAATTCAATTAAAAATACTTTATACATATATCCAATGAATTGATATTAAAAAAAATTGCTGTAGTTTACTCAGATGTGTTAACCAAGACAGTATAAAATTTTAATTTCACAATAGAATGTTCTTATTATGGTGCATATACATTTGCGAGCCACTCGTTAAAATTATTTTCACAGTGAACTTCCAGTGATCCATGTGAAAGGAACCATCAGGCTGCCATCGGTGATGACAATGGAGCCTGGAAGTTCGAGAGCAGAAAGAAAACCAGCAAACTACTCACTACACTGTCCCAATCTGAACCGAAAATGGCTTTTTGTTTGTCGAAAAAACGACAGGAAGTGGATACGTCAAGAGCCGTTTGGTTGGTGCCCAAAGCCCATTCCCAATAATCGGAACTAGGCTCGCAAATGTACATGTGCCTTTAGAGTCAATTGAATTAAAAAAATTAATCTTGCATTTTAAGAGAAATAAAGTTCAATTGTGAGGCTAAGAGTTAGCATAAAAACAAAAATAGTAACTATCAACACAGTAACAAGAGCAAAAAAACCTACAATTTAGATAAAGGTATTCTATTTCTGATATGTAGCTTTCAGCAGTTATTTTAGCTGCAATTTATACATATCTGAGAAGATATAATTCTTCTAATTTGGGCATCCAGCACCCAAAGTATTTTCTATTCACAAACATTGTATAACAGTTCAAGAATCAAAGTATAAAAGGAATGTCAAAACAATTAATCTATACAAAAAATATTGTTTAAACTTCAATAGAAAAGCAAATAAATTTACAGAATTAGTCATAATTTAATTGTACTTCAATACTAAGCATGTATTACACTATATACATCAAGTTTTCCCCATATTGATTTTTGCCTGGCATGTAAGTATTCCTCAAGAATTAATGACATATGAGCCACACATATTTCTTAAATAACCACTTGCATTATGTGCGAAATACCATATCATCAAAAAAAATTTAAGGTTGTACATTTTTATTTGTTTTCTTTAATTCTTTAAAAATTATTTGCATCGAAAAACGTTACACGAATGTAATTTTACGTATCTTGACACAATAAATACAAAAACAGGAATTTTGAATGAAGCTATTACAATCTATTCTCAACACGACTGCTTTCACACTTTGAAAAAATATGAAGTACATTTAGAACGGAGTTTTGTAGTTATCTAATCAATTTATTCCTCTATTATACTATCCTCTATTCTGTAGTTATCTAATTATTCCTCTATTATACTATCTAATCAATTTATACAATCTACCCAAAAATGACTTGGAAAAGGTGAAAAATTATATTGTACCCTAGTGCCATTAGCATAACTAGGATTTCATTTTAAAAGCCTTTTGTCACTAGGAAAGCATTTTGTAATAACTTTCAAGCTTTGCAGCAAGTAGTTGACTGATGTGATGGTTCACAATAATTGGTTTCATAAAATCCTTGCGTAAATTTTGTCAAGCAAATTTAAAATCTGGTCAATTTTTTTAAAACATGTGCTTGTTGTTGTACTTAGAACACAGAAAGTAATTTATTTTCTTTGCACAGGAAATAAATTTTTAATCAGCAATTCAATTAGAATTTAATATACTGTTCTTCCATTCACTAAGCAATAAAAGTCTAACAGAGGAAAGCATTTTTTTACCAGCCCTGAAAATAGAGAATTGTTTTAAGAGTAATGTTAGAGATGGAATGTATAATTGTTATTCGGAAGTAAACTGCACAAGTATTTCGAAAATTAAACATGAATTTATTTGCAAAACCATGAGAAATTGGAATGCTGTAGGAAAAAGTACAAAAAATATATTTGCTGTGAAAAATGGATACCAAGATAGGCTCAACTTTATTCTAGTTACACTTGTAATAACGAAAAGGTTACCAGAACATGTCTATAGGAAATAAGGAATTCCAAAAACACCTAATTCTGCAAGAGTACAGAAGTTAAGACCATAATAATCTAGAAACAATTCAGCTGAATTATGATTGGCATGTATAAGAAAAGTTACCCGACTGACAGCTATTTAAGTAAAAAATTGATTCACATTTTGCACAAAACATCTTATAACAGTTGAACACGTAAAAATCTTCCAAGATTAAAAAAATAGACAATGTTGCATTAGAAATATGGAATTACAATTAGTGAATTAAAATCTCAAGGGGTATTAAAATATATTAATATTTGGTAAATGCAACCATCTCTATCCAAGCACAAACTTTCATACACACTTCACGCGCGAATTTCTCGCATATATAATTAAAAAATAGAAATATTATTTAATCAAAAATTAAATACACATAAATAACATTACAGAGTTGGAAAAGAAATCCCCACTCAAGGGTGAAAACAAACAAATGAACTCCAATAAAGAAACTGAAAACATGAGCATAAGAAAGATGCGAATAAAATGAAAATTTCAATGTAGATTTTACACTATTGTCTAGTTTGACTATACACATTACATAATTTTATTCATTGAATCACAAACACTGGAATTGCTCATCACTTCTAAACGATGCACGTGGCATTCCTGACACAGAAGATGACAATCGAGAGGATAGCACCTTTTGTCAGGCTCATCTGTCAGTTGCAAACCACAATCCTGAAAAGTTATAATTTCGATCAATTTTTGTATTTGTAAAACACAGTACAAATAGTCATAAAGCTATATGATATAGCAGAGTTCAATAGAATATCACATCAGGTATGAAATTATTTTTAACTTCAATATTGACCATAATATGGTGAAGGCAATAAACTTGAGCTATAGAGTTTCACGATCCTCACACTGGCATAACAAATACAGAGGTGAAGTTAGACTTGGTGTCAGTCCAAGACAAAATTTTATGTATTTAAATAATGCTAACATATACCAATTAGTACCACATTAATTATCTCATTGTTCATAATTCTCGATTGCTGCCAGAGAAAACTTGGGGTCTATCAGGGGTATCTGAACAAAAGCTTGGCATATGAAACGAAATTTCACCTAAGGTCAAGGAAAATTTATTCTTTTTTTCGCAAATAGAGAGTCACAAAAAATATGTAGGGAGGAAATTTTTAAAGTTTTGGCACCAGGTCAGAGAAACCACAAAAATAAAATCGGAATCAATCTGTTTTTATTAGATTGTCATGAAACCTTATTAACCTCTTGGGTACATTTGACGACTGAGACTCGTCATGCACTTGTTTTGCCTAAGTTACAGATGCCGAGTTTAATTCGTCATTCAAAGTAGGACAAAATTAAACAAGTACATTCTTGTTCATGGCAAGAGGGATTGGTGTTACAAGACTCCTTGAATCAATTTATTAATTCGTTCTCTACAAAAATACACTTCATTTAATCTGACTCCATACAGGGCAATATTTACGTGGCTGTGTTATCAGACATTCTTTTTTGGAATGAACGCGATCAGAAACTGCGATCTCTCGTGCTGTTGCCATTTTTATCAATGAAAATATTACGATAACTAGCGTGCAAACGATAATACAAAAATATAACAGTAATTAGTGTACTGACGATAATATGAAAATATCATCTCTCCTATGCCTCTTCATATAACATAACTAATTTGCAAGTGATAATCCGAAATTCTGTTTTTCAAATAAATCTGTACCCAAGAGGGGTTAAGAATATATATATATATATTACTTTAAGATTTAAAGTTTAGCCCTGCTATTTATTGACTCGTAAAGAAAGTAGCAAAAGGCCAGGCTTTGTGAAAGGCTTATTTCAATAAATCTCCAGGATGGAATGAAAAAAAGTTTAGTGCTTCTGAGACATTATTAACATAATTTTGTTTTGTCTCTTTTCTGAATAGTAATGGAGATTGCAAGGACAACAAAGATTGGACTCTTAAATATTTTATTAAGAATATGAGCATAAAAGCATTCATTTTGCACGCAGCACTGGAAAATACTGTGCATAAAGTTGAATGGATCTGGGGGAAAATGTTTTAATTCTTCAGACATTGGAACTTGTGTGTGTGTGTGGGGGGGGGGGTTTGCACAAATGCAGGCACTATTGTTTAGTGATTTTGCTTTACACCTTATTACATAATTTAAGTGAGTAAATTTTTAAAAACCAACCATTGTACATAATAAACAAAAAGGCAATTAAGTTGCACAAGATAATACAATTCTAAAATTTGTTTTTAGGGTTCTGGTTGCAAAAAAAAAAAAATCAATCCATTTCAAACACAGTAATTGCTTGAATGGAAATATTCAAAACAGATAAATTTTTTTTATAAAACGGAGAGAGTAATATCAAATGAAAAAATTAATTTACTCAAAGCACGAGTTTATCAGTTAGCTCAATTTATTTTTCTCGTCTCAAATAATTGCAAATTAAATCCATGCTATTGAGTAGGCATTTTAATTAACATCGCACTGGAACACAACAGGCTATTGGCAAGAGTCCGGGATCAAACCCAAAGGGTTGGCTGAGTTAGTACTCCCAAGCAAGACAACATATAATTTTGAACAGTCAGATGGCAAACCATGTAATTGGGAATTCATATTTTAGCAATTTCTTTATGATTTTGTAAGGGTGTAAATTCAGAAATTTGCAATCAATGGAAACGAGATGCCGAATTCATGTTTCGAATACTTGATTGATAATAAAAATAGTGAAAATAATCATTACCTCGCATACATAACAATCAACATGGAAGTCTCGATCCATTGATACAACACGAACTGTTTCATCAGTCCCCTGTAACAAACATTTAGTTTAAAAATGTAACAAAATTATTTTTTTCAGAAACTGAAAGCAATCATAACAAAATCGATTTAAAAAAAAAAAAATCCTAAAATGTATTCATTTATGGAGTATATATATAAGAGATTACATTGAAATATACTGACACTTTTCACATGAAAATTTCAGATTCTTAATTGTAAAGATATGGACTCCAACTATTTGTGTAACATCAAATTTAAAATAAAAATTCAATTTCAAGGTACAAACAATATATTCAAAAAAATTTGCTTAATTTATAAATATGAAACAATTTACCTCAACAGGTGTTATCGCTTGTCCACAAGCAGCACATTTAGGAGCAAACATTCTGTAAAGTAATAAGGAATTTATTATTCAATGAGTTCCATACTCAAGCCTTTAGAATCTTTAAATAAGGTACACTCCTTTTAAAGACAGAATTAAATCATTTCTTTCCTGTTTTACCTAAAATGATTATTTTTTACTATTTGTAGTTTACTATACAATTTCTTTTAAGATCTCAAAAATTAAGATGTGTCAAATTAATGAACTACGCACTAAACTAAGCTGCTGTAATGTTGAAATTAATGGAAAGCTTTGTTCTCTTTGCTAAATGCCAAATTAGAAATGTGAATTGATGCCAAAAATACGGAAAATTTGAATTGAAAAAATTAAATTGCAACCTTTTTATGTTTTAGTATTGAATTTATGAGAAATTGCAAAGTAAAGGAAAATCAAGCATGGAGATTTCACAGCACTTAAGGCAGAATCCTCTTTGACTAAACATTTAGAAGCTATTTCTGAGAAAATCAAGTATTGTTAAAAATTGAACCAGTGTGTGCAGAAACCACACAAATCAATGACAAACTGGTTTTTGCAACCAAGTTTTTTTTTATGGCCCTGTATTTACTAACTGAATGCAAGAACTTTTGTGATCTCTTCACACATTACATGTAAACTCTAGACGAACCCATTTATGCAATAAGGTTAGTTTACAAAATTTAATCTCATGGTTTCTGCATTCACCAATTCAACTGTTTTCATGGTCATAATTGCCCAATGCATTGATATAAAAAAATCAACTTGCAAAGTGAAGAGAATTTTGATAGTTATTTGCTTTTCTATCACAGAATTGAAATGAAAAGTTTCAGTTTTGATTTTTACAAATATATTGATGTAAATTCTCCTTCAAATAAAAATATGCATGATTAATTTTAAATAGCACTATGGTTTTATTTCTAATTTCAATGCATTTATTTTTTCAAAAAATTAAACTGATAAAAAAAAATTAAATTTCATATATTTACACAATTACTCACTTATGATAATCGTTTACACAGTAAATTTTATTGTCCATGTCAATTGTAAATGGTACTCCATCCAAGCATTCATTACAAACACAACAGCGAAAGCAACCAGGATGATACGATTTCCCCATGGCTTGTAAAATCTAAAAATAAAATGTTCAATACCCAAGTCATGTGAATTTAAATAAACATAAAAAACCTCAATACCCTATTCATTGAACAAAATTATTTTAAGTTGTACAAAATAAAACAACATGAATTCACTGAATAACAATACATTATGTTCTCTATAGATTTCAATGCACATTAGGAACTCAAGTATACAGTGTGTCAGGGCTCGAAATACCCGGGTGCACAGTTGCACATGAAAATATAACTGTGCACCTAATTTTTTCCATCTGTACATAACTGTGCACCTAATTTAAAAACTTAGGTGCACCTGTATTAAAAAATCTATTTTGAGGCATGCAGTGTGTTTTGAAAATAATCTGCCCAAATTGTAGAGGGGCCCAAAATAAACAATTAGTTGTCAAATAATGTGCCTGGAAATGCTACGTGTAGGTGGTAGAGGGAAATGTTTAGGTCTTTCAATAACATTGCTTCTGTGGCGTAAGGATTTTAAGCAGCATGCATTGCTTCACAAATTCAAAGCTTGCTGTTGAAAACTCCAACTAGGAATGATGCCACAGGAACTAGTCAACTAACCTAAACAGCACATTTTTGAGCCCCTTCACCACCCTTTACATATTTTTGAAACAAACAGTACTTGAAATAAAAATCAACTTAATATATAATCTTTCAAAATTAATTTTAAGCTAAATCCCAGCAGTCAAAAAGAAACAATTCAACTAAACATACCATGTCCATAATTAAATGACCACAAACGCCACACTTTTCTGCAGTCTGCTGAAAACCAGAGTACTATAAAAACAAAGAAATTAGTTAGAACTCCAGTAAACTGGTTTTTATTATACAATTCAAGTACTTAATTTTCTTCTATATAATTCAATGAAAATTAATAAGGTTACAAGTGTTTGTCTATACATACAGCATCTCAGATAAAAAAGGATTACACATAGGAATCTAAATTAGGTACATTGATAACATGCATGCTAGACCAGTTTGTTAAAATGAACAAACAATTTTTACTTTTGGCAACAGTATGATAGCATATAATTCTGAAACAGCAGGAAGCAAGTAAAAATTTACATATCCTTAAGCTATGAACATCTGCATTAAAATACACTGAAATGAGAATACCTTTAATCATCAAAGAACAGACCTAACACAAGAGAACACAAAAAGTTACATTTATGAAAGTTTTGACAGTGACACAAAATGTTTATTATATTATACATCAGTAAAATAAAGTAAGTTCATAACAAAGGAGAACACATCTTAAAAAAACATTTGTTAAAAAGTTCTAGTAAAAAATATAGTTTATAACCATCTAAAATCTAGACCAACATATTCAAGGGAAATGACTGGAATTATCTTTAACTAGCAGGTCAGCACGGTGTTACCCAAGACAGTTTCTTTTCGTGTCCATAAAATTCAGACTAACTGAGGCATAGATCAGATGTAAAAGTTTCCGCAGATTTCAAATCCGTTGAATTTTTCACTCTATCTTTAACCATCCCAAAGATAGAATCATGGACTAAAGAATAAATGGCAGCAAAATTTTTTTATTTGTTTTGTTTCACTTCTCTGGAATTGCTAGTGCTCAGGAAATGAAAGGAAAGAAGTAAATTTAGAATCTGTGATCCCTTTACACTCTTGCCATTCTAATCAAAACAAATAATAAATAAATGCCAATAAATTAAGTAAAAAATGTTTTATATTAAATTTTAAAATTTGGGCTTCACATAAAATTCGGACTATTTGAGTGCCAAATTTCATTACTGTAAGTCCTACAGATTCGTCTGGATACCGCCGCACACACACAGACTTTTCCTTTTATAATAGTAGAGATAACCAAGTGGTTGAATTTCAGAGATAAATACACAGTTAAAAATCAGTTTCATAGTCAATAACTTATGCAATTAAAAAGTTTTTTATCCTCCACTTATGTTTATTAATTTATTTGAATTAATGAATTGTCTATTAGCGTAGCTTAAAAATTCATTATGGTCAGTCAAGCTAAAAAGGTTATGAATAACTTACAAGGTAGTCCTCCTCACAGTAGACTTTTCCATGCACATTATAAAATGCCTTTCCCCTCAAAGCTCGACCTAATTTATAAAAATAAATAAATAATTTTATCACATATATAAGTGCCATATACTGGTCAGAAAGAGCAAATGAAAAATATCAATTTGTGTACTACAAGTGCTTGTGAACAATAACAAAAAGGAAATTTAACAATAAGAAACTGCTTGTGTTAACTATCAGGAGTAAAAACAGTCAAAATGTAAAAAAGAGGAAAATATGTGCAGTGTTATTTTGAACTACAAAAATAGCAGAATAAGAATAGTATATTTGTGTTCTAATGTGTGTACAGAACAATGGTGCAGTCAGAATTTTTTTCTGAGTGAGAGGGGTAGGCAAATTTAGTCAGATTAAAGTCCACTAAAAACAATAAAATTTGTCTTTGGAAGTAGAGAGGTTAACCGATAACCTCATATGGGCTGTGCCACTAGTACAGAATAAGTGTTTATGATAAGCATGCATTTTTGCCTATTATTAAGCTTTATAAGCTCTATAAAGTCCAATATAAACAATTAAATTTGTCTTTGGAGGGGGGGGGGGGCTTTAACCCATAGCCCCCTCATCGTGGCTGCACCACTGATACAGAATATGTATTTATGACAAGCATGTATTTTTATAATTCAAAAACACTTTATTCAGTTTTGCTTTTACTTCTTTTTTCAAACATACTCTAAGTTAGGATATTCACACGTATTATTTTTTTTTTACATCGATTCTTTGGCTGTAATTCTATGATATTATTTAATTCTAAAGAAAAAATAGTAGAAAAAGCAGAACTTTTCAAAAGAAAAAAAAGGTGGAAATCCGCATAAACGCGGAAAATTTTCACCCCTGTACTAAGGAGTAATATGTTTACATCAGAAGAAAATCGCAACTTAATACACTGTAAAGTACAGTAAAATATTACTTAAAAGGATTGGAGGAATTCAATTCTTATTTGCAATAACTTTTTGAGCTTTTTTTGGAAAGCTCAGCAATAATTAATCTAATAGACCCATCCATAGCATCTGCATTTGAGTTTCTCAATTGCTTCTATCTTTTATTGGCAAAGTGATGTTACTCACATTTCATACCTTACGTCACTCCATTTTAATGAATATAACATTCATATACACATAAATGGATTTCATGCCAATATGAAAAATATATATATAAATACATATAACAGCTTCTTGTTTACTTTTACTGGTGTTAATTCTATTTCCAATAAAATGCATGGTAAACCTCAGTCATTTTACCAGTTAAATTCTTTAGGTGTACAACAATTTAATCTGATTCCGAGTATAACATCAATCAAAGCTTAGTTACATTTTTGAAACCGAGTTACAGCACAAGCATAGACTAAGTTAGTGAAATGCATATAAACTGTTTAAAAAGGATAACAATAAAAATGTATTTCATTTAAATATTTCAAAATAACTGCACTGTTCATTACAATTGTAACATAACTTAAAAACAAATGAAAAAACAGAATCAAAAAACTAAATATTTCAGAAACCAATTTTCAAAATTTTGACTTGTATCTCAACACAAGAGCTAATTAAGTCTAGTTTTAAAAAATCTCTGGGAAACCCACCAAAACTCAAGTAACATCCAATACTTGAAAAGTTCCAGAATCCAAAATTCCTGAGAATCCAGTTAACAAAATGATATATGTTAACTGGTCGCTCTGTCGGTTATTATTCTACATAGGTTGCTTTTTCTTTTAAATAATATAATTGTGAATGTTTTTTGCGATGGTGTACAAATTGTTTATTGCGGAACCCGCATTTTCAATCACGGAAATGAAATGTTATATTTATAACTAACAGGTTTGCCAGATATAAAATGTATCGTTGCAATAGTTACCATAGCAACAAGTTTTTTATTTGGCCTTTGAAAATCGCTGTGATGTCGGAGAGGAAAAACAAAAGGGCTTGCTTTTTTCACTACATTCTCAAATGGTTTCCGAAGAAAGTAACCACCAGAAAGTTAAGAGATTAACATGGTTTATTCAAAATTGTACAGGGACTAAGATGGAGAAGGTTTTATACTTATATGGCTATCAGAAGTGTTTTAAGGAAAAAAATTGTGAAATCACTTGTGAATGGAGTGTTGGTTTGCAAAAAAAATAAATGGTATTGCATAGAAATCACTGGGGGCAGATCCCTTGCTATGATGTCATGGCCTGGAAAGTCCAATCACGATTATATATGAATTAAGATAGTTTTACTGCCGCAGGATATTTAAAACACTGCGAAAGGAGTGTTGGTTAGCGAAGCAAACCAAATGGGATTGCGTAGCAATCACCTGGTGTAAGCAAGCAAGAGTGCAGAGCCCCCTAGTTCACTTTAAAAACTTTGACAATATCAGTTTATCTTCCTTGCAGTTTTAACCTTGTAAAAAAGAAGTCTGAGTACAAGGCGGTGATTCAACTATCACATTTATCATATTTTTGGACTGTTGGTTTTCCCTGTACCTTTTAAATTATATGGGTCATCCACTGCGCTAGCAGCCTACAAGTTGTAGGCAACACAATCTAACAGTAATTTAATTTCAAGAGTTAATATTGGAAGTAAAGGTGTAAGCAACAGTTATTTTTCTTTGTCAGTAAGCAAATATCAAGATTTAAAAACTGGTATTCCCAACTGTGACCAAAGAAAAAAATACACGTAATCAGAAAGAGGCACATGTTTAAAAATAATTTTAGATATGAAATAATGATAGGTATTAAGTGGGAAGATATGTTTGGGAGCAGTTACTTTGACAATTTGTAGCAAGAGTAATGAGGTTTGAAGCAAGCATTTGTTGTTAATTTGAAGGAGCTTTAAGTACATATTTAATGCACTTAAAAAGTAATGTGTAAGTTATAAGTATCACATTATCACCAGGACTTGATACATTTAAAAACAATTTCTAGACCCATTACTCACCACAGGAACAACAAATGAAGCAGTTTGTATGATATAAGTTTCCCATTGCTTGGCATGCTTGACCAGCACCAGTAACTTTCTCTCCACAGGTATGGCATATTCCTGAAAATGAAAAGTAAACATCAGTGAAGCAAAACCCAACACTTTTTTTATGCTATAAAAATTAAATTACTTTTGAAATTACAAAATGCACAAGTTTTATGTTTTTAATATTTCTTTACTCATGGTTGTGTTGGTGTTAGCAGTTAAACCTTATGAGAAACACTACTGGTAGGTAGTAGAATTAACGCTGTACAGAAGCACACACTGGTCTATTGGCAACAGCCAAGCCCATATCCAGGGCTATTTAAATTTTGATTGGAAATCATTGTTACAGTGCAAATTGAGATGAGAAAAATGAAATTTGAGAAAATTTCTTGTCAATTGTGGTAAGGCAAGTGAAGCATTTCCCCAAAGGGGGTTCTTATTTAACAAACCATAGCACTCAATTATATACTTAACATACAAAGAATATCTACTATTATAAAAGGAAGTGTTTCTCTGTATTCTACGTGCAGTATCCTGACGAATCTATGGCACTTCCAATAATAAAATTTGGCACACAGGTAGTCCTAATTTTGTGCAAGTTTTGTGCCCAGCCTTAACTTTAAAATTTAATCCAGAACATTTTTTTTACTTAATTATTACTTTTTACCTTCCTTTCACCTTTTGGGAAAGGCTTCCTCAATTGAAAAAAGGAGAGGATTTTGCGATTTTCGAGTCTGACGTCACATTGAAAAAAGAGACCAGATTCTGCGTTTTTCATCCTTTGCCTTTGGAACCATGCCAAATTTCCAGATTCTAGCGTGTTTCGATTTGCATTGTTGATTAGTAGAATTTTCTTGCTAGCGATTTCAACTGAATCACGGGCAAAGACTATTTGAGGTTTTCTATCATCGCGATAGTTAAAGAGTAAAAATTACAACGGATTTGAAATTTGCGGAAAATTTTACACCAGATCGATACTTTATAAATATGATCTTTAAACAAATATTTTTTCAATTGTAACCCGTGTGATGTGTCATGTAGGGCCTCATTATTAAAATTATCGTTTTTCTTTTTAATGTTTACAGTATCAATAAGATTTAATGTGTCCGGCCCGATTTTTAAATTTATCTGAATTACATGCTTAAATTTTCATAAACAAGTGATAAACAATGAAATGTAACCAATCTGCTTTATTAAAATCAAAACAAGCTTATGTGTATGAGGCATTTTACATCAAGTTAAATATTGTAGTGTTTCTACGGCGATGGGTTTCCCGAATGTATTCGGAACACGTCAGTTATTGATGGTCGATATTTCTACGTGCGACTTCCGTACAAGTGAAATTTTGTGCTATTTACGTGCGTATAGAGTAAAATTTAACAAACAATAACATACGAATTCCAAACAATAATCAATCTTAAATATTAAAATATAAAAAAATATAAATCAATAATTAAATATATAATTATTATCTATTATTTTCAGAAATCTCCCGTAACCCGTCAGTTTGTTTTCCGAACACAATTTCAACACTTCGCCAGCATAATTCCAAAAAATAAAATAGGAATTGATATATGATAGCTGATTGGTCGACACCAATCAGATTAATTGGGCCATAAACCCCCCAAACATCGCCAAAACACAGTGGAATTACATTTTAAAGTTTCCTCCGATATGTATAAATCTTGCCAGAGCATTTGGACAGCAGAAATAAAATCTTCGTAGGCCATCTGATTTGTCTGCTAACACTGAAAAACCATTCATCAAAAAATTTCGGGATCTGAAAGTTATTCGTTTTTCTCAAATTGAAATGTAAGAGTTTGAGAAATTTTCAAAAAGATTTTCATTTCATCAAAAACAATACACCTATTTTAGTTAAAAATCGGATAACGCAAGATAAGGAAATAAGAAAGGCTCGATCACACGGTCATGATTTATATCGCAATCCAATCAGGCAATTGCAGCTAACATCGGCAATCCGATAAATCAGCCAAAACGTTATAATTCAATACATTTTGGCGGAAATAATCAATGAAGAGGAGCAACGAGAGTAAATCAAACTTAAGAGGAAAAAAGACACCGATAGAAAAAAAAAACTCCGCTTATCACACACACATGGCGTACTCATCGCCACTTAAAACCATTTCTAAATTCCCATCTTTTATTTACATTTTTTATTCTTCCTGTTTCGGAATCAGACACCGTAAAAGAAGTGGGATAAAAAAAAACTGCGACACCGAATACACAAAATATCAAACGATCACAAGATTCTGGTTTTTCTTTTAAGAATAAATTTTAAAGTGCATGCGTTCGCAAGTGGCGATGTGGTTGAGAAGCGCACCTGCAATTTGAATAACAACCTGGCAACATGTCTATTATGGAAATCTTGTTTTTAAGCGTAGCATTTTAGTAATAATTGACGAATTCAGACGTTTTTCAAGTAAATTTTAGGAAACTGTAACTTTTAAGGAACTGCATCGACCTTGTTTTTGAAACACTGACAAAAGCGACCTTTTTCCAGTTTCTTGAGTTTTTGATTGGTGAGTCGGTAATTGAATTTAGTAATTTAGAGTATAACTGGATTGGATTTTGGGGTTTTATGGCGCAAGGTCTAAAAGCGGAGAGGCTGTGCCAAAACGTATAACTGGAACAACACAACGGGCTATTGACGGTACAGAGTCAATCCCAAAGAACGAGACAACACTCCGTTACGCTTTGAAACGCGGTCAGATGACGAAGTCGACAACAGAGCTGTCACCCTACCTTCCAAACTTCCACGCCAACGTGAAAACATGAGGATGTAACAAGATTACGGTGCACCAGTCCCTCACTAGGGTTGCCAAACGTCCCGGATTGTCCCGGAATTTAAGTTTTGTCCAGAATCCTGGTTAAATGTCAAATTTCCCCGGAATTTCCGAGAAAGCTATCGACCCCACTAACACCTACACTCCAAAATAGTTATTCTATTGCACATGACTTCATGTCCATCCATTGAACGTCCGTTCCACCCACTACTATCCAAACCAATACTATATAGTATGTCAATCTGTTCAGAGCGAGACCATCATGAAGAAATGGTATTAGTTGCCTTTCAATTCTATTATGCTGTATTTGAATTTTATTTTTAAAATTGGGGCTCGAGACAAACACAAATTTTTAAATTCGAATTTCTAACTTAATATAAAATTCAGTACACTCGGTTCTGTACAACACACACTAAACACGAACAATATCTCTATTTTGTGTACGAACAACCATTTTTATTTTTTAATAGTTTCAATGCAACAAGAGGACCTTATCAGGCTCGTATAATATATTTTTTTAAACATAGAAATAACTATTAGTATTTTTTACATATTTTTTGGTGATTTCTGCGGAAAATATTGTGAAATTACAGATATATATTTCAGTTTGGGACAATGTGTTCCGGAATTGTCTCAGAAAAAGTTGGCACGCCCCCCCCCCCCACACACACACACACGACGATCTTTACTTAAATCGAGTTTCGAACTCGCAACCCTCCAGTTGATAATCCGCTTCTCTTCCAACCGGGCTACCGTGACGCCGTGAATTTTTGGTGACTTTTGTGACCTGATCTGGAGGCGTTTGTTAAAGCTTCGGTTTCCTAAGAAAGCGTAGCCGTGATCTAGCGGCCGTGATGTATCGGTGGGTGACGTCACTAAAACGTTGTTTATACTAACACATGGTGTTGGTTTCCTAGAGAGCGGTGTTTGTGAGCGTAACGAAATTTATCGGAGCCGCCATTTCCATGACTGTCGTCATAGCGGTCTCAAACAGTTGGAGAACGTTTTTTCTCTTGTAGCGGCCACATTTCATTTCCTGCTCCAAGCGATTCGAGCCAAGAAGAGCAATATAAATAAACATTTTTGACTGCCATTGAATAATTCGTTTTTGTAAAATCGGGATCGTTAAACACAGAATAAAAATTTCAACGGATTCGAAATCTGCGGAAAATTTGACACCAGATCGATACCTTAAATGTGATTTTCTTTGAATAAATAATTAATTATTTAATACATAATTAAATAATCAAATGGTAAATAATTGAACAATAAAACTGTTTTTTATATCGATCTGGCGTAGAAATTTACGCTGATTTGAAATCTGTTGACATTTTCACTCTACCTTCAACGATCCCGAAGTTAGGAACTTTGAACTAGAGAATAAAAAACCACTTTGTTTTGTTTCTCGAATAAAATAAACCACGACAGCCGTCTGTGTTGCCCATTCTCCAACGTATTCTATCCGCCTAAGTTGACACCTTGGATTCTTGTTTAGACGGCCGTCTAGTTATGCCCGCGGCATCATGACGTATCACGGCTGTTAGATAACGGCTCCACTTTCTTAGGAAACCAAAGCTTAAGCTAAATGTAGGTGGCGGTAGTGAAGGTTCCATTTTCCGAAGAATTTACTTTTTCCGTGATCCGTAGAGTTGGACGTTTTCTTACAGAAGCAGGGCCGAACAAACGGTATAGTGGTTAAGGTGTTAGCCTCTAGATCGGAAGGTTCCTGGTCAGTGCTGTAGTCGTAAATAAATCAGAGGGTATACCATGGGGGCCCCTGCACTAGTATGGGCAGGGCCCCATGGTATACCCTCTGATGGTACACTCTTTGTATGGTGCACTCTGATACCCGCAGAATTTTTTCCATGGGGAGGCGAAAAATGTACTTACTATTTACACTTTCCAGGGGGGGGGGTAAACATGTACACACACGCACATACATGTACTTGGGCAACTTGGGCGTTTTCATTGGACCCTCAAACCCAGAATAGTGCACATTTCATCTATATCAAAACGTCAACAGATCCTTTTTACCTCATATTCTCTGGCGAATATCCCCTGTATTTAAATTTTCTGGATCAAGCATGGATATATCCTTCAAAAATTGACAATTTTCTTCATTAACATCAGAACAAAGTCTGAATTTCATTCTATCGACACTACTTTGAATAAATTGCTTTTGATTAATAGGTACGAGTTTGGAATTATGTACCAAGGTGATATCTTGAAAAAATAGAAACTTTTCTTTTGCTTCTACAGCTATCTGCGTTTCACGTGATGTTTCACGTGACGATCTAGGAAAAACAAAGCGGTGTTCGTAGTTTTTAATAAAAAACAGAGGGTATACGGAAATTGCTGGAAAAAACAGAGGCTATACGGCGTATACCCTCCACTACAGCCCTGTTCCTAGTTCGAATCCGGGTCCGGGCATGGATGTTTGTAAGCGTATGGTGTAGAGACGGCTGGTGCACCTTAAATCTGTCGTGGCCGAAAGTCCTCACGTTGGGTTGGCGTGGAAGTTTGGAGAGTGGGGTGCCAGCTCAGGCGTTGCTTCGTCATCTGACCGTGGTTCAAAATTACGAGGTGTTGTCCTCGGATCTTTCCCATAAGGGACTGATCCCGGACCGTTGTCAATAGCCCGTTGTGTTGGTCTAGTACGACGTTAACAAAAAAAATTACCAAAAAATTACAGAAGCAGGCGGACACGTCGCCAAGATTTTTAAATTAGCAACTTATGAGACACTTATGCTTAAAAAGATCGCCAAGTTTGAAAAATAGTAGCTAACTTCACCTTTGGCAACCCTGCAACATATTCCAGCAGACACTTAACCCAATATTATTTTTTGTCTTAAGTTTTCCAACTTCTGGGACTAATCGGGCGAGGTATTCGTTTTAATATCGGCGAAGTCGTGCGTTATCCCATTGTTACAATAAAGGTCTTCGCAATTCTTTCCTCAAAATCTTAATCGAGCCAATTCCAAGAACGCGTAAAAACCGCACGAATCCGTGCCCTAATTGAATTTCTATAACAGGCGTCACCCACCACAATCCCAACAGCTTCAATTCTAACGAAGGGAGGTGCGTTTCAAGTGGCAAAGGAAACTATAGCCGCCGATAAAAAGAACAAAAAATGCAAATGCGACGAGTGCAGGTGTATTTGCATCTGAACCAAAAGCCGGATATGAGGACTTGTCGAAAAAAGAGGAGGATTTCGGAAAATTGATACTCGAGTCTCTCCGCCTTTTTGCTGTTCCACTCGGGTTTCCGACTGCAGAACGAGCCAAGATCGGTATCGCGCCATTTTCTTTTCTGACAGGAAGAGAAAAGATCGAGATACAAGCAGGCGATTCACGAGATCTAGTTCAAAAACACCAAAACAAGAATTCGGTTTCCCATCCAGAGCGAAAGCGAATATAATTGGGATTTTCGGACTATTTCTCCCTGCTATGTGAAGTAATTACATACTGGGGTTATATGATTAAATAGGTGTTTAGTGCTGTGTCGAAAGAACTGTTGGACCCAATTCGGTGTCCATTTGATCAAGTGGGAATTGATTTTTCAAATCATTTCGTAATTTCCCTGAGATTACTAGGTGTGTGTGTGTCAGGATCTTTTCACAAGGACATCAAACGTAAAGTTTCTTCCTAGTTGCAGCACTGGCAGGCAGGGTAGGATTCTTTTGCCGTCATAGACAAAACTATAATTTGTTTAGAGATGTGATTTCGAGTCAGGTCGTATTTATCTGCTAAATTGCCTTTGATGCTCGGTCTTATTTTATAAGACGTCAAGGCAATGAATAATTTGATATGATTGGAAATTAAAATTAAAATTTTTAAGTATTTTTTTAAGTAATTTTTTGCTTCCGAAAATCCAAACATTTGTGCCCTTATGGGGGAGAGCTTACTAAATTGTTTAAAACAGCAATACCGGCATGGCTCTTTCGACACTTTAGGGAGAATTTGTGATCTCAGGTAAGGTAATGGTAATTTTAGTTAACGTCGTACTAGAGCAACACAACGGGCTATTGATGACGGTCCGGGATCAGTCCCTTAAGGGAAAGATCCGAGAACAACACCTCGTAATTTTGAACCACGGTCAGATGACGAAGCAACACCTGAGCTGGCACCCCACTCTCTAAACTTCCACGCCAACCCAACGTGAGGACTTTCGGACACGACAGATTTAAGGTGCACCAGCCGCCTCTACACCATACGTTTACAAACATCCATGCCCAGACCCGGATTCGAACCAGGAACCTTCCGATCTAGAGGCTAACACCTTAACCACTATACCGGTTGGTCGGCGATCTCAGGTAAGGATTGACACAAATTCAAATTAATAATATACTTCTAAACCTCTACACACCAACAGGTTTCATAATTTAGGTAACTAGCAGGCCAGCACGGCGTAGCCCGTGACAGTTCTTTTCGTGTCTACAAAACACGCATAAATTTCGGATTACCTGAGGTATACACATCCTCATGCGTATCAGAAGCGTTTAAGCGTAAATGTTTGGGCTGGAATTGTGGGTGACCATTTGATCGGTCCATAACTTCTGCCATTCCGACTGGACGGCTCACATTTTTACAACAGGTATTGCCAGACTTACTTCAACCTGTTGCATCCAATAGACAAGCACGTATGTGGTTCCAGCATGACGGAGCATCACTCCATTTCAGTTTGGATGTGCGGAGCTCTTTAGACGCTAAATTCCCAGGGCGATGGATTGGTAGGGGTCGGGCCCACACCTTGGCCGGCACGCTCACCCGATCTCTCCTGTCTGGACTTTTCCTGTGGGGCCATTTGAAAAGTCTCGTCTACGAAAGCCCCATCGATTCTGACGAGGACCTAGTTGCCAGGATTTCTGTTGCTGCCGTCCGAGACATGGCGGGTGTGTTTGAAAAAGTGCGCCGCTCGCTGCGTCGCAGGCGTAACGCCTGCATTACCGCAGGCGGTTGACATTTTGAGCAGTTTATGTAATTTTGCCACACATGCTGTCAATAAAAATATTTAGTGCCTCCTCTAACCGTTTGGTATTTCGTTCTTTCAAGTGACAGTTTCTGCGGATACCTCCCTTGGGGTTTACCGCTTGCTCTCGGCCTATGCAGTGTATGGTGAAAATTGCTTGTTTAGATATTTTCTATCACCTCTTACATTTTTGCTCATGAGTATCGAAACACCCCTGAAGATCTGGTATAAAATTTTCAAATCCGTTGAAAATTTTACTCTATCTTCAACGATTGCGAAGATAGAAACTTGGACTGAAGAATAAAAAAGAAATAAACGCCAGTCACTACTTTTTATTTGTTTTGTTTCGCTTCGCTGGAATCGTTTGTGCTCAGGAAATGAAAAGAAAAAACAAATTTAGAATCTGATCTCTTCACACTGTTGACATTCTAAGAAAAATGAATAATAAATAAATGCCAATAAATTAATATAAAAAAATGTTCTAGATTGAATTTTAAAATCTACTGTGTGCAGAATATCATTACTGTAGATTCGCCTGGACACCACATTCACTCACACTCCCTTTTACAATAGTACAGATGTGTATAATGCAGTGACCTTGGGCCCAAATTCCGTCTTGAGATAAAAACGAGTTTATTTTTTGTTTGAGAAATTCCGTGGTTATGAGATGTCACCGTGACTCTGACTTTGCCCACTGCGCCACAACCTACGAGTTATACACGACACAGGTTCGATTCCCCCTAGGTGTATTTCCCTCTTCGGTGTCAGCAAAACATTCCTTGAGTGTGTATGTCCATTTGCTTGACATTGTTGAGCTCAATTTGGGAAAATATTGCCCGTACGAAAGGCTGCCACAACAAAAGTACTTGAAATAGAATTAGAAGCATAGTTTATTTTAAATAGTCAGAAAAAAAAAAAAAAATGTACCCACCTTGGCCTTATATAGTCCGGCTCCCGTGAATTCACGTCACGAGAATTTGAACAAAACTATTCTTTAAATTAGCTGATAGGTTCGAAAGTAAGGAAATATATTCCATAAGCGATAGCAGTGACGAGTTGTCGTTAAAAACTATTCACAGCGATCGCCATTTATGCTTTTGCACGAGGCGACCTTTTCCAAACAAGCTTTCCCACCTGTTAAAAAATTGACACACTCAAGGTCGACTGCATCCTGAAAATTAACACGCACTAGCCTCAACCCTTTCAGAGGAGTTGAAAGGATTTATCACAGCCATCCCGAATACATACGGTTGCCTAAGTAAAAAATAAATTGTCCAAACACCAATCTCGCTTAGCGACCGTTCCAATTGACGGTCATTCCCCAAACAAAGAAAGCTCAAACCTTAACACATCGGCCATTGTTCCCCCCCCCCTCCCTCACTGCGAAGCTTTGATCCTTTATTTTTCACCCAATATCCCACACAAACCCCATTCAAGAGCAACGCAGGACGAGAAAGATCAGTTTTCAAGAACAAATATGCACGTGCAGCACTACGGAACAGAGATTGTTTAATCCGGGACGTGTCGAGAATTTCCCGGGAACAATTCGATCGATTGTTTGCTCTTTTTTTCTTTTCTGCTTCCAAGATGGTGGACGTCTGGCAGGAGGGGGAGGATGCTGCTATCAACTGCAGAGTTGAATCCAACGGCGTAGAAAAATGGGGTTAGTGACACGTATCCCTACAAGTGTCGTCGTCCCATTCGTCCTCATTTGCATACTACTTATTCGGATCTAAAACAAACAGCTGCAACGAGCGAGGTGGTTCGCCTCGTGCGCACCAATCGTTGTTAGTATATACACTGTCTTTTAATAACAACGGTGGAATGAGATTATAGGAGCGCCGAGACTGTAGTTGTTGATATACAAATCAGTAAAGCGGACGTGTTTTTTTTGTTCTCCGTAGGTCAAGAAATGCAATGGGAAATAGAATGGCCTATTCGCTTGTGCAATGCAGTAGAACAGGTCCTCCTGCCCGCGAAGGTCTTATTTTTATAAACATTGGGAAAGGGTAGTTGATTGGTAATTTTTAATTAACGTCGTACTAGAGCAACGAACGGGGCTATGGACGACGGTCCGGGATCAATCCCCTAAGGGGATATCCGAGAACACCACGTATTTTTGAACCACGGTCAGATGACGAGTTGTCACACCACTTTCCAATCTTACACACCACACCAACGTTAGAACATTTGAGGTGTGACGTCGCAGACACCGCCACTGACCTTTGATTCCAAATTCCTGAAACATATGCCCGAGCCCTGCTGATGAATGTCGCAACAGCTGTCCCGTTTGTTTAGGGGTGCCAGTGATTTGTGGCTGGCGGAATGAGGGGTCTGCCGACAAGAGATCCGTTGCAGAACTCGAGGGAAGCGGAGGTTTTTGTTTTGCGGTGCTCGTTGATGAGGTCGCGGCTGTTGAGTATTTGCCTGTTTCGCACCACCCATGTCATAGGGATGCAAATCTCTAGTGTACATCAGAGATTTGCAAAATAAATGCAAGTTATTTTTTAAACTAGGCTGTTTCATTTTGTAGAAAGGCACACCACTCGGCCCACTACGTTACAGAGGCCACGACAGATTTAACGTGAACCAGCTCCCTTTGTATACGACGGATACGAACTCGCAACCCTCCGGTTGCTAATCCGTTACTCTTCCAACCGAGCCACCGAGACCCAGACTGATACTGTGTTTGTGCTATTGTTAAAAAAAATGGGGGTTTGTGCTATTGTTAAAAAAATGGGGGTTTGTGCCATTGTTAAAAAAATGGGGGTTTGTGCCATTGTTAAAAAAATGGGGGTTTGTGCTATTGTTAAAAAAATGGGGGGTTGTGCTATTGTTAAAAAATGGGGGTTTGTGCTATTGTTAAAAATGGGGGTTTGTGCTATTGTTAAAAAATGGGGTTTGTGCCATTGTTAAAAAATGGGGGTTTGTGCTATTGTTAAAATAATGAGGGTGTGTGCTATTGTTAAAAAAATGGGAGCACTTAATTTCTGATGGTGAATTTTCCAATAAGTTCATAGAACTTTTAAATCAGGAGCTTTTGATGTTTGAAAATGTACCGAGACGCGAAGGTTGGAGAAAAAATGTGTAGAAACAAGTTGCCCTATGTTGACATCTGACATCGCTGATATACGAATCTCGGGTTGAAATAAGAAAACGGTGTAAGTTGAGTTCTACGAAGACGGCAGACAAAGCATAACATTATGTCTGGGAAAGACAAATTTCTTTACCTGGAACTAGAGACCAATGTATCTCGGACAATGCACACCAACCTCCTACTGAGGATGATTGATCGTTCAGTGTTCCATGACACTCAAGTCAAGTTTAAAGAATTTTGTTAGATTTCTGCAAAAGCTTGGGAAAGGGGGGTGTGACGTCTGAACTTCCACGAGAGAAGATTGGACGAGCCCTCAAAAGGAACGTGTGTGAGGCCTGAAAGGCATTAAGTCTCGCAGAGTTGCCATCCGACTGTTTTGCACCTGCAAAGAGGGGACTCACACGTGTGGAGTTGACACTCCTTCCATGCTGCAGGTGTCGTTGGAAAACACCCGGTGAAAATTTAAAGAGGGAAGCGGCTGCTCCAGTGAAAAGCAAAAAGAGGAGGCGAGGGTTAGAACCCACTGGGAAAGGTGGTGGGAAAAAGCTCACGTTGAGACGTGCACCAGCCGCCTCTACACCATACGCTTACAAACATCCATGCCCGGACCTGGATTCGAACCAGGAACCTTCCTATCTAGAGGCTAACACCGTAACCACTATGCCGGTTAATCGGCTCAGTCCTCGAAGGAAAAGATCCGAGTACAACACGTAATTTCGAATTTAGATCAGATGACTTCCTCAACTTGCAGATTGTTAGTGCAGTGGGCACACGCACTGAGCCACGACGACCCACAAGTTCGTGGTAGAAATGGCATTGAAAATCAATCCAAAGCAACACACTCCATCGAAGTACATTGACCTACAAGCTTACCAAAGCCAACAAACAATCAAGAGGAAGAAACATAAACCACAATTTCTCCCGTAATTCTTTGGAGAACTACACCACAATGCCACAGCCTAGTGGGCGCACATCACCACCCCGACTTCCTAACACACCACTTCGGCTCTTCTCATCCAGCAAAACGCGAGAAAGCGAAACGTGGCGGCAGAAAACGACATTGCTTCCAGAAAACAACAGCAAGCAGCAACTCCGGTTTATCAGAGCGTAAAATGCTATTAGCAACAAATAACTCGCGTCATAAACGATGTTTGGGGGAGTCGAGGAGATGATCTGGCGTTGCTTTCGCTGGCATCAACATCCGAGCTTCCCTGATAAACCGTTCGGTTTTTCCTTAATTAGACGTATTTGGTGGTTCCTTTTCCATGAAGCAATTACACTGCGTTCTTCCAACTACACAATGGTTGATGTACTCTTTAATTGCAAATTGGTTGTTTTCGCGTATTATGAACCTGACAGGAATTGAGCCTGCCCCGCCCAAAACTCGCAAGTAGGTATTTCAATTAACGTCGCACTAAAGCAACAGAACGGCTATTGGTGACGGTCCGGGATCAAACCCTCCATAGAAAAAAAACGAGGTAATGGTAATATTTAGTTCACGTCGTACTAGAGCAACTCAGTAGGCTATTGAAGGCGATCCGGGATCAGTCCCTTAAGGGAGGGATTCGAGGACAACACCTGGTAATTTAGAACCACGGTGAGATGGCGAAGAAACACCTGAGCTGCCACCCCACTCTCCAAAGTTTCACACCAACCCAACGAAAGGACTTTTGGCCACGACAGATTTAAGGTGCATCAGCCACCTCTACACCATACGCTTACAAACATCCATACCCGGATTCGAACCAGGAACCTTCCGATCCAGAGGCTAACACCTTAACAACTATGCCGGTTGGTCGGCGGCTGGTCCCTTATGGGAGAGATCCGAGGACAACACCTCGTAATTTTGAACCACGGTCAGATGACATAGCAACACCTGAGCTGGCACCCCACCCTCCAAACTTCCACACAAACCCAACGTGAGGACTTTCGGCCACGACAGATTTAAGGTGCACCCAGCCGCCTCCACACCATACGCTTACAAACATCCATGCACGGACCCGGATTTGAACCAGGAACCTTCCGATCTAGAGACTAGGAAAAAAAAACGAGGATAACACCACGTAATTTTGAACCACGGACCGATGACAACACCTGAGCTGGCACCCCACTCTCCAAACTCCCACGCGTGAAAACATATGTGGAAATGACAGATTTTAGCGACCACCCTTTGTACACGAGTCTTTGTTAGGGTTCGAACTCACAACCCTCCGATTGCAGGCATGTTCCTCTCCCAACCGGGCGTACCGAGGTACGCATACATTTCAGGTAGGTAGGCATTTAATTAACGTCGTGCTGGAGCAACACAACGGGCCATTGGCGACGGTCCGGAATCGACCCCCGAAAGAAAAGATCCGTGGACAACAAAACGTAATTTCCTTCACGGTCAGACGAGGACAAATTCCGGGAGAAATCAGAAAAGTTTTACAATGCGTGCTTTATTTGAATTGACACAGAGCTTCTCTTGAACTATCTCATTAAAACTGTTCAGTGTAATAGTGAAACCAAAAAGAAAAAGTTGGCCGACTTGCGATTTATTGGCCTGAGAACGTGATATTTGATATCGCATCAGCGCTCAATCTGGACTTTTTCGGCGTTCTGCAAAACTTGACCTTCCAGTGAATTGCTTCAATGATGTATTTATCTCCTCATTCCACGCATATCATTTAAAAACAGATTTCAAGTTTGGACAGACGGGCGAACGATTGCTTATAGTAAAACAAAGACAAAACAAAGGCCCCAACGTCATTGAATTCAAAAAAAAAATTTCATTAAAGAGTTCCTCCTCTTTAAGCGAAAAAAAAAAGTCTTTTTGAGACTTGTATCGCAGATTGCAACAGATTAACCACATAGATCAGGTACCGCCAAATTTCTTTGACAGTCGTTGATTGGGGTTTTTATAGGCGCATGCCAAGCACAAACCAAACATCTAAGCAATGGACATGCACACACAATGAAAGTTTATACTGACACAGAAGACAGGTTGTTTGGGTTTTTTTTAAACGCACGGGCATATTTAACCAAGCTGAGCCAAGCACAAGACAATCATCAAGTAAATTGACAAACACAAACAGGAAAATTTTTTACTGACAGAGGTATGGCATTTTTATTTTTGTCGCGCTAAAGAGAACTATATTTTACTAACACCGGTATGGTATTTTAATTTTCGTCGCACTGGAGCGAGCTATTTTTTACTAACACAGGTATCGCACTGGATCGAGCTATTTTCTACAAACATAGGTATGGCATTTTAATTTTCGTCGCACTGGAGCGAGCTATTTTTTACAAACATAGGTATGTCATTTTAATTTTCGTCGCACTGGAGCGAGCTATTTTTTTACTAACACAGGTTTCGCACTGGGACGAGCTATTTTTTACTAACGTAGGTATGGCATTTTAATTTTCGTCGCACTGGAGCGAGCTATTTTTTACTGACACAGGTATCGCACTGGGGCGAGCTATTTTTTTACTTACACAGAAGACAGAAATATGCCACGAGAGGAATCGACACACGAAAAGTCAGGTCGATTCATGGAAGTATACTGCAGAAAATTGATCGAATATATTACTCTAAACAACACCTCATATTGATAAACAAAGCAATATAAATTCTCGTTTCATTATTCCAAAACAGACTTCAGGAAATCGCTTTTACCTCCACGAAGGAATAAAAACCAAGCAACGCACATGTACGCAAAAAAAAAAAAAAAAAAATCCATCGGCAGTGACTTTAGCCTATGTCATTTTCCCCACACACAATTTGGACCATGAAAGATCGTGTAAGCGCGGACGTAAACCTCGAGATAAAATCATTTAATGGAAGAAAGATCAAAATGATCATGGTTTTTTTTTTCATGTATAGCTATTTTTTTTTTCTTCCCCTATCTTTAAAGAGCTTAACCTCTCGCACAATTAACACGTAGTCCACGTTTTTGACCACGGAGCAGAAGAGACAATGACCTTCCAAAAACCAAACCATCATTTTCCGAGAAACCTACACGTGGGTTTATCTGCTATCCCTTTGACTTTAAAAGGAGGCCCATTTTTGAAAACCTGTTTTGTTTACCTCGCAATCGTTCTCTCTAACTCCTTCCGAGAGGCTTTCTGCGAGATGCCGAACTTGGGAGAAAAAACTTATAAATGATTTCCGATTTCACCATTCGGTGAGGACTTGCTGGTTTCCCGAGGCGCCAACCTGGGAAAATTAACCGGGCAGGCCGAGTGTGGCCTGGGATGATTTGTGCTAGCGGAACAATTTTGTTTGAGATCACAACTAGTTTTAACACTTCATCTGGAATATCTCATATTTTGGAAATCGGGCTCCAAACATAAAACATATCTAGGTATCGGGAATAGACCTCGCATGTGTTCCTTTTAGATGGCCCTCGGAAGATTTGAAGGTAGGATCAATGACCTCAACTTAAGAGAATTATTTCTAAGTATGTTAATTAACCTCGCACTAGTAATACACAGCGGGCTACTGACGACGATCCCCGCAATCAATCCCGAAGACAATACCTCCTAATTTTGAACCACGGTAAGATGGTGTGGAAATTATAGGAATAGTAATATTAATGGTTTATCTAAGATACCTCATTTTTGAGACTGGGGCCCCAACCATAAAAAATTAACGAGGTCCAACGAGGACGGGAATAGACCTCGTATGTGTATATCTCAATAGCAAACTTGGTCAGATCCCGATGGGCGAGATATTTCGTCGAAACTACTTGAAGGGTTAATGATATGTAATATGGACTTGTTGAACTGAAGGCTTGAGATAGCACTATTTTTAAGTTCTATTTGACATGAATTATTGCGCCAGAGTTTTTCCTTAATGTGCTATTAAGAATTCTAATCCTCTAGGGGTGCACACGCATACATCCACCTGTCAACCTGCAGTTTTTCCTGCATGTCTTCTAACCATTTTGACCTTCTTGACCAACAGAATATTTCCAATTGATTCTATTATAACGAAAAGAGCAATAGAATCTTTCCAGATGATTTTATTCTAATAAATAGAGTAGCGGCCTCTTGATGACGAGATATCTAGTCACTAGAAAAACTGGTCTGATCTCGATTACAAGATATCTCGTCAAAACCATTTGGAGGGTAAATTAAATTAACGATTGGTTTGAAGTAATGATGATACTTTATGCCATACACTTTCTCCGCGTGTTGTACTACGGACAATTGAAATTACAATTGAATACACTTAAGGGGGTCCGGGATACATTGAAAAAAAATTTTTATTAATTAATTTAGAATTTTGAAATTTTTTGTACTGATTACCCATCTAACTAATAAGCAAAATCACAGCACAAAAGTTTTCCAAAAGTTCTTTAAAAATTTTAAATTAAAATTTTTTGAAAAAAAGAGGGGTCATTTCAAATTGCTAAAGCTCAAAACATTCTTGATCAATTTTCAAAATTCTTGCATTAAATTATTCACAAATTTATTAACTTTAATTTTGATTCAGGAATTTAAAAAATATTAATTTAATAAAAAATGAAAAATATTTTAATGAAATTTTTTGAAATTTTTAAGGTACTTTTTTTTTTAAAAGTCATATTTTTAAAAGTAAATATTTGTTTTAAATTAGCTGTATCAAAATTAAAGTATAATGTTTGAAAAAGATATATTCCAAATTTCAACCTTTAAACTTTATCAGTTTTCGACTTATAGCAATTTGAATATAGGAAATCTTGAAAAAATGTATCATGTAGAAAAACGCATTCAAAGTTTTAGACAGATGTTGTTGCCATGACAACAACTGTCAAGAGTGTTAGATTTTCAGAACAACGCACCACAAAAATTATTATATCTCTAGTTCTAATTAAGATAGAAACATGATTTAGACGTCATTTTAAGCAGAAAAACACAGAGAATTTCTTAAAATAATAAAAAAAATTTCGAAAATTTGACGAATTTTGTGTCCCGGACCCCCTTAAAGTTGTGATCTCAAGGCACTCCCGACAAAAAAAGTGCACAGCTAAATTAAAATTTCATCCCCGTTCCTCCTGTTTTGTAAACTAATTCTCGTACCTGGTGACTTTTTAATCGGAAGCATCAAAATGCGTGTAACGAAACGCGGCAACTGGAGGGAATGAAAAAGCAATGGAAGAGGTAAACAAGTAAAAGAAGGTAAATGAACTTAACCTCACATAGCACGGTATTCTGTTCTTGCGCCAAATTTACTGATTTAAGAGAACCTTGTTTCGGGAATTCATTTCATCAGCATATTTATTGCACTACATTCTTACGCGTCGCGAGTTTGAGAAGCAAAGAAATGTCTCGAGGTCAAAAGAGAGCCATATTTTGAAACTAATGTCCCATGCACACAGATCTGTTGTGGCGGCTTTTACATGGACTCGTAATGTATGTAAATGTATTTTAAGAATTTCCAATTTGTTTTTGAGATGACATTCATGCGATATATACATGGGTATCCAAATAAGGTTCCGTGGGGTAATTACATATTTAATTAACGTCACACTGGATCAACACAACGGGCTATTGGCGATGGTTCAGGATCAAATATGAAGTAGGGATGCGACATCAACAGCAAAACATCGCTGTTTTGAAACATCGATGTTCAAAATTAAAACAACGATGTTGATAATACATCGCCCCAAAAACATCGATGTATTTAAAATGCAGTGTATTTAATCTTTTTTACCCATTTCTTAAAACTGGTTTAGCACCTAGTGTTGCTACATCGACAGCAAAACATCGGTGTTTTCAAACATCGATAATGCATCGCCCCAAAACCATCGATGTTTTTAAAATTCAGTGTATTTAAATTTTTCCCCCATTTCTTAAAACTGGTTTAGCACTTAGTGATGCGACATTGGCTCGAATACATCGATGTTTTTTATAAAACATCAATGTTTTGAAAACATCGACATCGATGTCGCATCCCTACTTTTCAGACCCTTCACTCTTGGACACTTTGGTCTAAAAGTATGTTCAATTTGCTGATTATAAAAATTATGCAACCTAGTTATTTTTAAAATTTTTATAACGGTACTTTTTTCATTTAAAAATAAAACATCGACGAGTATAAACATCGATGTTACAAAAACATCGACTCCAATACATCGATGTCGCATCCCTAATATGAAAGGGAAAATTCGAGGACAAAACCACGTAATTTTGAACCACGGTCAGATGACGAGGTCACACCTGAGCTGGTACCACACTCTCCAAACTTCCACTCCACACCAACGTGAGGACATTTGAGGCCATGACAGATCTAACGTGCACCTTAGCCCTGCGTACACACGCATCTTTGGTTGGACCTAGTTTCGAACTCGCATCCCTCCGGTTGTTAATCCGTTACTCTTCTAACTGGGCCATCGCGGCTCTATTTTCTAAAGAAAATTTATCATGTATTAAAAGACATTCTCAGCGTAAAAGTACATTTCAATTACTCTGTTCTTCGAGGAAAAATTAGTCAAACTAAATTGAGAGAAGTGTGCGACTCAATCGTAATGCTTCTTGACACATTGAAGCGTGACGTATAGGTTGGGAGATGAGGAAATAGAAAACCGCAGAAGGAAACCGCATTATTAATACCCATCCAACATTGTCAAGTGGAAGATATTTCTGCTGTCAACATTTTCAATGAGTTTTAATACAGGCCTTTATTGTAACAGAAATGTTTATATCACGTCACAGGTCAATTGGCATCGACCTTAAAATGAAATAGACGGAAGCATGTGCCCACAGCTTTATGTTGTTGCTTCCAGTGGCTTGGTTTCCAAGATGTGTCACGTGGTTGTGGGTAAAAGCACGAATCCTAAACTATTGATTGGTTAAAGTGACAATCCCATGGTTCCCACACCTTTATCCAAAAAAAATTCAAGGACTTCTAAGGACTTTTCAAAACCAAAAATATAGTTTTCAAGGACCTAGAATTTTTTTATAACGACATAAAACAAGGCATACGCAAAAGTTGTCGATTAAAAAAAAAAAAGGGTGAAAAATATATAAAACGACATAATTTTTTTACTCTATTTTTTTAACTACTGATAGTCAAAAAATGAAAGGTTATCTTCAATTTTGGTTATAATTTGGATTTTCTTTCTCACAGAGCCTGTGATTTTCTTTTGTTGCAAAGTGGGATTCTCGTCTCAATGCTAACTATCAGGCTACTTGCACACCTATCGCTTATGGTCTGCAATAAAATATTGTATGATAAATTCTTTTTGTGGCTTGAAGAAGAGTATGGAAGCTTGCATCCTATGTCCTTGCACAATCTCCATTTTGCTGACCTCCACTGCACTACAAAAGACGGCTGTCGTGGAAGAACATGTTTGAGAAACAAAACAAATCAAAAGTTTTGTCTGGAGATAGAAACTTATACTAGAGAATAAAAAAAGACATATCTTTGCGATCATTAAAATTGTCCTATCTTTGCGTCTTTTTAAAGATGGATTAAAAATTTCAACGGATTTGAAATCTGCAGCAAATTTTACGCCTGCACACTATCTTAAATGTGATTTTCTTTAAAAAAAATTTTTTTAATTGTAACTTTTATATTCTTGTAAGAAAAATGTGGCTTCCTTTCTTTGGACGCATGCCAGGTTTCCAACGACGTCCGGACTGCTAAAGCTATGGTTTCCTAACAAAGCGGTACTGTTATCTAGCAACTGTGATACGTCATGATGCAGCGGGCATAACACGGCGGCCGTCTTAATGAAGACCAGAGGTGTCAACTTAGTCAGAATACGGTGGAGAATGGATGATCTAGACGTAGTTATTATTAGTATATCACGAGGTGTCAAAGCGCAAAACACCGGTTTCATTGAGTATGACGCTCAAACGGCGCTCCTAGTACTAGTCCGGACACGTTCCAATGCAAGACGAATTACGCAATTATGTACTAGTTCAAAAAATCAAGTACTTTCAAGGACTTTTCACCAAGTTCCGTAATTTCCAAGGACTTTCAGGGGGCCCCTAGTTAGGAAAAAAAAATTCAAGGACTTTTCAAGGACCGTGGGAACCCTGAATCCACCGTGAACAAACACTAGTCTGCTGTTCCATTGCCAATCGGCGTAGTTGATTTGCGATTTACCATTAAAAGGCCCCATACACAGTCGAACATGTTGGGCTGGGCAGCATAAGCTCTGGCCCAGCTCGATGGTTTGCGAAGCAATCCAAACGGGATCTGAGAAAAGAGAATTGGTTTGCAAAGCAAATCAAATGGGATTGCGTCGGCGAGAGTAAGCGTCAGGGGGCGGAGACTCTATAGTATAGTACAAAAACCGGAATTGTCCAAAATCCGTACGTTTTGCTAACTACCGTTTTTTTTTTTTTTTTTGCTTTTCTCACTTTTTTTATACATTTTTTCGACGCACATATTGAACATTAGAAAGAAAAACTAGGTGAGTATATCTTCAATTTTATACATAATTTGCTGTAAGTAGTTTAACTTAAACTGTTATAATATATCATTGACACTGGGACATTCTTTTATGGACACCCTGTATTTATCACATCTTTTGTGCTCTATACTTGGATATTTTTCTGTGCAGCAACAAGAATTAAATAAACTTCGATTCCTAATTTTACATCTTTCCGACGCACATATTGAACATTAGAAAGAAAAACTAGGTGAGTATATCTTCATTTTGATATATGATTTGCTGTAAATAGTTTAACTTAAACTGTTATAATATACCATTGGCACTGGGACATTCTTTTATGGACACCCTGTATTTATCACATCTTTTGTGCTCTATACTTGGATATTTTTCTGTACAGCAACAAGAATTAAATAAACTTCGATTCCTAACAGCAGTCAGGAAAAGAACAAAAATCTCCCGCCGTCTACAACCAGTTTGCTCTTTCGATATAACATTTTCCAATCCCTTTCAATTAGATTGTCGCGGTATGACTTCATTTATGTTCTCAATTTCATGAATATCCCGTGACAGCGAGGAGAAATAAAATGCAGTCCCACAAGAAGGTAGGCGTGCACGTGGGAGCCGGTCGAAATGGGACGTATTTTTTAAAAATTCTAATGGGATCCGCAAGTTTATCTAGCAGGCTGGAGAAAAAAAAATCAAGATAAAGATGATTCACAGTACGAAACACGTTTACCTAAAAAGGAACAATTCTGCCACAGGAGCTTTTTTATGATCGCAGCATTGGGAAAACATCCAGGTCTATTAAGAGACGGGTTTGATGGAAGCTACTGAAAATTGATGACTTGGTCTTGTAATTTGACAAGCTCTCTTTCAGGGGATGACAAAAATAAAAATAATTAGGAGCCAGGACCCTTGCAATACATATACGGATATTTTTTCGAACGCTGAGTATATCGCAAAACTCATTACACACACGCGCGGTAAATACTATGCTATTTATAGTGTAACTGAGAGGCAATAAAAAATAAAAATTTTCTTCCTACATTAGTTATTTCATTACCTACACTTTATTTTTAACCTAAAAAATCAATTTTTTTTTCATGAAAAATTTGTTGTGCCCTGTTCTAAATTCCTTAATTCTCAAAAAATAAAATAATAATAGCTGTTTGGTCTAGGTTTTCAAATACAGTGAAGGGCAGTCTTGGAGTCCGTCAGAATACAAATAGGTAGGTATTTTAATCAACGTCACACTGGAGCAACACAGCGGGCTGTTGGCGACGGTCCGGGAACAAACCCGAAGGGAAATATCTGAAGACGACACCCGCGTAATTTTTAACCACATCAAATGACGAGAAACACCAGAGATGGCACCGCATTCTCCAAACTTCCACATCGCGCCAACATGAGGACACTTCAGGCCACGACAGATATAACGTGAACCAGCCCCACGTACACAAGCGATCTGTCTCTATCTTTCCACAATTACTTGACATTTTCTGATGTTTGGCGCTGCTTGGCCAAATATGGCCAAATATGCTCCATAAAACCCAAAACCAACCGAAAGAAAGTTGGGAAAACCTCAAGAGCTGTAGAAGCGATTTAGGGATCAGATGCCATCCAATGATGGCAGCAGGAATGGAAGTAGGTAGGCAAGTGAATTAACGTCGCACTGAAGCGACACAACGGTCTATTGACAACGGTCTGGGATCCAATCTGATGGTAATGGTAATGGAAATTTTAGTTAACGTCGTACTAGAGCAACACAACGGGCTATTGACGACGGTCCGGGATCAGTCCCTTTTAAGGGAAAGATCCGAGGACAACACCTCGTAATTTTGAACCACGGTCAGATGACGGATCCAATCTGAATAGATAGATTCGAGGACAACACCTCGTTATTTTGAACCCCGGTCAGATACCGAGAATAACACTTGAAGCTAGCAAACCACTCTCCAAACTTCCACACCACGCCAACGTAAGTACATTTAAGGGTGCGACAGATTTAACGTACATCAGCCCCCTTCGAATACGACGGTTTTTGGTTGGATTAACCCGTAAGAAAAGTAGGGACAAAGCAAGAGCTGTGGGATCTAAGACTTATGGATCGTGCCATCTGATTTTGGCACCAGGAGTGGAATCACCTAAATCTCACTAAGCGCAAGAAACTGCAGAATGGTAATTTGGGCAATTAAAAAAAAAACGTCGCACTCGAGCAATAGAACGGGCTATTGACGACGGTACGGGATCGATCCCCCTAAGGGAAAGATGCGAAGACAAACACCAAGTAATTTTGAACCACGGTCAGATGACGAGGCAACACCTTAGCTCGCACCCCACTCTCCAAACTTCCACACCAACCCAACGTGAGTACTTTCGTCCACGACAGATTTAAAGTGCACCATCCGCCTACAAACATCCATGCACTGATCCGGATTCGAGCCAGGAACCTTCCGATCTAGAGGCTGACACCTTAACCACCTGACCGGTTCACCCCGGACGAAAAGTTAGGAAAACGCAAGACCGGTGGGATCTAAGACTTGGGGATCAGGTGCCATCTGATAATGGCACCAAGAATGGAATCACCTAAACCTTCAACGCTCCTTACTATGTACGACGTGAAATCATTCATAAAGATCTCAACATCGAACCAATCTTGGAATACATCAAGACCCTTTCTACAAAATATTTCAACAGACTCTTCCCCCCCCCCCCCCTCACTTGTCCCAAATCCACTTTTACAAAACCTACCACCCTTTGACACCTCCCTAATTAAATCTCGCAAGAGACCCAAAACCCATCTCGATCGAGATTTTCATACTTTTTCACCAAGCAATAAACGTCGATATGGTGTGCTCAGGGACCCCTTAGTAAGTCTCCTGGACCCACTACACTGACCCTTTTCTTTTCATTTTTATTTCCCCCCTCTTATTACCCCTTACTCCCAAATCATTACCACAGCTCATGCATTTCGCCACTTCTTTTCGGTAATGATTGCTTACCTCTCCTCGATGTCTCCACCCCCTTTGGAACGTAAATTGGACTCCTAATTGTATCAGCTCAGGTGTTACTTCGTCACCTGACCGTGGTTCAAAATTACGAGGTGTTGTCCTCGGATCTTTCCCTTAAGGGACTGATCCCGGACCGTCGTCAATAACCCGTTGTGTTGCTCTAGTACGACGTTAACTAAAATTACCATTACCTAATTGTATCAATTATTAAATTATATCTTCTATCTCAATTACTCACATTTTTCAAAATGCATTGTCACTACCTTTAACTTTCTTCTTTCATTTTTAAGTTTGCAACCATTAAATTCTCTATTAATTCTGATGTGGAGGTTCGCAGTTTTCTGCACGGTACTCCGTAATTGATACGTCCGTTCCGTTCCACTGAGGGGAAGAGAGTGCCATATGGAAAGCCGGAGAAATGAAAAAAAAAAAAAACAAGCTCTTGTGTATTGAGCAAGAAAACACACCGGAGCTTTCGGAATCCCGAAGTTGAATTGGACTCTCCTAATTGTATCAATTATTAAATTATATCTTCTATCTCAATTATTCACCTTATTCAAAGTGCATTGTCACTACCTTTAACTTTCTTCTCATTTTTAAGTTTACAATCATTAAATTCTCTATTAATTCTGATGTGGAGGTTCGCAGATTTCTGCAAGGTACTCCGTAATTGATACGTCCGTTCCGTTCCACTGAGCGGAAGAGAGTGCCATATGGAAAGCCGGAGAAATAAAAAATAAAAAAAACAAGCTCGTGTTTTGAGCAAGAAAACACACCGGAGCTTTCGGAATCCCGAAGTTGATGACTCGAAATCGGCTGAGCAAATGAAGCGGCATTCCTTGATGGAAAAGTGCGCCTCCTGGGTACTCGGGGGAACAAGCATACACGCACGGTCTGTGTAAACAGGAACAAAATATTTCACATTTAGTCCTTGACATTTAACTCCGGCACGTCATCTTGTGCACACGCCACTTCCCGTGGATGCATACAAACACCTGCTTTCGGTGGGGAATGTTGCGTTTCGATTACCATGCCATCACGAAGTAATCGTACGGATGATGGAATAAGTGTTTTTCGCCCGTCAATTAAAAACGACAATTGAAGTCGGCTTATCTGGGAGATAGCTATTCCAGATAGATGCTAATCCCTATGGTGGCACGCTCATATATCATACCAAAACCCTTGTCTATTGAGCGAGTTGGCGTGCCTTTTTTGGGTTTTGACGCTTCGAGGGAAATGTAGTGCGTTGACACTTTTGGGGTTTTAGGCTCAAGGCCATATTTGGCCATGCTGGGCCAGACACGAGACGTAAATTTAACAAATAATCGACACATATACTATGAAAGTTTTACTGACACTGATGAGGGGGGTAAGTAACTGACAGGAATCAAATCTACGACACCTACAACTCGAAAATTTCTAGTGCAGTGGGCTGACCCCTGAGCCCCGACAGCCCTGCTGACAGTTAAGGAGAAGTGATGAATTTGCTGGTCACACTGAAATGGCAGATTTCAACGGTTGTCTTAAATAGCGCATTGCACAATCAGCGACAAACGCATAATTTGGTTGCTTTGGGGATTTTATGGCGACAAACGCAAAGGATTTATTTAAATGAGCAAGATCAGGAAAGTAGTTCATTAACTGGAGCATTCACGTACTGGAGCAGAGTAACGGGCTAGTGGCGACGGTCCGTGATCCATCCCAAAGGGAAAAATTCGAGGACACCTCGTCATTTTGAACCACGGTTGGATAACGTGGTCAGCGCCCTAAGATGGCACACCACTCTCGAAACCTGCACACCACTCTCCAAACCTGCACCCCACTCTCCAAACCTGCACGCCACTCTCCAAACCTGCACCCCACTCTCCAAACCTGCACCCCACTCTCCAAACCTGAACGCCACTCTCCAAACTTGAACACCACTCTCCAAACTTGAACACCACTCTCCAAACTTGCGTACTACTCTCCAAACTTGGGTACCACTATCCAAACCTGCACGCCACTCTCCAAACCTGCACGCCATTCTCCAAACCTGCACGCCACTCTCCAAACCTGAACACCACTCTCCAAACTAGCGTACTACTCTCCAAACTTGCACACCTCTCTCCAAACTTGCACACCACTCTCCAAACCTGCACACCACTCTCCAAACCTGCACATCACTCTCCAAACCTGCACATCACTCTCCAAACTCCCACACCACTCTCCAAACCTGCACACAACTCTCCAAACTCCCACACAACTCTCCAAACTCCCACACAACTCTCCAAACTCCCACACAACTCTCCAAACTCCCACACAACTCTCCAAACTCCCACACAACTCTCCAAACTTCCACACCACGGAAAATTATACTTTAGTGGCCAAAGGTCCACAAAAGGAAAACAAAGTTGAAAAGAAATTCTCTCAGATTCAAGTAATGGGCAACGGAGGAGAACGTGATAAATGTTTTGAAGTTGGTAGGTTGATAGTTGAATCAACGTCGCACGAAACAACCCAACTGGCTAGTGTCGAAAGTCTGGGAGATCAATCACGAAGGGAAAATCGGAGAACAGCTAATTACTTTGAACTATGGTCATTTGACGAGTTTAAAATCTGACCTCGCACTTTCTCCAAATTTCCACACCACACCAACGCGAGGACATCTGATAACACAGTAGATTTAAAGTGCACGATGGTCTTTGGCTGGACCTAGTTTCGAATTCGCAAACCTCCAGATGCTAATCCGTTGCTCTCCCAACTGAGCTGCTTCGACTTAGATGCGGGTGGTAGAACAAATTATTTTCGCCCGTCAATTAAAAGCGACAATCGAAGTCGTCTTATTTGGGAGATAGCTGTTTGAGAGAGATGCTAATCCAAGAGTTGGTACGCTCATATATCATACCTAACCCGTCTTTACCAATGAAGTGAATTGGCGTGCCTTCCTTGGTTGTGACGCTTCAAGTAGTGTAGTGGGCTGACTCGTTTCAGACGTCAGGAATTCATCTATCACAGTCCATGATTACAAAGGTTATCTCAAATAGCGTGTTACACAATCAGCGACAAATGCAAAGGATTTATTTCGACGAGCAAGACCGGGAGAATGTTTTTTGACGTGAATGCGAGCAACACAACGGGCTATTGACGACGGTCTGGGATCAATCAACCAAAGGAAAAGATCAGGGGACAACACCACGTAATTTTGAACTACTATTCGGTCAGAAAATGCGTCCTTTGGAATTCCCGTGGCTGCACGAGCTGTGTGAAAGGTTCCTTAATCTTGTTGAAACCAGGTGTACAGTAAAACTTGTCTATCAATTCCAGGCACAAAAAAAAATTATGTAACATGGCTCAGTATCGTGGACAGTTGAAAACCATTTTCATTAGCTACTAGGAAAAAAAGGTCCAAAATGCCTCAACTCCAATCTGCCAAATGGCATTAAATAAATTTTAATTAAATGTTTTATTTAAAAGTTCTTTCGAAACAAATTGATGGTGCTGCTTACAAAAAACATTATTTAGAACTCTCTCTTTTTAGAGTAAACATAAACAACCTGAAAAAGACAAATATTTCTCGGAAAAAAAGCTAATTTGATTTAACCATTTCGACGACAACCAGTATTAATCGACTCCGATTCCGAATTATTCTTGTGGAACAATTAGAACCAGCCTTCCATGAAGAAACTTCTATGGAAAGCGACTTGATGAAATTCCATTTGAATAATGTGCAAGTGACCGGAAACACTTCCGGAATGAAATCAGTACAGCAAGAAGAGTTGGCACATGAGCCACGTGGTCTTGAAGGTAGGTAGCTAATATGCGTCACATTCGAAAACAAAGGGCCATTTGCAGCGGTACGCGATCAATCTCGAAGGAAAGTGTCCAAGGACCCCCTTCATTTTGAACCGTGATCAGGACGAGGTCACCTGAGCTGGCACCCCACTTCCAAACTTCCACGTCAACATGAGGACATTTTGAGGCCACTGTAGATTTAACGTGCAACAATCCTCACGTACACGGTCTTCGGTCGGACCTAGTTTCGAACTAGCCACCCTCCAGTTATGGGTTTTATGGCCCAACGGTCATATTTAACCATTTGCAACGTCACGCCAAATGCAAGACAGATAAAAGTCAAGAAATTGTGAAAAGAAAGGATGATGAGAAGAAAGATTGCTTGGGTATCATGGGATCGCGATCCTCATGTTTACCAGAGGCAGTAATCCCCGTGGGAAAAGAAGATACCACAGGTTCTCGAAGCCTGTACACACCTAAAGATGTGCCCCGAGAAGTTTCCAGAGAGGATGGGGCACCGAAAAACTTCGTCTTTGAAAAGGGGGCATTGAGCTTAGAAAGTTTAAGAAAACTTTGTACCACACTTTACATTGACTTCGTAACTAAAAATGTTACACTTTCGTGAAAAACTAGTCTCGTGTGGGACTGGTCATCGCGACACTTTACGCTTCCCAATGCGGGAACAAAGGAATGGGCGAATCCTTTATCATCTTTGTTACGGTTTTCTGATTCCTTAGAATCAGCTTTCGCCTCCCATTTGTATCTATCTCTCCTTCAGGGTGCTCGATTACTTATTTTTTTTTATTTCAGTACCAAATATGCCACTTTTTTTTTACAAATGAAATATTTGAAAACACAAAGTTGTTGTAGCACTATTTTTTATTGGATGCATAACATATTACTATGTTAGACATTGAATTTTTAAATGTTGGGAATCTACTAAATTGTTTTATCTGATATAATCTAAAAATATTTTTGAAATTAGGCACCTTCTGAACATTTAATTTCGAAAGGACTTACTGCTATAAGAATGTTCTTTTAACGATACCTTAAGAGTAAGCAACTAATCCGTGGAAAAGTCGAAAACACAAAAACACTTCTAAAAACTAGATGGGAGGAATCGAACACAAAAAGTATTCGTGTTCTCGGTACTTGAAAGTATTCGCTGTACTCGATTCTTAGAAGTATTCGCTGTACTCGATTATTTCTCGCCATATTCAAGTACATCCAAAATATAAAAGTATCCGAATACATGGGAAGAATACTTCAGATGTATTCGAATTCCTAAGTATTTATTCCAAGCATTCGAATATCAAAGTATAGTATTCATCCCAAGCATTCGAATACAAAAGCATTGAATCCAAGTATTTGTTATATTCGATTCTTTCTCGTATTCTATTACATCCAAAGTATTCGAAAACCAAAGTATTCTTCCCAAATATTCGGATATCGAAGTAGTCATTCGATGTATCAGAAAATCAATTCTAATTCAATAGCCTTTTATATCTTATATCGCAGTTAACTGACTTTTCTATCGATTGATCACTTTTTTACATGCATGTGTTACGAAAACTTATTCGACACTTAAAGTAGTCGATTACCAAGTATTTGAGCACAACATAAAAAATTAATCGATTGAAAAAGTCAGCCAACTGTGATGTAAGATACAAGGCTACGATTTTGAAGCTCGAATAATTATTTACTTTGGATGCATTCGAATACAACGAGAAAGAATCGAGAACAACGAGTCCTTGGAATTAATACTTTGGATGTATTCGAATACAATGATAGAATCGAATACAACGAAAAAGAATCGAGAACAACGAATCCTTGGAATTAATACTTTGGATGTATTCGAATACAATGAGATAATCGAGAACAACGAATACTTGGTATGAATACTTCGGTGTTCGTATATAACAAGAAATAATCGAGTACAACGAGTAAATATCGAACACCATTAATACTTCATTATTGAAATTCTCCAATCTCTACTTTTTGAAATTGCTTTGAAGTTTTTATCTTATCCACGGGTTAATTTATCTTCTGTGTTAAAAGAATGCTAAATGTATACTCTCTCGTTTGGCCCATCTACGAAAATCTACATTTCAAATTTCAAATGAAGGCTTACTTAAGGCTGAGGAGTGAAAGTTTACATGTAACTCGAGTTAACCACAAATATGCAACGTCGTGACCCCTTTTCGACCATCCTTTTCACAACTATTGGGTTTCAATCAAGGACAAGACAGGGGTGATTCATCGTGCTAGTATGCCTTCCTCAAACCAACTGCAAGGCGAAGTCGAATGGCGTGAATCATACACCACAAAAGGTAAGACGAAAACTAGGTCCTTAATTCCAAATCTAAGCTAGCCAAAAGTTTTATTCCAAACGGGGACTGTCATGTTATAAAGAACAGTTTCCTGACGAGGGTTCGATTCCTCCATTGAAGTGTATTTATATCTTCTGTGTCAGGCAGCGGGTAATTTTTAATTACTGTCTTACAGTAGCCCTTTTTGTTGCTCTAGCAACAGAAAGGGCTACTGACGAGTGCTACTAAGGTGCACCAGCCGTCTCTACACCATACGATTTATTAACATCCATCACTGACCCGGATTCGAACCAGGAACCTTCCGATCTAGAGGCTAACACCTTAACCACCAGACGTCAGGAGCCAGGTTGGAAGAGAAAGGGACTAGAAACCAGAGGGTGGCGAGTTCGAATCCAACCAAAGACCGTCGTGTACAAAGAGGGCTGGAGTTTACATATATGTATTTTGAATTCATATTTTTGAAGTAATTTTCTTTTTTGTAATCATTTTAAAAATCATGTATTCATTTAAATTTTCTCTCGACTAGAAAAAACTAGTCTGTGAAACAATCATCTTACCCGGCTTTACCTAATATCTCTGCCGACCTACCAGTTGGGTGGTTAAGGTATTAGGATGGTTCCTGGTTCGAATCCGGGTAAGTGCATGAATATTTGTAAGTGTATTGTTAGAGCGGCTGGTGCACCTTACATCTGTCGTGGCCTCAAATGTCCTCACGTTGGCGTGGTGCGGAAGTTTAGAGAATGGGATGCCATCTTAGGTGTGACCTCGTCATCTGACCGTGGTTCAAATTCACGTAGCGTCGTCCACGAATTTTCACCTTCACATTAGGGATGCGTTTAAAAAAAACATCGATGTATTGGAGTCGATGTTTTTATAACATCGATGTTTATACTTGTCGATGTTTTATTTTTAAATGAAAAAAGTACCGTTATAAAAATTTTAAAAATAACCAGGTTGCATAATTTTCATCGTCCGGAGCATGTCGTCCTCGGAGCTTTCCCTTCGGGGGTTGATCCCGGACTGTCGCCAATAGCCATTGTTCCCAGTGCGACGTTATCTAAATACCCTCTTACGTCTTCTGTGTCAGTAAAACTCTTCGTGTCTCCATAACTTGATGGCTGGCGTTTGGAGATAAATGAATAAATACGGCCCTTGCGCCATAAAACCCGACCCCCGTAGTCTTTGTGATGCGACATCGACGGAAAAACATCGATGTTCAAAATTAAAACATCGATGTTGATAATACATCGCCCCCAAACCATCGATGTTTTTAAAATTCAATGTATTTAAACTTTTTTCCCCCATTTCTTAAAACTGGTGTAGCAGCTAGTGATGCGACATCGGCATCGATGTTTTTTTATAAAACATCGACATCGATGTCGCAACCCTACTTTTCAGACTCTTCCCCCGAGGCCACTTTGGTCTAAAAGTATGTTCAATTTGCTGATTATGAAAATTATGCTACTTGGTTATTTTTCAAATTTTTATAACGGTACTTTTTTCATTTAAAAATAAAACATCGACAAGTATAAACATCGATATTACAAAAACATCGACTCCAATACATCGATGTCGCATCTCTAGTCTTTATCGCCTATAGAGACGTTATCGTCATCAATCCTCAATGTTAAGCAGGACCCAGGGGAAATAGGAAGTACTTCCAGGAGCAAGCGTGGGCAATAAAAGGTGGTTAAGAAAATGTCGCCTAAAATTAAACACGAATTCACTAGACCCAAATATTCACGATTGATGTGTTATTGCAAGAACTATGCCGTTGCTGTTTGGAAGGTATTTAATCAACGTGGTATCAAATTTAAGAGGTTTTCCCCACGAATCTCTCCCTTCGATATTGATCCCGTACTCTCGCCAATAGCCAGTTGTGCTACTCCTGTGAGACGTTAATTAACAACCTTCCTATTACCCCGCTACCATAACATACCATCCATATCGTGAATATATAACGTACCATTCATATTATTACTGTAGCAAGAAGTATTTTGAGGGACTAGTTTAAATACATAACGCTTTTCACTCAACAGGAAATTTCAATGCATAACTTCACCAGGATGTGTCAGAAAATTAATCACAAGGCGCAAACAATAGCTTTGGAGATAAATAACAGTTGAATGCGGATTCAAAACAGGTGGTGCGACGAGATCCAAAACAAGCCATCTTCAATTGGGTTATTCTTTAGATAAATTAACTTACAAAGCTTTCTGATGGCTTGATGAAATGACAGACTAATTTATTTGCGTCAGATCTTCACGTAGGAACTAAATATAGAACTTATTTGTTCTAACGATGACTCAACGGTCTGATGTTTAAAACCATCACAGGTGTTCAGTTGGGCTTTTAATGAGTTTCTCCTTTGAAAGAATTGACCTTTATACTGAGCATTGTTTTTGTGTTATCAATTTAATATTACGTCAGTGAAAGCTGGAAGACTCGGGAAAATATCTACAAAACATTTCGTCAAGCCAATACAAGTTACCGAATTGAGATGAAATTGTGGTGATATAACAGCAATGAAACTACTTTTTAGATCAATTTCTTTATCTGTTAGTTCTAAAGCCAAGTATTTTTGGTAATTGGTAATTTTTAGTTAACGTCGTACTAGAGCAACACAACGGGCTATTGACGACGGTCCGGGATCAGTCCCTTAAGGGAAAGATTCGAGGACAACACCTCGTAATTTTGAACCATGGTCAGATGACGAAGCAACACCTGAGCTATCACCCCACTCTCCAAACTTCCACACCAACCCAACGTGAGTACTTTCGGCCACGACAGATTTAAGGCGCACCAGCCGCCTCTACACCATACGCTTACAAACATTCGGACCCGGATTCGAACCAGGAACCTTCCGATCCAGAGGCTAACACCTTAACCACTATACCGGTTGGTCGGCGCAAGCATTTTTGGAGGTACGTTAAAAATTAACGTCGCACATGCACGGTATTTTTAATTAACGTCGTACTAGAGCAACCAACGGGCTATTGACGACGGCGAGGATCAAGGCAAAGGTCCGAGGATATCACCGCGTAATTTTGAACCATGGTCAGATGACGAGGTCACACCTGAACTAGCACCCCACTCTCTAAACTACTACGCTAACGTGAGGACATTTGAGGCCGACATATTTAACATGCACCAGCCCCCGGGTAAACAACAGTTTGGTTTTACCAGTTTCGAACTCACGACCCTGCGATTGCTAATGCGATACTCTTCCAACCGTGCTACCGTGATCCCTGGAATAATGAAACGATCACTTTGGTATCCCGGGATGTAGTTTATTTAAGACAGTAAGCCCTATAGGGAATAAAAAGACCCCTTCTATACATCGGGTCCGTAAGCCCCGTACACATCTCAGTGGTATTTTTAATTAACGTCGTACTGGAGCAACACATTGGGAAGTCACAGTCAGATGACGAAGCAACACCTAAGCTGACACCTCGTCAAAGTGGATATTTGAGGCTACGCTAGATTTAACGTATACCAGCCGTATTTACCCAAAAGAGACGTGCCCTTGAGACGCTTGTCAGAGTAAATTAAAGTAAGTGCAATCCGTGAGTTGATACAATTTGTATGGCGCAAGGGTTGGCCAAATTGCTATCGGCAATTAAAAGATCTTAGCCGACCAACCGGTCTGGTGGTTAAGGTGTTAGCCTCTAGATCGGAAGGTTCGTGGTCCGAATCCGTGTCGGTGCATGGATGTTTGTAAGCGTATGGTGGCTGGTGCACCTTACATCCGTCGCGGCCGAAAGTCCTCACGTTGGGTTCGTGTGGAAGTTTGGAGAGTGAGGTGCCAGCTCAGGTGTTGCCTCTTCATCTGATCGTGGTTCAGAACTACGTGGTGTTGTGCTCGGATCTTACCTTAGGGGACTGATCCCGAACCGTCGTCAATAGCCCATTGTGTTGCTGTGGTATGACGTTAATTAAAAATTACCAATGACCGTAAATTTAAATTACGTGGCGTTATCATCAGATATTTCCCTTGCGGGATTGATCCCGGACAGTCGTCAATAGGCCGTTGTGTTGCTCTAGAACGACGTTAATTAAAAATTACCAAATTATCGTCAATTTAAATTACGTGGTGTCGTCCTCGAATCTTTCACTTGCGGGATTGATCCCGGACCGTCGTCAATAGCCCGTTGTGTTGCTCTAGAACAGGGGTGGCCAACCCGTGAGGCATGCGCCAAACTTAGCGCATTGGATTATTACAAGTGGCGCGTTGCATCCTTGCACCAACTTATTCTTTTGAAAAATTATATAAGTTGAAAAGTTATACTGTCGTTTTGTAACGACATACATATGTGAACAACCATCATCATCCATGGAATTTATTAAAAGTAAAACGAGGTAGCGAATGACTCATTCAAATTTATAGAATTCCCTGTAATAGACATTGTTTCACACAAATATAGTTAAATCATTTTAAAATGTTTAATTATGTCGATAAACATACTTTGATTAAAAAAGTTATTAAGGATATGGCAGGACCATGAACGTAAGGTAGAAAAGGTGCTTGAGCTGTATGGCGCATCTGAACTCGCATGTGAAAAAAATAGACGTATGGTATGTAAAAGGTTGGCCACCTCTGCTCTAGAACGACGTTAGTTAAAAATTACCAAATCATCGTAAATTTAAAGTTAATCAACAAAACACAACATAAATTGCGTGTGGGAAAAAGGAGTTTCCCTCCGCACAACCATTTCAACATTCAACCACGAAGAAACCAACTTCGCCATTCAGAAGCAGCTCCCTTCACCATTGTGCGTCGGACAAGAAAGACGAATTAACATAATCAACAACGGAGAAAGTGTGTTGAATGAAGGCGAAGCACACACACAATCGTACCTCTGGCATGGCGTAACTAATGAACTCCTTCCAAGCCAGAGAGAAGAAAAAACGGATACCACACCTACGGACGACAGATAACGATCCAAGATCCTTGCGCAGTCAAATTCAGACTGCGGAATCTAGGCTGAGGGCGTCGGAAAGAAAGTCCAGCTACTCCTGGCTCTCCATCTCCGGCAGGCAGAACAGACGGACATGCGAAATGCGGTTCACCTACCGACGATGAGTCACGATAGGAAGGTTGAATCACGGACTTAACCCTTTGCGTGGATCCTCCCACAGTGAAGTGGTTGTTGCATCACGACAGGGATCGAAATCGCGAAGACGGGTTTCGGGGATTCTTCCGAGGCAGGACAAACAGGGTCTCTGGGCAGAGCAGCGTGTCGGATGGGGAATGCCACACTACAGGTGTGCAGAAAAAGAAGGGGAAACGAGGATTTTTCCCGAGGAGACTTGTGTTGGTGTTTTCGTATTGTTTGGGGTCGTTACATTTTGACGACTGGCTCATTGAATACACGCGAGCTCCGGAAAATGGTAGTCAATGGATCGGATAGAATGTTGGGGTTGCGCTGAGGACGGGATTTAATGTTGTGGTTCAAACTGAATCGTTGGCATTAAGGCATCGGGAAGAAAGTGACGCCTCAACGAATTCATCACAGCTTTCTTCTTCTTCAGTGGTGGATTCTTTCTAATTTCTTGAACACCCGTGTCCATCAATTGAGGAGGATGCATCCAAAATACCTCAAGTGACAAATGAACATTCCGCGAGTTATCTCGACTATTATAAAGGAATTGTGTGTCTGTGTACGGTGTGTACTGACCTAACGAATGGCTCATTGATTACACGCGAGCTCCGGAACATGGTAGTCCATGGATCGGATAGAATGTTGGGGTTGCGCTGAAGACGAGATTTAATGTTGTATTTCAAATCAAACTGAATCGTTGGCATTAAGGCATCTTAATGAAAGCGAAGCCTCAACGAATTCATCACAGCTTTCTTCTTCAATGGTGGTTTCTTTCAAATTTATTGAACCCCCGTATCCATCAATTCAGGATGATGCATCTAAAATACCTCAAGAGACAAATGAACATTATGCAAGTTATCTCTACTATTATAAAAGGAAGTGAGTGTCTGTGTAAGGTGTGTACTGTCCTGACGAATCTATGGCACTTGCAATAATGAAATTTGGCACACAGGTAGTCCACATTTCTATACGATTTTTGTGTCCAGTCAAATTTTAAAATTTAATTTGAACATTTTAAAATTAATTTATTAGTTGTTTTCACCATTTTTTTTCCCTCCGGAATGTGACGTCACCCGAACCTCGAATGAAGAAGGAACGAAATTTTCGATTTTCGAACGCTGACGTCAGCTTTTGCAACCATGAAAAGTTTTCCGATTCTAGCGTGTTTTGATTTACGTTGTTGATAATAGCCACTTTGAGGCCATCACGGCGTTGAAAGTGGAGTTCGTTTGCGAAGCAAACTAAATGGGAATACGTAGCCATCACCGGGGTTGGCGAGCAGTCGTCACACCTGACCCCTGAAAAGAACTGTCACGGGCGCTGGCCACGCAGAGGCTAGAGTGGAATAAAATAAGAACACCAACATGCCTCGTGATGCTATGGGGAACTAAAGAAACTTTAAAAACAATGCTTTGGTAGGCAATTGATAATTTTTTAATCAACGCAGTGCGAGAGCAACACAACGGGCTATTGACGACTGCCAGGGATCATCCTGGTAGTTAATTGGATCCAAGGACCGCACCTCATACCAATGAACCACGGTCAGGTGACGAGGTCAACACTGTGAGTCGGCACCACACTCTCCAAAATTCCACACCACGCCTAACGTGGTAATATTTGAGGCCACGACCGATGTAACGTGCACCACTCCCCGCATATACGGCGGTCTTTGGTTGGATCGAGCTTCAAACTCGCAACCCTCTGGTTACTAATCCACTACAGAAAATGCAGTCGTGTGCAGACGAATACGAAGTATCTCAAATACTAGGTAGGTAGTTGAAGAAACATCGCACCGATAAAACACAACGGGCTATAAGCAACGGTCCGGGATCAATCTCGAAGACCAAGATTCGATGACAACACCTGAGTTGGCACCCCATTTGTACTTCAAAAGACAAATGAACATTCACTAATTAAGCTATTTCTCTCCATATTAAAAAAAGTTACCGCCGTCGCCGCAGGATTGAAAACTGTGTTGTTTAGCTCGATTCTTAGACGGCTTCCCTAGACATGGTTCCCACTCCTTTGTCCAAAAAAAATTCAAGGACTTTTAAGGACTTTTCAAAACCAAAAATATTTTTTTCAAGGACCTAAAATTTTTTATAGCGACCTAAAACAAAGCATGTGCAAAAGTTGTCAATTAAACAGAAAAATGTAAAAAATATATTTAAAAAAAAAAAAAAAAAAAAAAACATTTTTTTTTTTTAAACTTATGACATTCAAAGAAAAGAGGAAAGGTTGTCATCAATTTTGGTTTTACTTGGATTTTCTTTTATCACAGAACCTGTGAATTTTTTTGCAAAGTAGGCTTTTCGTCTCAATGCTAACTATCAGGCTATTTGCACACATATCAATTTCGGTCGTGCGGTAAAATATCGTACGATAAATTCTTTGGTGGCACGAGGAAGAGTATGGGAGTTTGACACATGGTTCGATCGACACAATCACCGTTTTCGTTTTGCTCTCGTCCACGTCCACTACAGAAGATGGCTGTCGTGGTTTATTTTGTTTGAGAAACAAAACAAATCCAAAGTTTTGACTGCGGTGTTACGGATTTTTTGTTCTCTGGTCCAAGTTTCTATCTTCACGATCGTTAAAGATAGTAAAAATTTCAACGCATTTGAAATCTGTAGAAAATTTTACAAAAATACCTTAAATGTGCTTTTCTGCAAATAAATAATTTTCAACTGTAACTTTTATATTTTTGCAATACGAATTCGGCCACATTTGTCGAAGATATTCATTACGAACACAAAAAATATCTATAAGAGGTTTCCTATCTTCGCGATCGTTAAAAACAGAGCAAACATTTTAACGGATTTGAAATCTGCGGAAAATTTTACACCAGATTGATACCTCAGGTAGTCCGAATTTTATGCAAAGCCCGAATTGTGAGCGTGCTTGAAGAAACTTCTTCGTTTTACAAAAACGGATAATTCAGTATCCTAAACTGTTAAGTTTTCATTCTTGAACGTACAACGTCAATTGTATAATTTCTTTAATAATATAAAAATGAAAAAAAAAAAAAAAAAAAAACAGTGACCCCCTTCATAAAACCTTAATATATTCTTTGTATTTCTTCATCAATCCCTGAGACAATTTTAAGAAATGTTCAAAGAGGCGGAACTCTTTCATGTTTGTATAGTTTATGCAAAAAAGCGATGGGGCGACGCATCAATGAAACATGGTGTATGACCTTGTGTGTTCATATATACATATCATGTGGTTCATGTATACATCACCCATTATGGTTGTTCATATATATAAAACGTCGTGTCAAAACACATAACACTTCAGAATGATGCTAAAATTGCGCACCTGCCGTGAAGGAAACTAGTTTGGAAACAAGTTCCAACGCAATTATGTACTAGTCAAAAAAATCAAGTACTTTCAAGGACTTTTTACCAAGTTTCGTAATTTTCAAGGGCCCCTAGTTAGGAAAACAAAATTCAAGGACTTTTCAAGGACCGTGGGAACCCTGCTAGAAAGTTCGGATCAGAAAAATATGAAATTAACATGGTTTGTTCTTCATCGTGTTCCCTGGACAATTGTAAAGATTTTTTTCCGTTGCGGTTATTAGTTTATTGTTTATTAAGTGTCAAAGTTGAAAAGGCGAAATTTCTTCCGCGAGTGAGCAAAACACATACAAATTTTCAGTCTTAAGCCGTGAGTTTTTTTTAAAGAGTACCTCTCAACATAAAGTTTTGCAGCTCGTCGAGTTTTTATAGAAATTTCAATTTGGTTCTTGATAATATCTTTTTGAAATTCGGGAAAAATCGGGACATTTTCGTAACTTTTCTTCAAAAACTGTCATATCTATATCTTATTACTATTAGTTTTTGTTGGTTGGCGAGCGTAAGCGAGCAGGGGGAGGAGCCCTTAGTAGAATAAAATAAGAACACCAACATGCACCGTGGTGCGACTGGGAACTAAAGAAATGTAGAAAAAAAATTTTCGTGTGAACACATTGTAGGTTATAAAAATTGCGAGAAAAAAACATTTCCTGTTCTGTTAAAACCAATCTAACAGGGAATGTGCTGGTCTGACCCTTAAAGCAGGTCTTGCATTTTCACATTTTACGAATTGGCTCATTGAATGCACGCTAAGACGCGGTAAATAGCAGTCAACGGATCGGATAGAATGCGGGGTTGCGTTGAGGACGACATGTAATGTTGTGGTTTAACCTGAATCGGAAGCAATAAGGCATCGGGAAGAAAGTGACGCCTCAGCGAATTCATCACAATATTCTCTTCCACGGTGGTTTCTTTCTCCGATAGCGAATCTCATTTCTTGTACACACGTGTCCAACAATTAAGCACGATGCCATCGGTGATGGTTATGGTAATTTTTAATTAAGGGGGTCCGAGACACAAAAATCGTCAAATTTTCAAAATATTTTTGATTCTTTTAAGAAATTCTCTGTGTTTTTCTGCTTAAAATGACGTCTAAATCATGTTTCTATCTTAATTAGAACTAGATATATAGTAATATTTGTGGTGCGTTGTTTTGAAAATCTAACACTCTTGACAGTTGTTGTCATGGCAACAACATCTGTCTTTAAAACTTTAAATGCGTTTTTCTCCATGATACATTTTTTCAAGATTTCCTGTTTTCAAATTGCTATAAGTCGAAAACCAATAAAGTTTAAGGGTTGAAATTTGGAATATATCTTTTTCAAACATTATACTTTAATTTTGATTCAGCAAATTTGAAACAAATATTTATTTTTTAAAATATGACTTTTTTTTTCAAAAAAAGTACCTCAAAATTTACAAACATTTTCATTCAAATATTTTTTATTTTTTATTAAATTAATATTTTTTAAATTGCTGAATCAAAATAAAAGTTTATAAATTTGTGAATAATTTGCTGCAAGAATTTTGAAAATTCATCAAGAATATTTTGAATTTTAGCAATTTAAAATGACCCTTCTTTTTTTCAAAAAATTTTAATTTAAAATTTTTTTTAAACTTTTGGAAAAATTTTGTGTTGTGATTTCGTTTCTTAGTTAGATGGGTAATCAGTACAAAAAAAATTCACAATTCAAAATTAATTAATAAATTAAATTTTCAATGTGTCCCGGACCCCCTTAACGTCGTACTACAGCAACACAACGGGCTATTGACGATGGTCCGGGATCAATCCTCTAAGGCAGGGATTCCGAAACGGTGGTACGCGGCAACATTACGCAAGGATGATACGAGCGACCCAAATATTATACGATGTTTGTTCGATTTTTTAGTATGCGCAACCACGTTATAGGAAAAAAGGGATTATATGAAATCGTGATTAACGTTTTTATTACATTGTAATAAATGACGCTAACAGTAGCACATTATTTAAAGAGAAACTTTGTTGCTGATTATCTATTTCTATTCCATGGCTATCTCGCCGAAATTAAGTTGATATCTCTCCCTGTCAAATCGTTTATACTTATGTATGAGAAATACGCATGAGATAATTATTTGTTTTTAGACATGTGAGTAAAAAATAAAACTGTAATTTTCAATAACCGTTTTATTTTTTTCCTTTATTAAAACATCGTTAATACGAAATACAAGTGCATTAATCATAAAATATGAAGCTTCCTTAGTATTTTAATTAAAACAAAACAAGTCATTGGGCATTTTTCTGACATTAGATATATGTTTCTAAAAAATATAAAACTAATGGTACGCCAAAAATTTCTAAAAATTTCAAGTGGTACGCAGTTACTAAAAGGTTGGGAACCCCTGCTCTAAGGGAAGAAACCGAGGACAACAACGCGTAATTTTAAACCACGGTCAGATGACAAACGATGCAATCGGAGATTAATCTTAAATACCTCAAATGACAAATGAACGTTCCACAAGCTCTGTGGAATAAAATAAGAATACCAACATGCAAAGCGGTACTACTGGAAATTAAAAAATTAAAAAAAAAATTAATAACAATAATAAATAAACATTTAGGTGAGCACATAGTAAGTTTCAGTTGCACAAAAAAGACTTTTTTGCTTTGTTGAAAGAAACTTAATAGGAGATATACTGGTCTCGGACCTGAAAACAGGCCTTACTACGTACTTATTTACGGCTTCACAAGGTAGTCAAAAGAGTTCCAGTGATAGTCGCTCACTAGAGCACATATTTCCTCTTGGGAATTATGTAGGCTGCAATGCGACGTCGAGCATCCCAAGCATGTTCTATTGGATTGAGATCAGGTGACCTTGCTTGATACAGGTTCAGTTAAGTTTTGGACGTGTGTTTTTCTCTCCCGTCCTCTCTCCCCCCGTTTTCTCTCAACTTTAAGAGTTTTCATCTCACTGCCCATAATAACGACTAATATGTACTTGAGTAGGGCTATGACAGGAGATTAGGTACCTCATTATATAAAAAGTATTTATCTCACGTGGAAATAGTTTAAATTAAATTTCCTAAGTGTAAACTACTTTTTAACAAAATTAATTTTACTACAGTTAAAAAATTTAATTAATAAAATAATTGAAATAAATTTTAAAATTATTTTACAGAAATATTAATAAGTTAAATCCTTGAATGAAAAATAATGTTCTTTTGCGGATTCGTGAACAAAACTGGCACAAGATTTACACTCCCTCGAATTTCCCACAGCAACTGAACCTCTTAAAAAGAAAATGCCTTCTTTTTTTAAAAATATCAATATTTTAATCAGTTGAGGGTCTTAAAGTTCAACCTTACATTCGTTGCCAACTCCCCTTTTTATAATTAAAAAATAATTACTTCACAATCGGATAAAATTTTTACACAACGTTAGTGATGTAGCAAATGGCTGTAGCAACTAATCACAAAAAAAAATTTTAAGTTTTGTTGATATTTCATTTATAAAAATATAGAAACAGCCACACCCAAGCAACCCAAAAGGGAACATAAAGCCACTTTAAGAGTACAAAAAAAGGAACGCGCACAATTTAAATTTAAAAAATTAAAACAGTGGCACAGTATGCGTTACACAACAATGACACCAGTGTTCTCCTTGACCAGAAGCATGAAACAATAACTCCCTCTATCTTGTTGATATTGCATTCTATTCATTCTCGAACGATGTGGAGCGAGGAGGCCAGAGGTGACATGACACTTCCAGAGATTAAATATGCCAATGGAAACTGAGATCAAGGGTTTTCAGTTCAAGTTCGACTGAGAAAACCTGAAACAGTCGTGCGAGAACTGATCGCAGAGCTTATTTGCTCCACAGGAAACGCCTATTGTACAATCTTTCATCAAGAACCACACAAAAATCGTCAAGCAATTTTTAATTCTTTTGATTGGTTGATTGGGTTTTTTATGGTGCAAGGGCCGCATTTGGTTATGATGCGCCAGACAGAAGACATACAATATCAAGTAATAGACATACACACAACGAAAGCTTACTGATACAGAAGAGATAAGGTAGGTAGGTAATTAAAATCGCACTACAGCAACACAGCGGGCTATTGGCGTAGTACCGGGATCAATCCTGAAGGGAAAAATCCAAGGAGTTTAGTTTTTTAGACTTTAAAAATTTGATAGCAATGTCTTTATATGAGCTACATAAAATGCACGATGTGTTTGATCGCAATTTAAGTGCAAACTTCACTGCCCCAACCGGATCGTCATGGCGCAGTGGGTATGTCCACTGCACTAGCAACCTCTGAGCAGTAGGCGGTGCAGATTCGTTTCTTCCCTGGGTTGCATTTCTCTCTTTTATGTCAGTAAACCTTTTCTTTTGTGTTTGTCCATTACTTAACCTTTAGACTACGGACGGTACAGCAGTTGTACCATGGTCGCGCCAAGAATTTAGACAACAACCAGTAACATCAGTTGCACCTTGAAAGTTATAAGAATCGCGCCAAGAAACGACTTAGACTACGGCCGTTGCAGTAGTTGTTGTTTGAAAGTTATAAGAATCGCGCCAAGAAAGGATTTAGTAGATAACGGCCAGTACATCAGTTGTGAGCCGCGGTAGCTCAGTCAGTAGAGCGTCGGGCTCGCATCAGAAGGGTTGTGGGTTCTGTCCTCGGCGGGGCCTGCAATTCTGATGATTGTGAGATCGGCGCTTCGACCTGGCTAAAGACCGTCGTGTTCACTAATGGTGACTGGGGCACGTTAAATAGGTCGTGGTCACAAAGTCCCCCATGTTCCCATACCAAATCAATACCTCTGGGGGTATCTGATCAGAGGGTTATCGGCCTCTGATTGGTATCTAAATTACGATATGTCTGAGTGAATGGATGTATGAAAGGGACCTTCCTGTAAAACGGATGTGTCATGTATGCCGAGCAAAGTCGGACTTCCTCCCAATGGGACTCAATAACATGGAAGGCGCACCCCCTCGCCTCTTGCCGTCTTCGACGGGCCTGGCACTCCTCTGGTCTGCCAGTGTAGGCATTAGAAACAACAACAACATCAGTTGTACCTTTAAGTTATAAGAATCGCGCCAAGAAAGGATTTAGAATACGACCGTTGCAGCAGTTGTAGCTTGAAAGTTATTAGAATCGCCCCCCAAAAGAATAGCGCTTGTTATATCTATCGCAGTAATCAAAAGTTTACCGTTGTCTGTCTTGTGTTTGGCGCAGCAAGTTCAAATATGGCCTCTTTGCACCATAAAAACTCAATCCAACCAACCATTCCCTCGCATATCTTCTTAGTACGGCATCGAACTAAAATTGGCAAAATCGAACCTCAAAGCACAAATCAAATTTTTCCACCATTACGCCAAACCATCAACGACCATCACAGAAAACTACCCCCCCCCCCTTCCTGACGCGGAACCTCGTGGTTCAATGGAACTTGTTTGGACAGTTACCAACCTAAAACAATGAGGTCGATTTCCACCTAATGCGCGGCTTAAGATTCTCAACAGGTCGATTGGGGCAAAGCGTGAAAGATACCAGAAACTTCTCCGAGCTAATACATCGCAAGGCCAAGCGCACTTCATTATTGTGATGGATGTCGATTTTAAAACAAACGCGCCTCCTTCAGGAAACCGTGCTTTTTCTACCTGCAGCATCACTCTCGAAAGCGATGGTCAAATACCGGATGATCAAATGCCTTTCGGTTATTTACAGCAAACTTATTTCTCAGCACCCAGCTCACAACCGGTATAATGTTTAATTCATCAGCAAGGAGGAGTACTTCATGATTTTCTCTTTATCCGTTGCTCGATCGCGAAAGGGGATACAAACCTTCTCGCAGCATATTGCGAATAATCCATTACAGAAACAATAAAGCGATGATGATAATAACACCAGGATGGAAAGAATTTTGTTACGGATAAAAACTAGAAAATAATATAACCATAGAATTTTCAGATATGAATGACCTTTACCATTAGGTTTTTTCCTCCCATACACCGTCTCCGGTCATCCGTCGACAAGCAGACCTAGAGGTCAGAAGTGGCGATACGTTTTTAAAACAATCTAGTGTTTACAATTGCACTGTCGTGAATTTTAGGTGAGTAGTTTTGAAAACTAGCAGCTTCAAGTAAAAAAAAGAAGACGAAGCATACAAAAAAAAGTAGCTTACAATTTTGTTTATGCTCTCAGCGTATCAAAATAAATAATCACATAAAATTCTTGTAACAGGATAGGTGATAAATTGTGGAAACAAGAAAGATTTACTTTGCGGGCTATCTTTAAAATGAGGTCGGGTAATGGTAATTTCAGTTAACGTCGTACTAGAGCAACACAGCGGGCTATTGACGACGGTCCGGGATCAATCCCTTAAGGGAAAGATCCGAGGACAACACCTCGTAATTTTGAACTACGGTCAGATGACGAGGCAACACCTGAGCTGGCACACAACTCTCCAAACTTCCACACCAACCCAACGTGAGGACTTTCGGCCACGACAGATTTAAGGTGCACCAGCAGCCTCTACACCATTACGCTTACAAACATTCATGCCCGGACCTGGAATCGAACCAGGAACCTTCCGATCTAGAGGCTAAAAATGATGTCGGGATGAATAATATTAGAAACATGACAACGAGGAAAGAAGTAAATGAAATGTGGGAAATTGTGCACAGCCTAAGAGTGAATTTAAAGCTGAAAAAATACTTTTTAGTTGGTAGGTAGGTAGTAGCAATGAAGTCGCACTGGAGCAACACAACGTGCTGTTGTCGATAATCTGGACCCAACGAAAAGACCCATCGTCATTTTGAACTAGTCAGATGACTAAATGTTTGAGGAATTTACAATGAAGGTAGAGTATTTTAATTAAAGTCGTACTAGAGCAACACAACGGGCTATTAGCGAAGGTCCGGGATAAATCCCAAAGGAAAATAAGCGAGGTCAGCACCACGTAACTTGAACCAGTCAGATGACGAGGTAACACTCGAGCTGGCACTCCACTCTCCGAACTTCTACACCATGCCACCGTGAGGACATTTGAGGCCACGGCATACCGTATACCAGCCCCTTTATACACGACGGTTCTTGGTTGGATTCGAACTCGACACCCTCCAATTGCTTACCCGTTACACTTCCAACCAGGCTACCGCAGCCCGAAAATACTATGAAAGAATATAATCAGGGAGATACTTTTGACACACAAACATCTTACCTTATATAAATAATTTGACGCAAAACAGAAATTTATAATGATTTTTTTAGATACAGGACCTCTTTAAGTCAAAGAAAAAACAGAAGAAGAATCACAAATTTTCTTTACGAGAATTTAAAAAATGTTTCATCTAGTGCAGTCAAAGTCAAGATTTTGGAATAGTTTAAAACTTGAAAATTGGTCGCCTAAAAATTCGAAAAGATGTTCATCCTATGTTGCCAGCAACCCTTCAATGTATGACATAAAATATCGCTCGACAATCGATAGAACCCCAAACCAAGACCAAAAAGAATTGCATTCCACCTGTCCACCGCAGTACCATTCCCAAAACCAAGCCACGTCCTTATCCGAGCAACGAACGCACCGCATACCTCCGAGATCACCTCACCTGCGCAGACAACGCGGCAATCGCCATAGATAGCATCGCGACCTTTCTTCCTTTGGGGAAAGTATTGTTAACCAAATACTAAACAGGCTGTTTCCCGCATTCCGACATTCTGTCAATCACCTTGAGCAATCAAAGTGAGTAGGCCAAGGTTAGATGAATGTAGTCACTTCCCAGTGCCTCCCCGTCCAATTCGACGCGCTCAATAACACCGTTCAGGTTATCTGATTTCCTTTTAACAAATTGCGGACGCTGTAATGCTAAATAAGAACATGGCAAAGCGACGACATCCCAAGGCGCACTTGTCCTTTCTTTATATGGATGAGAGTTTCGTTTTTGTCTGATAAGCGATTGTCCGACACGTTTGCGTTTTCTTTTTCATCGGCTGCTCGGTTTTCCGCCATTTTGATGTGACGCGGCGACTTTGGAACAATTACGTAAATCAGGGTTCCCAGTCAAAACACTGGTGAAATAGCAGCATAATTATTTCTTAAAAAATGACAAAATAATTCTCTTAACCTTCATATTACGGCCGGTACAGCATAAAAAAGATCGCGTCAATAAAGAGTTGACAACGGCTAGTTTAGAACTTTTATCTTACAAGTTTTAGAATAACGACAAGAAAGAATCGCGCTTGTTATATCTAGTAGTAGTCTGTAGGTGCCGTAGTTTTTATTTACGTCGTACTAGAGCAACACAACGGACTACTGACGGCTGTCCGGGATCAATCCCCTAAGGGAAAGATCCGAGAACGACATCACATTATTTTGAACCACGGTCAGATAACGAGGCAACACCTGAACTGGCACCCCACACTCCAAAACTTCAACACCAAGCATCCATTCGCACGTCAAAAACTTTCTGACCTCAAGAAAAATTAGAATATTTTTGTCCGACAAAAAAAAAGGTACTAACTTTTTGTTATCACCGATCATTACTATAACCAATAAGTCATTATAACTCTAATGTTATCTGCAGAAGAGGAATTGAGATATTAGGTAATGTAATTTTAATTAGCGTCGTACTAGAGCAAAACAATGGGCTATTGACGACGGTCAGGTATCAATCCCCTAAGAGAAAGATGAAGACAACATCACGTAATTTTGAACCACGGTCAGATGACGAGGCAAAGCCTGAGCTGGCACCCCACTCTCCAAACTTCCATACCAACCCAACGTGAGGACTTTCGGTCACGACAGATATAAGGTGCACCAGCCGCCTCTAACCATACGCTTACAAATTCAAAGACTCATGCACTGACCCGGATTCGAACCAGGAACCTTCCTAATACCTTAACCACCAGACCGGTAGGTCGGCAGATATATTCGGTAAATCTGGGTAAGAAGATTGTTTCAGAGGCAAGTATTATAGTCGAAAAAATTTAAATGAATACATGATTTTTAAAATGGATTACATAAGGAAAATTACTTCAAAAATATGAATTGAAAATGCATATATGTAAACGCATTCACTTGAATTTATTGTAACGAACTATAAAATAATTTGAAATAGTTATATATATATGAACCGATAGTTGAATAACTAATACAGGGTGGTCATAAAAAAACTTGGCCGATATATGGACCTCTAGCGTCCGTTCCGTTCAACCGATTGAGATGAGATTTCAGATATAGTTATTCAGAGGTATGAGCTCGGGATTCTGTGAACGACAATAAAGTGGCACTCACAGTTACGGTTATAGGTAGAGAAACTCGAAATTTTCGAATGGCAACATCCACTTTTTCCTGTCTCAAAATGCTCAGCGCATGCGAAAACCCTAAAGAACGTTGGAACGGTACGTGTATCACAAAAAACGGAAGCGTTATGCACTCACAAAAAACAGCTCTGCGAACGTCAACAAAACCACGATCGGGGCCCACGAAGGAAATTTGCATATGTTGGAGGCAAGACACCAATCACAGAACGCCTGTCGCCAAATATTCAGCCAGATCTTCAGTCGGGAGCTCGCACATGCCAACAAAATGACTCTGTCAGCGAAAGTTAATGGAAAATTGGTAAAATTCTATTATTAAAATGTGGTGGAAGCCTTGCGTGTTTACCGTCGAAACCATCGCCACGAGGCCCATGTATCTGGCGAAAGGCGTTCTGTGGTTGATGTCTTGCCTCTGTCATATGCAAATTTTCTCCGTTGTTGGCCGTTCTCAGAACTGTTTTTTGTGCGTGTATAACGCGTCCGTGTTTTGTGATACACGTACCGTTCCAACGCTCTTTAGGGTTGTCGCATGCGCTGAGCATTTTGAGACGGGAAAAAGTGGGCGTTGCCATTCGAAAATTTCGAGTTTCTCTACCTATAACTGTAACCGCGAGTGCCACTTTGTTGTCGTTCACAGAATCCCGAGCTCATACCTCTGAATAACTATATCTGAAATCTCATCTCGATCGGTTGAACGGAACGGCCGTTAGAGGTCCATATATCGGCCAAGTTTTTTTTATGACCACCCTGTATTTTAAAAGTATTCTAAGTATTGGTTTTGAAAAAGGGTCATTTTTAGGTCAAGGGAATCGCGAAATTCATCAAAACAAACGAAATGTATACCGACCTATTTCTACATCGTAATAATATTAAAGGCAAAAGAGACGAAAAGCTCCAAATGTATTGAAAATGGAGCGTGTGAATGCGAAAATATTAGATTATACATTCACAGAAGTTTCCATTCACACTATAATTTAAGTGATGCAAAGAGAATAGCTTACTAAGTGAAAAACATTTCTCACTATGCTACCTACAGCTACAATAATACAAAATAACGTTAATTTGCTTTCATAAGTAAAAAGAAAAAACTCGAATTGGGTTCACTGACGAGTCAAATTTGTTTTTACCGTGAGCTACACTTAAGATTTAAAGACAAAATTGCTCTTGAGATAATTTGGATCAAGATCGGACTCAACACAATGGAGCAGTAAATCAAACGGTTTTTACTGATCTTGGTACGGTGCGGGTGCTACAACTATCTAAAAAACGTATAAGATAAGTAACACTAGCAGCTGGCTGCAATAGCTAAAGTCCTTGTGAAATAGCAGCATTTAGTATTAATTTTTTTTAAATATAGTAGCAAAATAACTTCACTTAAACCTTTTAGTGGCAATTTTAGTTGCTTAGATACAAAATGACTAGGCGAAAACACGCAAAAAGTGCTACATAGTCATAAATATAGGTAGTATTAAATATGAAACAGGCGCTGATTACCTAGCCAAGAAATTTAAATTGAAAAATTAAAAACTTAATTAAATAGTTTCTTCACGACAACTAGCAACCATATAATCCGAGCTTTTATTGTTATGGTTGCCATGGCTTGGCGCTAAAACTTCAAAATTGACGTCTCTTAAAAAATAGCCTTTAAAAAAAAAAAATCCAGAAAATATTTTTCTGTCCGGTAATAGTTTGAAAAAAGTACTCAATTTACGTTTAACTTGGGTATTTTTCAAAAAACAATCGCCAAATTTAAAAATTAGCTTGAGAAGATTTTGTCTGAAAAGATACGTCGCCACAGTTGAAAAATAGCAAAACGTGGCAGTCCTGTGTTCGACAAGCTATTTAGCATTTTTGTCTTGAATGAAGGTCTACATATCTGTAGTACTTATAAAATCAAAAACATTTGAAAAAATTGAAATAAGCATGAACGAACTATACGAGTTTGTTAAGTAATACTTAAATGTCAAAATTGTATTTATTAGAACAGTTAGAGATCGCGATAATTTGTATATGAAATACTGCCCTTCTTCCTAACAAGCTGATTACATAAAATAAAAGGTAGCTGATCTCTTTGTTGAAAAAAAAGTTACCGCCGCCGCTGCCACCGCAGGATTGAAAACTTGCTTTTTTCGCTCGATTCTTAGACGGTTTCCAGAGTAATTATGGTAATTATTAGTTAACGTCGTACTAGAGCAACACAACGAGCTATTGACGACGGTCTAGGATCAGTCCCTTAAGGGAAAGATCCGGACGGTTTCCAGAGAAAGTACGGATAAGAAAATTACGAAACAAACATGGTTTGTTCAAAATTGTACAGGGAAGAAAATGAAAAATATTTATTTTTTCCGATGTAGCTTTTTGTTTAGGGTGCATTAAGTGTTAAAGTAAAAAAAAAGCGAAATATTTCTAACGCGAGTGAGCAATAAAACGTACAAATTTTCAGTCTTTAGCCACAATTTTTATTTTTAGAATAATGTGGATTTTTCCACAACGTCAAGGTTTTTTAGAAATTTTAATTTGGTTCCTGATAATATAATTTTTTAATTCGGGAAAAATCGGGACATTTTCGTTACTTTTTTTTTTTAACTGTCATATTTATATCTTATTACGAACGCAACTTTTAGCAACAAATGCAACTTTTTTCACACGCTCTAAGCAGCATGTAAAGTGCTAAAACCAAAATTCCTCCTACATGGGGTGAATAATAAGTGAGTTATAACCGCAACATAAACGCAACTTTTTCCATAAATGCAACCATCTGCAACTTTTTAAAAATTACCTCAAAATATAATAGGCAACTATTTAATAACTACTTTGCCAGGGTAATATTTCCTAGTATATATATATAAAACAATGCAGATGATTGGAACGCAAAATTTCGTTGCTCAGAGCTGCCAAAACTTTTGCTGAAAATCAAAAGCAGCTACGAATGTTTGATTCGTCTTGCAGAAAAATCGGAATCGAAAGAGTACAGCATTGAGACAGCAAATGAAAATATCAGATCGAGGGATTTTAAAGAAATTCCTTGCAACTTCAACACGTATCTTAAAAGACGATTAGAAAAAATAACGACCAGACGGTTATTGCTACATTTTCCCGAGACGATTTTCCTCCAAGTGATTATTTGCTACTGCAACCATGTCATGCAATATTAGTCTCTGTTGAGCGCAGTTTTACAATGTTAAAGAGACAACCGGTCAAGGATCGGCCATTCAACGACGTCAATGTTCCTCTGTATTTAATAATGCATAATAATACTTTGGTATATCACTAAAATTGTCCATAAATTCTGATTTTTTTTTTTTTCATTTTTTAACAAATACTTCAGTTTAGATCTTAGTGCATCAAAAATAAATGCTACCCTATTACCATAAATGCAACTTTAGAGAATGATAAATGCAACTTTTTCCATTTTTACTGCAACAAAAAAGTTGCCATACTTATTACTATTTGTTTTTAAATTTGAAAACATTGCAGAAAACCTTAGAATGTTTTCTTTCTCATGGTACAATTATTTTTTTTTAATTGGTTAAAAAATAAATTCGAGGGAGGTGGCGGAGCCCACTAGTTTTGTAAAAGGAAAATAATGTAACATATTACTTTGAAATTTTTTAATTTGTTTTTCTTTTCCCTAGAAGTTGACACAGAAGAAGTAGGTTTTGGATTTTATGGCACAATGTGAAATCTGGATAAAAAGACGTTTACGACACCCATATCATAGTGGGCATGACACGAGAGGGGAGCAGACGACCCCTAAATAAGACCAAGTGCGTTACAGTTCTGAAATAATAAAGAAAGACAGTAAATCTGTCGGAGTCGGCTCCCCCGAAAAACGCAAAGGGAGAGACAGAAGCCGAGAGAAAGTGGTGGACGAGAGAGTTCTCGAGACAGCTATACGGTGATGTTAAACAGCGGTAAAAAAAATAACTGTGAAGAGAAACTTCTGTTTTTCATGAACATCCGTTCATCGATTGCGGAGTGTAAATAATTCAGTAAATATTTATAAAATTGTTATTGAAAACCTTTTAAGTGAAATAAATAGCTTATAAAGGTATCCAGATTAGTCCAACTCCATTGCATCGCTTTGTGGTGCCCAAAACGCCACAGCAAGCACTACTACGTGGGTATGGTACGTCAAACACTATTGGGCGAGTAGTGTTCCCTATCGAGCGATTCCTATCTAAGCAGCGATTATTGTCAAATTAAAGTCTCGGAGAAATCTCCCCCAAAAGTTGCAATCATTTGATCTTTACCGACTCATGGTGGAATTTGGCTCTGCAAGCTCTCCAAATCGCCACCCCGACTCGACGATAAAATTGATGCCATTTCTCAGAATAGTTTCCATGTTTGGAGGAAGAGAAGTTGTGCAAATCCTGTGTAAACGCGGCTTAAAAGAGGTCTGTTCCAGCCTAACCAGTAGCTAATCCGTTATGTCCGTTCATCGGATGGTGCGGAGGCGAGTGTTGCTTCCAAGTATGAAAGAAGAAAGACCCTTGTGATGTAGACAGAGCCATGATGAATACTGTCCAATTGGTAAGTAGCTAATTAACGTCGCACTGGAGCAACACAAAGGGATATTGGGGACGGTCCTTGATCAGGGAAAGATCCCAAGTCACCTCGTCGTATAGAACCACGGTCAAATGACGAGGTAACACCCGAGCTGGCAACTCACTCTCCAAACTTACACACCAAGCCAACGCGAGGACATTGGAGGCAACGAGATTCAGCACACACCGGCACCGTGTACCAGGCACGTGCCCTCAGTCTTTGGTTAGGCTGAGTTTCGAAGACGCAATCCTCCGGTTGCCCAGACGTGGTTCAAAATTACGAGGTGTTATCCTCAGACGCTACAGTGCGACGTTAACCTTTTGATTACGGCTATAAATATAACAAGCGCGATTCGTTCTTGGCGCGATTCTTATAATTTCCAAGGTACAACTGATGTACTGGCCCTTGTTTAAATTATTTAATCGTGCTTAAATTAATTAATTAAATTTTGTTTAAATTAATTAAATTGTTACCAGGCACGTGCCCTTGGTGCTCTGTTAAACAGAGTTACGAACTCGCAACCCTCCGGATAGCAAGATGTGGTTCAAAATTACGAGGTGTTATCCTCAGACGCTACAGTGCGACGTTAACCTTTTGATTACGGCTATAAATATAACAAGCGCGATTCGTTCTTGGCGCGATTCTTATAATTTCCAAGGTACAACTGATTACTGGCCCTTGTTTAAATTATTTCTTGGCGCGATCATGGTACAACTGCTGCACCTGCCGTATTATTCTACGGGTACTAAAATACCTTCCTACAGATTGCCAAGAGCCGGTTCAATTGGGCTGGGCTATTGAGGGGAAAAAATTCAGGTACAACTGATGTACTGGCCCTTGTTTAAATTATTTCTTGGCGCGATCATGGTACAACTGCTGCACCTGCCGTATTATTCTACGGGTACTAAAATACCTTCCTACAGATTGCCAAGAGCCGGTTCAATTGGGCTGGGCTATTGAGGGGAAAAAATTCAGGTACAACTGATGTACTGGCCCTTGTTTAAATTATTTCTTGGCGCGATCATGGTACAACTGCTGCACCTGCCGTATTATTCTACGGGTACTAAAATACCTTCCTACAGATAGCCAAGAGCCGGTTCAATTGGGCTGGGCTATTGAGGGGAAAAAATTCAGGTACAACTGATATACTGGCCCTTGTTTAAATTATTTCTTGGAGCGATCATGGTACAACTGCTGCACCGGCCGTATTATTCTACGGGTCCTGAAATACCTTCCTACAGATTGCCAAGAGCCGGTTCAATTGGGCTGGGCTTTTGAGGGGGAAAAATTCAGGTACAACTGATGTACTGGCCCTTGTTTAAATTATTTCTTGGCACGATCATGGTACAACTGCTGCACCGGCCGTATTATTCTACGGGTCCTGAAATACCTTCCTACAGATTGCCAAGAGCCGGTTCAATTGGGCTGGGCTTTTGAGGGGAAAAAATTCAGGTACAACTGATGTACTGGCCCTTGTTTAAATTATTTCTTGGCGCGATCATGGTACAACTGCTGCACCGGCCGTATTATTCTACGGGTCCTGAAATACCTTCCTACAGATTGCCAAGAGCCGGTTCAATTGGGCTGGGCTATTGAGGGGGAAAAATTCAGGTACAACTGATGTACTGGCCCTTGTTTAAATTATTTCTTGGCGCGATCATGGTACAACTGCTGCACCGGCCGTATTATTCTACGGGTCCTGAAATACCTTCCTACAGATTGCCAAGAGCCGGTTCAATTGAGCTGGGCTATTGAGGGGGAAAAATTCAGGTACAACTGATGTACTGGCCCTTGTTTAAATTATTTCTTGGCGCGATCATGGTACAACTGCTGCACCGGCCGTATTATTCTACGGGTCCTGAAATACCTTCCTACAGATTGCCAAGAGCCGGTTCAATTGGGCTGGGCTTTTGAGGGGAAAAAATTCAGGTACAACTGATGTACTGGCCCTTGTTTAAATTATTTCTTGGCGCGATCATGGTACAACTGCTGCACCGGCCGTATTATTCTACGGGTCCTGAAATACCTTCCTACAGATTGACAAGAGCCGGTTCAATTGGGCTGGGTTATTGAGGGGAAAAAATTCAGGTACAACTGATGTACTGGCCCTTGTTTAAATTATTTCTTGGCGCGATCATGGTACAACTGCTGCACCGGCCGTATTATTCTACGGGTACTAAAATACCTTCCTACAGATTGCCAAGAGCCGGTTCAATTGGGCTGGGCTATTGAGGGGGAAAAATTCAGGTACAACTGATGTACTGGCCCTTGTTTAAATTATTTCTTGGCGCGATCATGGTACAACTGCTGCACCGGCCGTATTGTTCTACGGGTACTAAAATACCTTCCTACAGATTGCCAAGAGCCGGTTCAATTGGGCTGGGCTATTGAGGGGGAAAAATTCAGGTACAACTGATGTACTGGCCCTTGTTTAAATTATTTCTTGGCGCGATCATGGTACAACTGCTGCACCGGCCGTATTGTTCTACGGGTACTAAAATACCTTCCTACAGATTGCCAAGAGCCGGTTCAATTGGGCTGGGCTATTGAGGGGAAAAAATTCAGGTACAACTGATGTACTGGCCCTTGTTTAAATTATTTCTTGGCGCGATCATGGTACAACTGCTGCACCGGCCGTATTGTTCTACGGGTACTAAAATACCTTCCTACAGATTGCCAAGAGCCGGTTCAATTGGGCTAGGCTATTGAGGGGAAAAAAATTCAGTGTTGCAAATTTACACAATCTGTGAAATATTCCCGATTACAATTTGTACTCAGTCGATAGAAAGAGCAACTTCAGACAAATCCAGTCATCACTTGGGGGAGGAGACGCTTAACTTCTGTCTGTGACACGAAAAAAGAAGACAACACATGTCTGGGAAACCAAGCTGAAAGCTTTCACGCACGATCGTTAATAAGCCGACATTCAATACTCTTCTCGCCACGCAGACAGGCGATGGTTACATAATGTTAGGAAGATGCGACAAATATTTACCCTTCTCTCTTCAGAAGACGAGAAGGAAAAAAAATCGGCGTCTGGCTCCTCTAATCAGATTCGGGAGTGATTCATATCGCACGAGATCCCAATCAGACAGATGCGAGGAAAGAAATCTGATGGAATTCCAACGGGGAAGGGCCGATCGAAATGCGAGACGAGATTGCGTCAGATCGATCTTTATCGGATCGATTATTTTTCTGAATGAAAATTCGTACGTTGCTTTTACAATGTGCCCTTGCGCTTTTTTTTTTCCTGCGAAGATGCGTCGTGAACGATTTAAGATACGGTTCGATTTCTTTTTGCTCAGCAAAACATGTTCGGGGAGCCATTCAGTGAAATGGTAGGCATTTTAATTAACGTGAAATTGGAACAACACAATGGCCTATCCCTTCAGTGGAATAAAACAAGAGTATTCACAATTCTTGTACTCTTGTTGAGTACACTTTCACAGAGAATGTTCTGTGAAATCAAGATAGCTCTACTGTGAACTATCCAGTACATGGGCAGCAGATAATTTATTCCACCTTACATGCCTGCGTGTTCAAAACTAAAAGAAAAAAATGGAGTTTCTCATTTTCGCAGTTACCCGACGAATCTGCTCACGCAAATTTCAACGCAGCTTTTTGCAAAATAACACTCGGCTCAGATTTTCCACTTTATTCATTTTTTTATGAGTGAGTACCCTTTAGTAACGCAATTCTAATTAACGTCGTACTAGAGCAACACAACAGACTATTGACGACGATCCGGGATCAATCCCAACGGGAAAGATTCGAGGACAACACCACGTAATTTTGAACCACGGTCATATGACGAGGCAACACCTGAGCTGGGACCCCACTCTCCAAACCAACCCAACATCAGTACATGCGGCCACGGCAGATTTAAGGTGCAGCAGCCGCCTCTAGAACATACGCTTACAAATATCCATCTAAAAAGGTACTGGGGCTCACCATCTAAACAGGTACCGTGGCTCGCTATCTAAACAGGTACTGGGGCTCGCCATTTAAACAGGTACTAGAATCCACCATCAGCACTGGGGTTCACCTCCTAAAATTGGAACTGGAGTCAGCATTTGGCACGGGGGCTCGCTAACTGATTAGGTACTGGGGCTCGCCACCTAAACTAGTACTGGGGCTTGCCACCTAAACTAGTACTGGGGCTCGCCACCTAAACTAGTACTGGGGCTTGCCACCTAAACTAGTACTGGGGCTTGCCACCTAAACTAGTACTGGGGCTTGCCACCTAAACTGGTACTGGGGTTCGCCAACGTAACTGGTACTGGGGTTCGCCATTTAAACTAGTACAGGGGCACGCCACTTAAAATGGTACACGAGACCTCCAAATAAACGTACAGGGTTCGGAGTGCACATGGGGGGGGGGGGCTGTGCAAGAGGTTGCTCAATGAATCCGGAATGAAGACAAGAATCTATGCGATGATCGATCAACATGGAGTCTATTCTATGTTCGAACTACATGGAGTCTATTCTATGTTCGAACTACATGGAGTCTATTCTATGTTCGAACTACATGGAGTCTATTCTATGTTCGAACTACATGGAGTCTATTCTATGTTCGAACTACATGGAGTCTATTCTATGTTCGAACTACATGGAGTCTATTCTATGTTCGAACTACATGGAGTATATTCGATGATTGAACTACCTGAAGTATTCGATGATCGAACTGACTCTCTAACGCCCACTTCACGCTTTTCTAGTCTATGGAAGAGACGTTTAGTCTGCTTTGGGAAAAGCTAATAACAGCTTTCTTACTCGCCTCGATAACCACAGCATCAATCCGAACAAAGTTACAGGGCAAAAAAAGAAGGGAGAGAAATTGCCCGAGAAGAGACAAACCCTTTTTTGCACTTCTCGTGGCGTGCAGAAACCGAAAGGAAACATGTCTGCCTCGCAGTGCGTGATCCGCAAGACGCAGAGGAATGAAAGGAAAGAAACCCAGTCTGCTCAGTCGCTCGAATTATCTAGATGCATTCTTTTCTCAAGCAGAACAATGGGTCGGGGAAAAGTGGGGACCGCGGATGACTGAGGATCACAGTCCAGAAAGCAGTAACAAAACAAAGGCAGGTGAAAGCGAACCTCAGACAGGAAGGCCTAAACGTGTGGGGCGAGCGAAATTGCTGTGTGCTTTGGCAGGCGTGGTTTGATTTGTTTTCGTAGCCACGTTTGTTTGATTTAAAAATTAGGGGAACTTCCAGAATGGTAGAGTTCATTTTAATTCGGATGCTAGCATAGGTCGTAGTTTTGAATGGATAAATTTTTGTGGCGGAAGGGCCAGGTCTAATCAGGTAGAGTCAAACATATTTTTACTGCACAGGCGCTTAAACAAATACACCTATTAACCCCCGTGTATCACATGAAGTTAGAGCATAGAACAAAAAGAAGAAAGACCAGGGGTCCAACTGCTTTGAAAGTTCTCGAGCTTTCGAAAAGGCATGCATGGACGCCTTCCCTTGTAACTTAGTGAGCAGAGTGGTGTGCCAGAAAAAAAGATCCAACCCCGAATACAATTTAACTACATATTTATTTTGAAACACATGTACAACTTCCCTACAATAATGGACCGGACAGCAAGATGTGATGGTATAAGCGAAAAAATACACTCTTTAATAGGAGGGTGGTCCCCAGGAGCTGCAATTACACTATCAACCCTTCTGGGAATACTTTCAACAAGGATTTGATACACAGCTATGGGTATTTGTGTCCATTCCTACTGCAAGAATGTCGCCAGATCAGCTGTATTTTTCGGACGTGGTTTCCTGGTCCGTAAGCGTCGCTCTAACTCGTACCAACAATATTCTATGGGGTTTAGGTCGGGACTCTGGGCAGACCAGGGAAGACGGTTCACATACATATCTTGACACCACTGCTTGACACAGGCTGCAACATGACATGGAGCGTTGTCGTCCTGGAAGTAACATTCGTCCAATCCATAAAATTGCCAGAGCTTAGGAAGAACTAAATTGTCCAAAATGTTCATGCAGGCGTCGGCGTTCAATTGACCAGGAACAACATGCAAAGATCCCAGGCCATACCACGAAAAACACCCCTAAACAAGTAGTCGGATTTTAAGCAAATCAGCTGACGTCTAGTCCATTATTATAGGGTAGTGTATTTACATTTTTTGCAGATTTTACCATTGATTTGTGTACTTTGGTTGTCAACGCAGAAAGTGAAATAGGGGTCGACTCAAAAAAGGCCGTCGACCGAGCACCAAAAACACCTGCTCAGTTCCGAGCTATGAAAACATTCCCCGGGTTTCTCGTCTTTTCAATTCCCTGGGGCACAGTTGCACCCACGCCGGGCGTCGTGCACCCCTTCAAGACCATCTGGTCGGGAATTACGACCGTCGGTCATTGGTGCAAGTTTTGACCAGACCCCGAGACGTTGCTATAAAACGCTACAGCTCTGATTACGCAGAAAATTTTAAAAACTGGTAACAGTTCATGTCAGCCATCTCTTTTACACAGGACACAATCAGACTTACCATAGATGCAAGTACTTGGCAAGACACTCTTGCCCAGTTCATATCTAAAAGTCACCACTGCTACAAAGCGAAAATGGACTCCGCCAACTTCATGTTTCGTGTAATAAAACCAATTATACCCGTCTTTTAATTTATTTTTGATTGATCGAACTGCAGATATCAGGGGTATATCAAGCTGAAAAGTCTGGAGGATACGTGTCCTCTTTTCGGCCCGTTGCTGCTCCGACGAGAAGGCAGTCGACCTTGGATAAGTCGATTTTTGAACAGGTATGAAAGGTCGGTAGAAGGAGACTGCCACACTAAAACCATGAATGCTGATCGCCATTCAAAGGTTTCTATCGCGCCAATTCGTTATCACTGAAATGGCTAGTGGCGCCGAACAATAAACTTCGAGCCAGAATCCGAATATGAGACGCCAACTGTGGAAGCGATGTGCTTAAGTTCTAACCTTTGTCCTAGTTAAAATAGAGGGGTCGCGGTAGCCCGGTTGGAAGAGTAACGGATAACCGGAGGGTTACGAGTCCGAATGCAACCAAAGACCGTCATGTACAAAGTGGGCTGGTGCAGGGTAAATCTGCAGGGTTCTCAAATGTCCTCACGTTAGCGTGGTGTGGAAGTTTGGAGATTGGGGTGCCAGTTCAGGTATTATCTCGTCATCAGACCTTGGTTTAAAAAATTACATGTTGCCCTCTGATCTTTCTCTTGGGGGACTTGTCCTGGACCGTCGCCAACAGCCCGTTGTGTTGCTCCAGTGTGACGTTATTTAAAACACCTATGAGTCGTTCAAAATCAAGGAACTCGGACCTTTGCATCCATTGCAGAACAACGCGCCAGACAAAGTACGGTTAATACCTTTTAGCCAAATCACAAAACAATGGAAATTATAAAGAACTAGGGGGCCCGCCCCCTGCTCGCTAACGCTCGCCAACCCCCGGAGGATTGCTTCGCAATTCTCATTGGTTCGCTGCGCGAACCTATGCTCGCTTCGCTCGCATCAATGAAGACACGTGTCCTAGCAGAAGGGATTGATTACAAAATAAGATATTCCAAAAAAATATTTTTCAAATCTAAATTTGTTGTATTACATAAAAGATATATACAGTACCTCTGGAATCAGAATTTAAATGAAAACTTTGAGCAAATTTTTACTCGCAATGTGAACGCTGCTTTGGAAATTGAATATCCAGCATGTTGTTTGTGTGTACATTTCCCCAGTACTCGAGTCACCCATACACTTTTTGACTGAGTTTGTTGTCGAAAGTTGTAGTGCATGCGTCTTGTTGTACTATAATTGTTAGCCTTGAAAAGGACCGTTTTTTAAATAGCCCTGTAAAGATCCTCCGCTTTCTTAGATTTCTATTACAAACCGCAACAGCTCGTCTAAAATTCATTTTTTTCAATAAAATTTCATCCGATAACGCTATAGATTCAAATGAAGCGCGAGGCTTCTAGTAAGCAAACAATCGCACAATGTTGCCAAAACGCGGTAACAAATAACGTCTTTTTTGCGTGCCACGTAAGAGAAATATATATATAGATGCAAATCCACTAGAGCAATTCCGAAATGAAATGAAGTCAAGGTAAATTTTAAAGCTTACTAAAGCAATGTTTGCGGTGTATTAAAATATCCCGATAGTAGGTAATTGATAATTTTAGTTAACGTCGTACTAGAGCAACACAACGGACTATTGACGACGGTCCGGGATCAGTCCCTCCCAATAGTAGGAATCCGCCATAGATAAGAAACAAACTCGGTTCAATCTTGGGCAGCTCTTCTACCTAATAGTAATCCCAAAATGATATTCATTCTAACAACCTATCCTACACATACAACATCCTTGGCACTCCTATTAAATCCATTGACAATAAGATACCTTACAATACGAACGTATGGCATTGTAGTCTTAATGAGAAATTGAGTGTGTTTCTCAACTAAAGCTTCAATATAAAAGCATAATTTGCGTTGTAGATTTTCAAAAAGTATCCTCCGTAATGTTGATCTGAAAGACGGCTTTATTTTATTTTTATTGTGACTCAACAGAAGTCTCGTATGAATACTGCCAAAGATAAAAGAGATGAACTATACATGTTTATATTTCTAGATTTTTCCTTTGACAAACAGTTGGGTCAAAAGTCAATCCACCACTCAGTGTTAAAAGTCTCAAAAGTCTCAGTCTGAAAAGTATTAAGGAACACTTTCTAAAGCCAAACAAGGGCGAAGGGGTTGGTTTGGTTCGATGGCGCAAGGGTCATATTTGGCCATGCTGCGTTAGACACAAGACAGACAACAACAGGTAAAGAGCATACACACGCACAAGGAGACAAATGACACAAAAGAGAAATACACTCGGGTAGAAACTCGAATGAACCTAACCAGCGCCGACTACAACTCACAGGTTGCTAATGCAGTGGGTATATCCACTGAGCCACGACGGCCCTTTGAAACCAAGAGCGAAGAAAGGTCATGAAAATTTAATGTTTCTTTTCAGATTTGGTTTGGTTAATCCCTCTGCAGCCATTTCTTGACCACGCGAGGATTAATTGACCTATGATTTTGAGCCGATTTGAACTTAATTGCGTTTGAATTCTGTTTTTACCTTTCTGTTACCAACTTAAGTGATGTTGGAAAGTAAACGTAGTTCTTATTTAGCAATTAACGGCCAATAAAAATAAAAAAAACTCGCTGAAAACACATGACGCCAAAATTATCCTCCTCTTGATATTTAGTATCTTTTTTCCTCTTAATAACATACAGGTTCTGGAATAAAATGTGATCACGTGAACATGAAACCACTGTGTACGGGCCACAAGAATACAGTCAACGGGCCAATCATGACCAGGTTGAAGACCTTTAGATCAAATAGCTTGGTACGTCGATCATCGGAAACTATAAGGACTAAGAGCACGTCCATTACATAATAAATTGACACAAAGGTGAAACCATAGTCAAAATTTTAAAGACTTCACAATGACTAACAAACATTATAAAGCAGGACTCGATCGTGGTAGGTTGGAAGGTTACATCGTAGGTTACATCGTACTGGATCACCAACGGGCTATTGATGACGGTCCGTTATCAACCCCCGACGGGAAAGATCCGAGGACAACACCACGCAATGTCGAACCACGGTCAGACGACGAGGTCACACTTGAGTTGGCAACCCACTCTCCAAACTTCCACACCACAACAACAGAGAACATTTGAAGCCACGACAGATTTAACGTGCATCAGACCCCTTTGTAAACGAGTCTTTGGTAGGATTCGAACTCAGAACCCTCTAGCTGCTAGTCAGTTAATCTTCCAATCGTGGTTCCGCGACCCCTGTGACGGTGCGGAATCGATGTAGAAGGGAAAGACCCGAGGACACATCGTGATTCTGAACCACGGTCAGATAACGAGGTCAACACCTGAGGTGGCACTCCCACCTCTCTAAACTTCCACACCACGCCAACGCAAGAACATTTTAGGTCACAACAGATTTAACATACACCAGCCCCACGTACACGACGCTCTTGGGCTGTATCAGGTCTCGAATTCTCACAAAATAGATGGATTCGAAGGTGAAACCTTTACCAAACAGGTAAAAATTGCAAAATATGACTAGTTCCGATTCTTCAAGTCGTCATGGAGGCGTCCTACTCTTTGAGGGCTATAGAAGTCAGCAGACTTGTATTTCACGTTTTGCCAGTGGACACTTGAGGAGTGTCTTATACGAACAGGGCCAGAAGGTTTTCAGGACTTGTACCAAGTGCGGAGCTGATCAGGCTTCGACAGCTCATATTTTAAAATGTATTGACTTTAAAATGGACAAGGTTTTTTCGGAACCTCTACTTGGACTTATTGGGGGTTTATGGACTTGGTCTAATTTAAAGAGACCATGTCGGGGATTAACAACAACAACAGTTACAACAGGACTAGCTCGTGGAAGGCAGAAAGGTAAAAATAGTCAATAGACTTCGTGAGTGGTAGATAAATTTTTCGATCGAGAGGAGGAATCGAATTATCTTGAACAAAGGTTTCTCGCCATCCTTCAGCGTGCAAATCTCGAATCGCCAAAGCAGTCATTTTTTTAAATTACAGATGTGTGAATGAGCATTTCATAGAGTGGCGACAGGAATGGTGAAAACGGCCAAGTCTACAACCATGTCGCGCGGACCAATGAGATGATGAATCAAGATCCGCCGCGGCTCTTAGTGGGAATGCTTACTGCGCTAACAACCTGCGGTTCAATTCCTCCCTGGGTGTATTTCTGTCCATTACTTCATGTCTGTGTTTGAGGCAGCATGGCCAAATATGGCCCTTGACCCATAAAACCCAACCAACCAGATGGTGAATCAATGGATGGTCATCTCCCGTTCCGAGGACCAATCCGATGAATCTTCGTTCCCTCCCAGCAGATGAAAGTAGTCAAAAGTTCATATTACTTACAGGTTTGGTCACATAATCCTAGGCACATAAGGTCACTATTGCGTTACTTTTTCATCTCCTGTGTCTGACCTTCGTAATACAGGCTATGGGTTAGAATTCTTGGAATGAATGTTCGTAGCGTTTGGGTAGGCTGGAGCAACATAACAGGCTGCTGGGTTCCCACTCTATTTCAGAAATAAAATTCCCTGACTTTTACAGGTTTTCCCCCAGACATATTTTTTTTAAATTCCATGTCATGCATTAAGCAATTCACGACATTTTTAAGGTGAAAAACCAAGAAATAATTTAGCCATTTAATAGCCAATACACGTTAAAAATTAATACACAAAGTACAAATAATATCTTGCATTAAAATAACTTGTTCAAGTAATCCATCATATTTGACTTGAATCATTAGTGATTTAATGTTTCATAAAGCATGAAATTCTTCACTTTAAGCCAGTGGACGAAACAAAATTCTTCACCTGTTAAATATTAGCTGTTTTTTTAAACATTGATTGAAAAGTTATATTATAAAATAGTGATACTAAACTACGAATCTTATTGGCTACTTTTCTCCAAAGTATCTGAGACGCCATGATTAATCATTATCCAGGTCATTATTAAACAATTTTCCAGGTTTTGGACGAAAATGCGTAATTTCCCCTGATTTTTATGGACAAAATTGAATTCCCTGACAATTCCCGGTTTTCCCTGACCCGTGAGAACCCTGCTATTGACGATGATCCGGGTTCAACCCGCAACTTTAAGATCCGAGGACACCTCGTAATTTTGAATCACGGTCAGATGCACCACCTACAACAACTGTGAGTTGGCACTCAACTCTCCAAACTTCCTTAACAGTCACTTTGTCATCTTGCATAAATTCTTATTATAATTTAAGTATCATAAATTCTTTAACTCATCATGCTTTCCTTACATAAATTACTTCTCATAGTTACCGTTTGTTTACATTTAACTTTGACTTCCGTAGCCACTCATCTTACACCAAAAACTGGTTTCCGTCAAATGTCTTACTGAACGAGAGGCCTGCCTATAATTATACTCCTTCAGTTTCTCTTCCTGCTAAGAGGCACCCTCTTACCAGCTCGACTTTCAAGTCTCGAAGAAAAATCTGAGAAATTTCTGAAAACATAACATTAGTTTAGATATGAAATATAAATACTTGGAGACAGAACCTACAGCCCAGGTGCTTCCCTAAAACCGACCCACGCCAATCGTAGCGGATTCATTGGAATCTACCTTTTGACCGAATGTCCCGATCCTATACGTCCGCGAGAAGAAAAACCGACCGTACGACAAATCAAATCAATCAACAAAATGAAAATCAAACTGGAACTCATTACAGCCTGAATGTGATGCATGTTAGTTAATCGTCAAGACCAAATGGAATTGTGGTAGATTTAAATAGCTCGATTTGAATTGCCCGAATTGAAAAATGAAATTATAAGCCCAGGCACTTCCCTAAAATCCACCAACGCCAATAGTAGTGGAAATCTACCTTTTGACCGAATGTCCCGATCCTATTCGTCCGCGAGAAGCAAAAACGGCCGTACGTCAAACCAAATTAATCAGCCAAAAAATTCCAAATCAAACTGGAACTCATTACAGCTTGAATGTGATGAATGTTCTTCAATCGTCAAGACTAAAGGGCGGTTGGTAGTTTTAAATAGCTCGATTTGAAAAATGAAATTATAAATGACCTGGAGACAGGTCCTTTGACCAAGGTGCTTCCCTAAAATCCACCCACGCCAAACGTAGTGGAAATCTACCTTCTGCCGAATGTCCCGATCCTATTCGTCCGTGAGAACCAAAAACGACAGTAGGGCAAACCAAATCAATCAGCCAAGAAATTCCAAATCCAACTGGAACTCATTACAGCTTGAATGTGATGAATGTTCTTCAATTGTCAAGACTTGACCTTTGACCTTGTGTGGAGGAAGACTCCGCTGTCTCACCCTGTCTTGGGTATATCAGTTTGCCGCTCATTTGAGCAACTGGGGAGGTCCTCGAAGGAAAAATTGTCAAGACTAAAGGACGGTTGGTGGATTTAAATAGCTCGATTTGAAAAATGAAATTATAAACGACCTGGAGACAGATCCTTGGACCAAGGTGCTTCCCTAAAATCCACCCACGCCAAACGTAGTGGAAATCCACCTTCCGCCGAATGTCCCGATCCTATTCGTCCGTGAGAACCAAAAACGACCGTGTGACAAACCAAATCAATCAGACAAGTAAATCCAAATCAAACTGGAACACATTACATGCCTGAATGTGACGCATGTTCTTCAATCGTCCAGACCAAATGGCAGGTGGTAGATTTAAATGGCTCGATTTGAATACGCCAACAGAGAAAGTAAAGAATTTGCACAGGCCGCACAGATCCGACCGTACCTTTCCCTTTCTCCGCAGCGGAACATTCGAAAGGTAAGCGAGCGTGACGAATGACGAACACACTCAATGAAGTAGGGAGAAAAAAACCTCGCAACAAAAATGAATTCTGAAGAAAGGAATCAACATCTGGGGAAGAAACTTTCGCATCCGTGAGAAGGGATTACGGCTTCGGAAGCGGTCTCTAGATGGAAACGATATTCCGGATTCGAAACTCGCTTTTCTGCCTTATCGGAGGGATTACGACACTCGCAAGCAGCTTGCGTTCTGGAAAATCGTTTTGAGGTGATTAAAGAGTAAAGTGTTCTGTAATGGATAAGGTGCTGAACCAAAAGTTCTAAGAAAATGATCCAACACGAAAATGTTTCGCAGAATGGGAAATAGTGTTGTAAACCAGATAAACAAGTCGAGGTTGGGAAAAAGAAAAGACTCGTGTAAAATTCGAAAATAGAGTTTAAGGAACATTATTTTACATTTATAAAGCGAAGTGAACAAATGCACTTCAACCAATGTGATTAAATTTTTTACACATCCTTTATTTAACCCCAGGGACCTAAACTCACTTCGGTTGGGTCGTTGCGTTTCCTTATGACTCAAGGGCCATACTTGGCCATGCTGCGCCAAACATAAGACAAACAACATCAAGAAATGGACATAACATTACTATAACACAGAAGATATCCTTACAAGAAGATACCATGAGAGAAATATACACAGGAAGAAATTGAAACTACCAGGAATCTAACCTGCGTCACAACTAGTAAATTGCTGGACCAGTGGGTAGGTCCACTGGTCCAGCAACCACCACGACAATCCTTGGACTCACTTCGGAGTAACGTTGAAGTTTAGTATTGTCTCTAACCACGAGAAGTGATCCAGTTACAAAGTATGCCCTGTCAGTAGTTATAGAAACGGAACTACCCTATTTTCCATAGGGAATGATTGAAAAAACGTTTCACGTTTGCCACATTGTATCAACAAGTAGGCCCACTGATCTAGCAACCACCACGACAATTCCTGGACTCACTTCGGAGTAACTTTGAAGTTTAGTATTGTCTCTAACTACGAGAAGTGATCCAGATACAATGCCTGCCCCACTCGGTTGCTATAGAAACTACCTACCCTATTTTCCATAGGGAATGATTGAAAAAACGTTTCAAGTTTGTCACATTGTATCAACTAGGTAACAAACTAGCATCTCCAGTTTCGGCTCGGTCAGACCCAACCCCGATCGGAGATATAGATTTCGCGGAATGTCTGCAATGATACTGACCAAAATGTATCGATCTACTCTTTGAAGATCGATCCAAAATATCGGATATCGAGATGAAAGAATCGATGCTGTATCGCCCATCTGTCTCGTGCCAGACAGACAGTACACAAGTTGTAAAATTTATGAATGATTACTTCACAAGAGAAAACCCAAAATTTTCCCAACCAAAGATATTTCACTTTGTTTCCAGAATTTGACATTCACAGTATTAAGTACATAAAAATACATGCAGCAAAACCACGATGTCGCCATCGGGATATCTCGTCGAAATCACTCGGAGGGGTAAAAAAAAGCGTTACAAAATCAACTGGCAGTCTCAAGCATATTTGGTTTACATTTCTGCAAGTGAGGTCTGATTAAGACCTAGGCCCGGTGCACACACATCCGGTTTTTCAACGTGCGGCGCCGCTGCCGCAACGCAAGTGCGGTCTGAGATACATTAGATCCAATGGAGCAGTGCACAAATGCCTCCAGCGCCGCTAATGCGACGAACGTCCAACTTGCGTGCAATTTGTACCGCAGTTCCCCACGGCGCCGCACACGAGTCTCCTTTCTAAAGTACCTTGTTTTCATAAACAAATGGAATATAAATAATAATTAATAAATGGTTGTATCCAGTAACGTCTATTTTGTTTCAAAATTATACTTTTTTAACACGCGAAATAAACACGTTTTCTTCGATAGAATATTTGTCGCAAATGGCGCGAAATGAGTTCGTGCGTCATTTCACGGTTATGTGTGCATAGTGGGTTTCGGTGCCGCAGTGGCACCACACGTTGAAAAACCGGATGTGTGCACCGGGCCTTATAGTGAGTGCACATAAAGATGACCTTACGAATGCATACACGTCAATTCAGAGTAACGCAATCTCATTAAACTCGTAGCACCTGAATATCGTCTAACGAGAAATGAAAGTATCGATACTGTATTGTCCATCTGTCTCGTGGTAGACAGACAGACAGTACACAAGTCGTAAAATTTATGAATGATTACTTCACTAGAGAAGACCCAATTTTCCCAAGCATCAGATATTTCAGTGTTTCCAGAATTTGAGATTCCCAGTTTTAAGTGCATAAAAATATACAGTAAAACCACGAAGTCGCCACAAGATATCTCGTCGAAATTACTCGGTGGATTAAAAAAGCGTTACAAAATCAATTGGCAGCGTCAAGCATATTTGGTTTTCATTTCTGCAAGTGAGGTATAAATTAAGACTTAAGTGCAAATAAAGTTGTATGATACGAATGCATACGTCTATTCAGAGTAACGCGATCTCATAAAACTCGTAGCACCAGAATAAAGACGGAAAGGAGCATAAAATAAAATGAAATGAGGCGTTTATAAATCTCATTCATCTCGCGAAAACTCTAGCGCACATATAAAAACTTTACACTTAAAAATTAATCCAATGACCACGTGTTCGGGTCAGCTGATGCATGTCTGTGTCAAAGATACCCTAGAAAAGACGTGTAAGGATATATCTCATTCTTAGCTGCTAGGCGCTTTTATAAAAAAAAAAGTTTCAGGACACATCACTGCCACTTATCACAAATCTGATACTACAGAAAGACCGTCAGTTTTTCTTTTGCGACTTATTCCCTCCAAACTTTCAGTGCTAGAATTCGACGAGAATTCTTGTTTTCAATTACTAGGGGGCCTCCGCCTCCTGCTCGCTATCGCTAGTCATATGAACAGGGCCCGATTTAGAAAATTTGGTATAGTAGGCACAACACGCAGGAAGCCCCCCCCCCATGTTATTTGTTCATCACAAAAACTAATTTTATAACAATAATTGGTACTTACGTATTTGACTGTTGACCGTTTCACAGATGTCATCAAAAAGTTTGAGAAAATCGTGACATCACTTATAACTCTTGGCAAAACAAAATAAAGCAGATGAAAATCAAAAATATAATAGTTAGATAATTAATGTAATTACAAGAATGTGATAGTGGGGGAAACGGTCGACGGACATTTACGTAAATACCCAATAATTTATGTAACTGCTTAAAACTTTTTAAATTTTTTAGATACTTTTGAAACTTAGGGGCCCTCTAAATTATGGGGGCCCTAGGCCCGTGCTTCACTGGCCTAATGGTAAATCAGGGCCTGCATATGAATGACAATTTTTTAATTAAGGTCGCACTGGAGCGACACAACGGGCTATTGGCGACGTTCGGGGATCAAACACGAAGGGAAAGATCCGAGGACAACACCCTGCAATTTTGAACCATGGTCAGATGATGAGGCCACGCCTGAGCTGGCTTCCACTCTGCAAACTTCCACACCACGCCAAAATGAGGGCATTTGAGGCCATGACAGAATTAACATGCACCAGCCCCCTTAGTACACGACGGTCTGGTTGGATTTGAACCCCCAACACAGCAGACTGTCAAATAGCAGCTCGATAACTTCTTTACAAACAAGCTTAACCCTTCTTTGCATAATGGTGGAAATTTCCATCATAACATTGAATGCCCAAAAATTATATAAAAGAACAAGTTCACTTTAAGTTGATCGTGTCTGGATAAATTTTTAATGTCCATTGCATAAAAAAAAAAACATAGCTGTCAAAAATAAGCAAGTGTCATTATCAGTAAAACGAGCTTGAAGTTGTCATTCCGCTGTTTGTTGTAGTTGCAATAAACGTATGATTTCGTTTTAAATTTTTTTTATTTTTTATTATTATATTTGAGTTTCTATTGCTAAAAAAAGTGAAAATGAGTGGAAGAAAGGTTTGTAACATGTGTTTCTGTTATTTTTAGAGCAATTTCTGAAAAAGTTTGCGTTTAATTTAAAAAATACCACATGATACCATCATAGTGTTTTTTGCTAAATTTATACTATAAATATATACTAAGATTTTTTTTAACCATTTTTCCTTCAATTTTGAACATGAATTATATCACCTTGATTTATTTCACCAATAAAGAAAAAATCATGCAAAGAAGAGATAATGATTTAAAAAAAAAAAAGGAATTTTCCACCTGCTAGAAAGATGGCAAAAAGTCATAGAACAAAATGGGCCGTATGCGATTCAATAAAATTTTTTTGTGTTTTTGTACTGCTTCGTTGGTATTATCTTAAAAAAACGCGCAGAACTTCCCGGATGATCCAATACATTTCAAGATTGCCCACCTGTGCTCTAGACCGCTGTAGCTGTGAGCGATACACATTTTAACAGGTACGTTAGGCACACAACTCGTCAAGGACAAAAAAGCGAACTATCCCTTTCTTATAAATGTTCCGAGTTTGAATAGAAAAAGTACCTACAGTTAAGATAAAAAAATGTACAAGTAGATTTTCGGTGGAGGCTTTATTTTCATACTGCTTTTAATCGTATGTGAAGTAGATAGCACGCGCGCGTTATCTTAGGCATTTTAAATCATCATCAAAATATTTCAAGCAAAAGCAAGCGTCCTTGACACAACTGTTATTTTTTCACTCCAGAGTGTGAAGCGTTTTCGCTAATTTAGGATTCGCTATAATTAGCAGCTATTATTAACAGTTTCATAACAAGACAGCTGCTCATTCCTACAGGTGGGTATTTAACTAACGTCGCACTGGATGCAACATAATGGGATAGTGGCAACGGTCCGAGATCGAATCCGAAGACGTCACAAAGCAATTTTGACACCTCAGTCGGCCACCTCAGGCCCAAACTTCCACACCGTTCCAACGAGGACATTTGAGGTCACGACATATTTAAGGTGCACCAGCCCCCCTTTGTACACGGCGGTCTTCGAAACTCGCAACCGGCCCTCTGATTACAACCGTTAAGCAAACAAAATAACTGTACATTTACACCGGCCACGGCAAGTTCCTACAGTATCTATTTATGATGATTATTGTAGTGACCTCGGCATCTGTGATATGGAAGCAGACCCGGATCGCTACGTAACCACCTGCCCCGTCACATCTCATCTCATCTGCACAACAAGGAAACAGCACCTCAGTTCTACGACGCCTGGATGTTCATCCTGTAATGTAGCGAGTCGAATTTACGTGGCGAGTGGCTTGAATACAATTAATAAGTATTTTAAAAATACAGCACATTTAATTAGTTACTAAAGATATAAATAAGTTAAGGCTATTTCGAGGCTAATAGATGGTATATACAAATATAGTTTCAGTCCCGCGGATTCATCGGAGCAGACTAGTTCTGCATCTCTTCACGTTCATGCGTTCAACGATTGTCTCTTCTCTTTCGAGGGAAGACCGCACACGTTCTTCCGAAAGCGCGACAGTTCAAAGTCGATTCAGTTCAAATTAAATTCGCCAGTCGATTCCCTTCGACGGCGAATCCACGTAACAGAGGAAATCTCGATAAAAACCACCATGAAAGCTGTGGTCAGGAGACCCCCTATGACGTTACAATCCCTTGCTTCGAAAATAATACGAATCCAGCGATTTGTGGCCTCCAAGGAGTTTGAACTTAAGCAAGCGGTTTAGGTTCACTTTTTGACTACAAGACTTTAATTGCCTCTATAACCTCACAGCAAACTTTTATTTGAGCAGGACCTGCATGTGCATTTCATAACTTAAAATTTCTGCTTTGCATCCCACCAAATTATTTTTCTCTTTCCTTTTCATTCATTTGGTCACCTTCACATTATGGGAAATTTTGTTTTCCGTAAACAAAATCTAAGGGTCGATATCCCATGACGGAGTTGCCGATCAACCGGTATAAAATCTTCCGATCTAGAGGTTAAGGTGTTAGCCTCCAGATTGGAAGATTCCTGGTTTGAATCCGGGTCCAGGCATGGATGTTTGTAAGCGTATGGTGTAGAGGCGGCTGGTGCACCTTAAATCTGCCGTGGTCGAAAGTCCTCACGTTGGGTTGGTGTGAAAGTTTGGAGAGTGGGGTACCAGCTCAGGTGTTACTTCATCTTCTGACCGTGGTTCAAAATTACGAGGTGTTGTCCTCGGATCTTTCCCTAAAGGGATTGATCCCGGACTGTCGTCAATAGCCCGTTGTGTTGCTCTAGTACGACGTTAACTAAAATTACCATTACCCATGACGGAGTTAAGTTATTACGAACTGTTAAAAATTGACAATAACTGTTGCTTTTAACTGTTTAAGTTGACTATTTAGTAATATGTCAAAATTAATTTACTTCTTAAACATTATTTGTCTGATCAATTTCACTTTAATTCGATATCAGTTTCTTCACTGGGTTATCTCAATAACATTAAGGGGCCGTGGTAGCCCTGTTGGAAGAACCGGAGTGTTGCAAGTTCGAATCCACCCAAATGTCCTCACGTTGGGTTGGTGTGGTGAGTGGGGTGCCAGCTCAAGTGTTGCCTCGTCATCTGACCGTGGTTCAAAATTAAGTGGGAGTGTCTTCGGTTCATTCTCTTGGAGATTGATCCATGGCAGTACTCACTGAAATTCCCCCTTCAAATCAACATCAAAACTTTGCACGAAATGTTGATCCAGTGCGACGGTAATTAAAATACATACTTCAACAACATTAATAGGTAACAACGTTTCGAAAAAGAGTTGCTGTTATTTCAAAAAACACTGTTATTTAAACTGCTGTCTAAATAACAGCCCATAATAACTACGTACACCATTTAACAGCGAATGGGAGGCGTTGAATGCATGCATTGAACAATAACTTTCTTTTCAAGTTAGCGAATACGAAAAATGCGTCAACTGCATTTCATGCATCGATAATAAAAACATTATCACCGATGAATGGCCACGGTTGCGGAAAAAAGAAATCGATCGAAGTTTTCGACATGTCGTAACCAGCGAGATAAGGTGATTAATTTGCGAAATCGAGTTTTAAAGAAAAGTGAGACCCCCCCCCTAATCCGTTATATATTTTCGAAATTCACTCTGAATAACACGCCGATTTGTCGATATCCGTACACAAGGAAACATCAATGAAATAAAATAGAAGAGGATGACGTCTATATGAAGATGATTGGATTACATGTACAGACAATTATCCGATAAGTGAAGAGAAATGAAGGATAAGGCGATTGAACTAAGGCCAACGTCAAATGCAACCTTGACTTTTGCAATGCATAAAAATAAGAGTATTTTTTAAGGTAGTAGAGGATAGGGGTTGGGTTTGCCGCTTTACGGTCATTTTCTACAGGAGGGAATGTACTCACTCATCTCACATCGAGATCACACGTTGAGGGAATTCACTGCTGGTAACATGGTACCAGCGATGGGTACCAACTGACCAGCTGTGGTTGAGGTCACTTGGATGCTAACTGGATTTACGTCTGAAAACGGAAACCATACTGACTAAGAGCTAGTCCATAACATAATAGATGGACACGATGATTGGTAATATTTAATTAACGTCGTACTGGAGCAACACAACGGGCTATTGACGACGGTCCGGAATCAATCCCCTATGGGAAAGATCCGAGAACACCACATAATTGTGAACCACGGTCAAATGACGAGGCAACACCCGAGCTCGCACCTCACTCTCAAACTTTCACACCAACCCAACGTGAGGACTTTTGGCCACGACAGATTTCAGCTGCACCAGCCGCATCTACACCATACACTTGCAAACATCCATGCTCTGACCTGAATTCGGTGAAAGAGGAAGATGGACACTAAGGTGAAAGAAGTCAAAATTTTTAGACTTCAAAATATGACTAGGATTATAAAGCAGGACTAGATCGAGGTAGGTTGGACAACATCGGGGGTAGGTAGGTATTAAAATTAACATCACACTGCAACAACACAACCGGGGAAGGAAGTTGGTTTGTTGGGTTTCTATGGTAATAGTGCCATATTTATCGATGCTGCCCCCGACCCATGGCAGGCAATATCAAGTGAACATGCACACAAATAAAGTTTTACGGACTCGGATAGAGAAATACACCCAGGGTGGAAACGAACCTGACAGGAATCGAACCAGCAACGCCTACAACTCGCAGGTAGCTAGGGCAGTGGGCATACCTGGACCAAGACGGTTTTTGGGTGGGAAGCTAATTAACGAATTAGAGCATCACACCGGCTATTAGTTTTAAAATAAGAACGGTCAATTAAAAGATGAAAAATAAATTTGCTGAATGTAGATGTTACAAGTGTTTCAGAGGTAGATTATCGTCAAATTGGAGCGACACAGAGGGTTTTGTAAATCGATCCGTGATCAATCCCGAAGGAAAGATGCAAGGACAACGCCTCCTAATTTTGAACTTCGGTCAGATGACGAAAACAACACGTGAGTTGGCACCCCACACTCTAAACTTTCACACCCTGCCAACGTGAGGACATTTGAGGCCATAACAGACTTAACGTGCGCTAGCCCCCGTGTACACGACGGTCTTTCGCTGGACCGAGCTCCGGTAATAGGTAATTATTAGTTAACGTCGTACTAGAGCAACACAACGGGCTATTGACGACGGTCCGGGATCAGTCCCTTATGGGAAAGATCCGAGGACAACACCTCGTAATTTTGAATCACGGTCAGATGACGAGACAACATCTGAGCTGGCACACCACTCTCCAAACTTCCACACCAACCCAACGTGAGGACCGAGCTTCGAACTTGCAACCTTCCGTTTGCAAATCATTTGAGCTTCCAACTGGGCTACCGGTCAGAGGAAATTAAATATTTTAAAAAGGCTTGCTGAAGTTTGCACGAGGTCAGTTATACCTTACGAACGGGCATTAATAGGCCCCGCCTTTATCAGATTAAAGAACGTGGAGCGACAAAAATAGGATCTTAGGTGAATGAAATATCATGAAACTACCTCCAGGCGGCCAATTCACCCTCAGCGGAAGTATCTTCAACCCAAAAGTAATAAAAAGTCAATCAAGCCAAGCCTGCAACAACCCACAAGATCTTAAAAAGTGCAAGATTTGGGCCACGGTTTATTTTGGGACGAAACAGGTATGGAAACAAATGGAACACAAGAATCCTATTGCCGATTAAAAATTATAGCGGAAAAATTTAACAAAAATAAAGAAATCCCAAACATGGCCGTGGTCAGGAATTTCAGCCACCAGAGGCAAATAAAAAGATTCCATCAAAAGAAAACAGACAGACAGACAGTCTGGCTTCACGCGGAAGATTCATTAAGACAATGAATGCCAGATTATAAAACTAATGGACTACGGCCCTGCAATTAACCGGTTAGGACAGAGGGAACAGAGCCGGCAATGGTAAGGTCAGGGCGAAGTCAGTTTTTCTTTTTTTTTTCTTTCCATTACGCTTCGGTCCGGTCAGATGTTATGACTATTAGAAACAGGTGATTATGCAAGTTGTGACTACAAGTCAGAGGGGAATATTTACAGTAGCACACTTTGAATAACGAATGTTTCCGTGCTACCCCCCTGTTATGCAATGCCATGCATTTAAAAAACTGCATCCGATGACAGCAATAAGATAAGATCAAACGAGATCAAGGTGATAGGTGGTTATTTTTTAATGGTCTGATTAAATTCCTTTTGGTTTTCACAATGGACTTTCACCATGCTTCTTAAAAAATAGGCTTTAAATTATTCATAAGACGTATCAGAAAACCTTTATTACAAAAAGTCCGATTTCACTTGATCAATAAATTGTGGTTTGGACATTATTTGGTAAAAAGGTTCGATTTACTATACTTGTTTCAAAAGCTCCTTGGTCCAAGTATAAAACCCTCATCAGCGAGTTTTAACATTGTATCTCATCAATACTGGTCAATATGGTATCTAGTTTTTATTGAATTTTTTTTTTATTTCAAGACTTTTAGGTTTTGATATTAACGACTCAAATGACATTTTCTTTCAAAATTTTTGATAATATGCATTTTTATTCCAATTCTTTACAAATTACAATAAAATCTACATTGAAAATTCTTTTGCCCATTTGGGGTGACTTTGGAACCCAAGAATTTGTGCTTGTTAGTTACACAATTGGAAAGACTTAATATGTTTGCCATAATCTTTGCCAATGACATTTGCCATAGGATGTACTAAACAAGTCAAAGATATTCTTGCAACTAAGAAATTCTATGGATTTAATAATATGGAACATGGGTTTATGTATAAATATACGAATGTGTGGAGGGTAGACTATATCCATACCCCTTCAACATTAAAATAACAAGAGTCCAACAAATTTCTGCAGATACAAGACGAGTTCATTTTATCAACTGGTCTTTCAAGTACAAAAATTTCATGTTTTTTAATTTCTCATTCTTCAGCTAATACATTGGGATTTCTACATATTTTCATAATTAATTTTTAGCTTGTTTTATTATCATAAATTTTAAAGAAATAGAACTATTTCTGTTACTGCAAAAAAATGGCCACCCGAAATCTGACAATCTAGGCTAGTCTATTTGGCCTATTCAGAAATATATCACTGTTTGTGTGTATGAATAACATCTACCTTCCTTTTTAGTTCATTCAATCTTTTCCCTATTTTACATATCGAAACAATGACGTGGTGGAGGGGAAAGACATCTCAGCTTCCTTGCACCTCTCAGAAGAGGCTAAGTGCTAGAAGATTTTAGTCCAATCAGTATTTTACTTTTGGATATTCAAATTGTTAATAAAAACCAGAAGTGTCAAAAGCACTCATCTTTTATTCAAAGGAAAACCATTTAAAGTACCCTACGCAGTATATTCAAAGCAGCATTTTCCAAAACGAAATCAACGAGATGTTACTGTTCCCAGGACAAAAATTACCCATTCTCTGAAAGTACAGCATACGAGTACAAAATATATTTCTAGCCAGGTCAATTGGAGTTAGGCTTAGAGGAAGAGACTACACAAGGAATTCGGCACTAGGAGAACTATTGCAGAGAACAGATTAAGATGAATAAAATCATCAAGAATACCAAAGCTTACACGGAGTTGTTGAGCCAATGAATGCAATTGTGATTGATTGCACTAGGAATGGCATTTGTGCCATTTCCTGTAAAATCAACATTGTTTCGTAAAAACTTAGTGTTGGGACTAAGGCAACATGTTTTATCTTGTTCATGTTTTTGAAATACAATAATTATCTGGACATGATTGAACATGCACTTGTTTTCCAATAAAAAAGCGAACCAGTTTGATCAGCGGTTCAAAGACTTTCCGTTTTTTAAGCTGTAACCCGATTCGAAATTCCAATTGCCTTGTTTCGGACTGGCACTTTAGATTCCCTTAATGAAGGAGACAAGGGATATAAAAATTCCTTCATGTAATTTCGGTGATCCCACATTGTGATTTATAATGTGTGAAACTGCCTTCGAGCTGGGAACACCAAAATCAGTAACCGAAAGCAGAACTAAATTTAACTATGTTGTAAAGGTGAAAATTACCGATCTCCTCTTGCCACGTGGCAACTGAATGTTTGAAAGTGGAGACTGAAAAATTTTGCTACAGTCGTCCCACTTTCTTAAATACATTAGTTTATATGGTAAAACCTCCAACTTTACGTTTTTTTACCATAAAATTTTTTTTATATAAAGAAAAAAGACACACAGTACACACACATATAACGTGTCTGAACCCTCGTAAGTGGCCACTGAGTGAAACAAGTTCACTGGCCACTTACAAAATTTCTTAATTTTCACCTTTACTACGTTATTTTACGTTTACCTCACAACTGGTGAGCAGCTCGGTGATCGGAAGCATACTCTGCTATATTGGATTTCAATTACACACCAGCCACACCACAATTCTAAAATCATGGTGATAAAAAAATACCGAGTTTGTTGAATCTAAAAACCCAGTATTTCACAAACTCTCTTTAAAAACATCTGTCCTTACATTTCTTCCTTATCTTGATGTATTTTTATTTTGACCTTAAACTTCCTATATCAAGTTTTTCCATCTTCCACAAATAAATCCTTAGCAAAGCTTTCCTTTCTATCAATCTTATTGATAGAAAGGGATTTTTATCTGTAATCTTATCATGATTTAGCAGACTTTTGCATCAGTATCAAAACACAGCGAACATCTTCCTCGAAGATGAAACAGCCTCGATGGCCATATCTGAACCCTCATTCAATCTTTTGAAAACTTAATTTCTTTTCTCAGTTAGTCACTCGCTGCCTAAAATTGTAAGTTTAAAACATGTGCAAAAACCAATTTTAACAGGATCCATCAGATTAACTACATTTAAAACCTTTACAGGGTTAGGCACTAGGAGCAGAAATCTTGACAGAATACTTGAATAAACTCAATTTTTTTCACACCATCTTTAATCATTAAACAAAGTGTTTTGGCACACATTCATCACAGAACACTTTCATGAAAATGAGTAATAAAGGTTATTACAAGGCAAACTTCATAATTTTATAAAAATTTAACTAAATAGTATAATTAAATACCCTCAGAGCCTGATGAAGAAACCTTTAAATAGCTTTGTTGTATAGTTGTCTATTAAATATATATTTTTTTAAATCACAAAATCAAATTCTTAAGTTTTTTTAATCATATCACTAGCATTAGAACTTTTGCACTTGTTTCACCTTCAGAAAAATCCCTGCCCTCAGAATCACTGTTCAAAATACTTTCAGAGTTTTTTTGTTCCGTCTTTATCAGAGCCACATCTTTTTGCTGTCATGGGATTTCTATTGAGGACAGCAAAATACAATAAAGAAATTACTTTTACTGGATCAAGACTAGAGAGGAATATCATTGTCACATGATAATTTTTTTCAAAATGCATACAAGTAAAGTTGAAGTGCTAGGCTTTGAAATGTACGCATTTATAACAAGAAATGCAGCCTTGAGTATGTAACGTAAATAGGTTAATATAAAGTCCATTAAATTTTTTTTTTTAATTTTGTGTCGAGTCCGAATTTTCAAATTTAATCTATTAAATGAATTTATTCCGTTTTTTTCTCCCTGGAACTGTCGTTTTCGACCTTTTTGGAACTGTCACGGGCAATGCCGTGTGTTGGTCACACAGTGGTTAATATATATATTAGCACCACTATTGTATTTCAGTACCCACTTTTTTAAATTTCACCCTTAGTATCAGCTTGCTATGCTTCTAATGCAGACTTAATTGTTCAACACTGAGACTGAAAGACTTTCCTTATCACTTGTCCAATTACTAATCGGGGAAAAGATCGAATCAACAAAAATATCTCTCCATCTACATAAACAATATATTTTGAAATTATATCCAAGTAGATCATTTTGGCAATTTAACCCTCCAAGTGATTTCAGTGAGATACCTCATCCAACACCATCTGACTAATTTGTCCAATGGCGAGGTAGGTATTTTCATTGATGATGTACTGGAGCAACACAACAGGGTATTGATGACAGTACTGGATCAATCCCCCCAAGAGAAAGAACCTACGACAACACCGCATAATTTTGAACCACATTCAAATGACAAGGCAAGATGTTACTGATTTTTTTAGATCAAGATCTGGTCAGCCTTTTCTATCAATGGCGAGAAATCTAGTCCAACAGGATGTTAAGGTTTCCTAATGACAAGGTACCTTGTCAAGATAACCACCAGGAGGGATAAAAAATTATCAATCATAGATGCCCAACTTTCTACATAAGATTTCTAACTTTTCTGGATATTTTGGATTCTACAATACCTGCAGTGAAAAGAAAACTGGACTAAGTACTGCAAACAAAACAAAATTATGGAGATGTAAGAAATAACTCACCAAAGAAATCTCCTTCAGGATTGGTTTCCATTTCATCCTCGATTTGTTTTGTCAAAGCCTCAATTTTCTTTTCGGCCTCCGTGGGCCCTTTCTGTCGAGGTGGGGTGACATTGTATGGCAATAGTGTCTTGGAATTCAGTGTATTTGGCTTGAATCCTGTACCGGGGTACGGAGGAGGAGGCGGAAGTTGACCAGCCGCCATCGAGTTAGCCGAATTTGTCGTCATCGAGGAGGTTAAAATTTGCGAATGGGCTGGCTGCGGCAACTGCATTTTTGCCAATACGGAAGGCTCTCGGAGGTGGCAACTTTTTGGCACAGGTTTGACGTAACTTTGATTCGAGATCAAACTATGTGTGCTGCCCACCAAAGAGGGATTCATAGATTGCAAGTTAGGATTTGATATCAAACTATGCGTACTGCTTACCAAGGATGGACTTATTGACTGATGGGAGAGTTGTTGGTTTTGTATAGGAGTGAAGGAGTTCGACGAGTTGGGTTGCCTGAGGGACAAGTTAACCGACGAACTTCCCAAGTAATTGTTGATCAAATGGTTGGATGTGGGTACAGTGACACTGTTTGAGTAAATGACATTACCGATCGGACCAGTAGCTTGCTGGTACTGCGGAGTACTTCCACTGGACACTTGATACACATTGGTAGCACTTACAGGCTGACAGCTATAGCCAGCCGATATTAGTGGATGGTCCCTGGATATTACGGAAGAGACTCGAGCCAAGTTACTTACAGGAGGGTTCTGTACGGCGGATATGTAAGGATAACCTGGAACGGCAATTTGCCTCGAAACGGAACTCGCATCTCCACAGCTAATGCTGGGCGATGTGTGTCCGTGAGATTTTTGAGAAAGTTCTTGCAAATTTGCATAGATAGGATACTCAGTAGGTGCTTTAGAATATGGATAAGGAGGGGGAGGTTTAGGCATGATGCCAACACAAGTTGTGGAATTGTGAAAATCTAAAGAACTATTAGGACGAGAAACCTGCATCAATTCTTGAGGAACTGCAGACGTGTTAATCTTTGGTACAGTATCGGGTAAGTGGTTCATACTACTTCGAACACTGCTCAGGTTTTCGTATATTGGTCCAGTGTAGCTTGTTCTGGGCGAGCCAGAATTTTGAGATTCACGGCTTCCGCTGGAACTGCTGAGGCTACTGCGCGGGCTGGAATGTAATGAATCGTGGCCATGCCTGGAAGCTATAGCCGATATCGAACTCAATAGGTTCTTATTTGGAATACTTGTGTATTTCAACTGGCTGTGATCATTGACCTGCAAGTAAGCCTTAGAAATACTAGAGTTGGATCCTGAAAGTGTGTATCCTTTGTGCAAGCCATTCGACAATGGCATGCTTTGCTGGCTGGTTACAGTGACAGGTACAGGCTGTTTAGGTGTTGGAAATTTTGCCGCGGCAATAACGCTGGCACGGTCCAGCTTAGAGTAAGCTGGTGGATCTTTGAACTTCACATTTTGCCCCGTTTTAACTAAACTCTCGATAGCTCCCAAGGATCGGTTTGCGTGAAGCACACTGTTGGGAATGTCGTTTTGCTTTAGCGATGACAAATACGCGGCATTGGTGATGTGAAAAGAGCGAGGATCCATTATGGCTTTGCCGTTTTTATCAGACAAACTCTCGGATCCATAGCAATGCTGAGCACCAACTTGTCTGGGTCGAATCTTTGCATAAAACGATTCGGTCGCAGGGTTGGAACACACTTTGTTTGCTTGAAGATGCGGGTGACCATCGAGGTTCAAATTCGCATACAATTCCCTCTTTTTCGCGAAATCCTCACCGGCCGATGTTTCCGATTTCTTCAGTGTTGTTGAATTGGCACTATAACATTCCCGCGATGGCACTTCAAAAAGACTAAGATCCTTCATGAAACGCGAGGCATCCTCTTCTAAGTCATCGTCGTACACATCCATTTCAGAAGCATTGAATTAAATAATCCCGTTTGTTTATAATTCCAACTTATTGAGAGAGATCCCCAGCGAGCGCTCACAACACAATAACCACAACAACACGCATTGCCAATGCTGCCTTTTGAACGTCGCTAAGAAGATTCCTTTTGATGTTTTTGTGAATAATAATGCCGCTTCGATGTGACGTCATTTTTAACTGTAAGTTCTTTATTCGAAAAAATGAAATTATATAAAAGAACATTTTTATCATTACTAGGATAAAGAAAAACTGCAATTATAAATCTGTTAGTTTTTTCATGTTGTCTCAACCATAAAGCGAAAGGAAATAAAATATATGTCATATATCTTCCACCCTTCTTGACAAAAACAAAAATAAAGTTCAAGAATTTGATGACCCATTATGAATTTAGCAACAGTATTAGATTTTTCGAACATGGTTAAGATTGTTCCCCTTCCATTATTAATTTAAAGCTTTCAAAATTAAATTAGTTTAGTTTAAAAAGATTTAACCTCAATTATCCATACCACCCTTTTTAACATTAGTATTCTGGTAATGCTGGTGAGTAAGATTATATTGTTTTTAGATAGGCTAGGCAAAGGTATGGTATTTTAGGTACTTGATTCAAAGTCCTATTGCAGTAAGACAACGGGCTATTGACGATGGTCCGGGATCAATCCCATAAGGGAAAGATCCAAGGACAGTACCATTTCTAAATAGGACTGGGTGATGGTATGATGTTGTTGTCTTCAAAATCAAGGTCTTTGTAGTTTCCCGAAGACATTTTTTAAAAAATAAAACTTAAAAACAATTGTATTTAAAAACACATTTTTCTCAAAAACTGTTAGAACAACATTTAAATCCGATACTTTAAAAACGAAACGTGAAGCTCTCTTGAAGAGTTTACTGTATATTTTAAACGCTTATAATTGATTGAAACCATTTTACTTATCATTAGAACCAATCTCTAAAAAAAAAAAAAAAAAAAAAAAAATTTTTATTTGATAAAAATCAAATTGTTCATTCTAAATTTTTTGCAGAACAATACTTTTTTCTCTATCTAGTTCGGTTATTTTTAGACGTAAAGGTTGTGTCATCTTAATTGACTTTATTATCTCTCTCTCTCTCTCTCTCTCTCTCTCAATCACTTCATTAATCAATTATTATTCACAAATTCCTGTTGATCACACCTAAGCATTTATGTTTAATTTATTTCAAATTACAAATAACGAGTACTATGCCAAATTTAGTTTCGATTACAATCGTAAAAATGACTGCACATGAGTCATTTCCTGGCAATTATGTCTAAAAAATATTTCGACAATTCTAAATTGAAAGAAACTAAATTAAGTAGATTAACTTTTCTGTATTATATTTAATATTTTAATTACTGTACTGAAAGATGATTCACTTTGAAGCACACTTTGAAATTAAAATATTTGAATAAATATTATGAACAATTTCATGATTATTTGAAGGATTTCATGTGGCTTTTGCGGCCACACAAGTACAGCCACTCATAATTGATTTCGATAGTGTCAAAGGTGGCATATGATTTTACCCTTTTCGTTTTTATTACTAAACTCACTTCTCATATATCGCTACTCATACTGAGAACTAATAAAACCACACTTTTCATTGGGACCAATTTTGATGAGTACGAGATACCTCATCTATCAAGATCTGATCAGTTTTGCTAATAACGAGAAACCTTGCCGATCCCAAACTGTCGTATTATTACAATGGGAATGAATATCCCCAAAGTATTAATCACAAATTAACACTTGTCCAGAACTGCTGACGGTTTGGAATAGATTTTTGCATCATTGGCTAGACACTATCTGGTAGTTTTCTACTCTAAATTAAACCACCAGGAGTTAATCTCTACTATTATAAAAGGAAGTGTTTGTTTTCTGCCCGCAAAGTCCTGACGGATCTCCGGCACTTACAGAAATGAAATTCAGCACACAAGTAGTCCAAATTTTTTGCAATTTTTGGGTCGCGGCGAATTTTAAAATTCAATTTAGAACATTTTAAAATGAATTCAATGAAATTTAACTCTTACTGTTTTCTTTAGAATGCAACAGCATACAAGATCAAAGATTCTAAAAATAGTTTTTTCGTTCCGTTATAATATTGCGCGGAGGAATAATTTTCCAGCAGACGATAAAAAACAAATAAACTTTTAACTGGAGTTATGTTGTTCTTTTTTCTGTCTCCTAGACCGTTAAAGAAAGAGTAAAAATTTCAACGAATATGAAATCGGCGGAAAATTTCACATAAGATCGATACCTAGAAATATGAGTTTCTTTAAATAAATATTTTTTTAATTAAAATTTTTATATTGTTTCCAATACGATCGCCGCTGCATAGAATGACCTTCGTTTGATTCGAGATTCCAGAAATCACAGATTTCATTTCCTGCGTTCAGCAAAACAAATACAAAAATACTTTGACTGGCATTATTTAGTTCTTTTTTGTAAAATCGGGATGGTTAAAGAGAGCTTAAAAATTTCAACGGTTTTGTAATCTGCAGAAAACTTTACACCAGATCGATGCCTTGCATTTGATTTTCTTTTAATAAATAATTTGCAATTAACTATTTATATTTTCGCAGTATTTATATTTTCGAATATGACCTCACGCCAATTGGATCTCTTCACAACAGGAATTTGGTCGATTTTGACGATGATAAGGCCATTACGGCGTTGCCTGTGAGATTGATTTGCGAAGCAAACTAAATATAAATTCGTAGCAATCACCGGGGATTAAAGAGCAGTGGTCACACCTGACCCCACGAAAAGAACTGTCGCGGGCAACGCCGTGGTGGCCACGCAGTGGCTGGTATGAAATATACGTAAAATTGCCGCAAAAGGCATCAAGATAAACTAATTTGCATGCAATAAACCTTGTACATCAAGCACACGGCTGGATATCATGAGCAGGATAGGAAAAAAATTACAAACAAAAATAATAATAGAATATTACACAATCAGTGTAATTATTTTCTTATTAAATGACGTGAAAAGCTTAACTTAATCAACAGTACAATTAATTTTAACAAGTAGATAATAATAAATATAATTTTAGTGTAAAAATACAATTAATATTATACAAATCTTACAATTTGCAAAAAAGGAGTTTGAAACTTTCTTTAAAATTGTAAGTATAATTTATGTATCTAAGAAATAATCTTTGACCATATAGTTATACTTTAAATTCAATCCAATTTACACTGTTTTATCATTCTTGGCTTTCATATCTAATTTTCTTCTAATCTATTTTGCGCGCGCGCGGAAAATCTTTAGAAAAAAAAAATCAACACTACGTATTTTTAAGAGTTTACAGTCTCGACTTTATACGTGCCTCACAACGTACAACGAGCTACATTCTACTAGGCCCTCTAATGTCTAAATCAGAGACGGCCAACCTGTGGCGCATGCGCCAAACTTGACGCATTGGATGATTACAAGTGGCGCATTGCATTATTGTGCCTCCTTATTCTTTTGAAGTAGGCGCTATAACTGAAAATATCTTCATATTTTCAACACCACAGTACTCTTAGTTCAATTCATAGACCTTTCTTACTCCTCATTTCGTCGCAATTTTTTGAGTTTGCAATTTATATTCTGTGTGAAACGACGTACTTGTGATCTGTTTGTTCCTTTTCAAGATTTTTTAAACTTTTTATGGTTTTTTTTACATTCCTGTTATCTATCACTGTGCAAAAGAAAATTAGCAAAAGAAGCGCAAAAAGTATGAGAGAAAAAGTGAATTTAACGAACAGAAAGAAAAGGAGTTATTTACAGCAAGTCCATCAGGAAAATCGTTTTTTGCAATGTTTTTGAAACTACTCTTTCACATAATAGAAGACATGATTTTAATAAAGACTATAAAACACAGCATCAGGCTAACATAGAAAGAAAAATTAAACTTGTTCTCGGGTCACAGTTACGTAAAGAATATGTGACTAAAAAAAGGAAGAAATCAGAAGACAAAATATTTTTGCTAATGCAAGTTGTAAAGACGAGGTGATCACAGAAGCGTCCTATGAAATTGCTTTAGCACTGGCGAAAAAAAAAATATATTCTGACGGAGAAGCCTTGTTTCCAAATATTTGCACGCCATCTTGGTTATAAAGGTATTGAAAAGAAATCAGACGAAATTGCTATACCAAGGCAGACTAATGCGAGATGTATCGTGGATGTGCTGCGGAACAATTTGACCAAATATATTAAAATTAGTTATTACAAGGGTCATTTGAAAGTCGTTTTCTTGATTTGGCTACAGAAGAAAACTACATGATCGCATGAATAAAGCATTTTCACTTAGTGAATGAAGATACCTAGTAACATTCAAATGGTACTTATTGATTTCAAAACAAATTCATTATTGAAATTGAAGTTTCCTGAGCTTTATTATTCAGATCAAAATGCTTCTGACATGATTAATTTCTGGCGTTCATTACACTGTAAACACTTTCCGGAACTAAGAAAACGTGCAAAAAGTTATATATGTCGTGTTGGAACGACATACAGATGGGATCAAACATTTTCATCCATGAAATTTATTAAAAAGGAAAACAAGGTCGCAATTGACGGATTCAAATTGGAAGAATTCTCTTTAATAGACATTGTTTTACATACAATATAGTTAAATCATTTAAAAATGTTAATTATGTCGATAAACATGTATAAAAGTTACTAAGGATATGGCAGGACTATGAACGTAAGGTAAAAAAGGTGCTTGAATTGTATGACGCATCTGAACTCGTATGTGAAAAAAATTGGCGCATGGTATGTAAAAGGTTGGCCACCCCTGGTCTACATGGACTGACATTTTTGTTGTTTTTAAAAATTACACTTTAGTGGCCAAAGTTCCTCAAAAGGAAAGTAAAGTTTAAAAAAAAGAAATCTAGAAGATTTTAGTAATGGGCATTGAAGGAGAATTGGAAAGACGTTTTGAAGTTGGTTGGTCTGGGATCAAGGACTGAGAGAAAATCTGAGAACAACACTTAATGATTTTGAACCATGGCCAATTGACGAATTTAAAATCTGAGCTGGCACCCCACCTCTCCAACCTTCCACACCACACCAACGTGAGGACATTTGAGGTCACGGCGGATTCAACCTACACCAGTCACCATACGATCTTCTTTGGTTGGAACAAATTTCAAACTCGCGACCCTCCGATTGCAAATTCGTTACAATACGTTAGTTTGCGCATGCGTATATACAAATACAAATATTGACAACCAGCTACAGACTCGAGCCCAACAAGGCTGGTCCTTTGTTTATGAATTCCCCAATTCCCACTGACTATCCAATTGTATCTTAAATTCGTACACTCCCTTTGAATTAACTATATTTTCTGGCAACGCGTTCCAACTGTCTATTACCCTATTAAAATAGTAGTTTTTCCTTAAATCCCGATTAAAATGTGTCTTATTCAATTTATACCCATGACCCCTTGTTCTGTTATCCCTATTGAAATTTAAGCCCTCTGTGTCCCCTTGTTTTACAAACTTGAAAAGCTGAATCAAACCCCCCCCCCTTCTTCTTTCCAGTGTATACATGTTTTGCTTACTTAAACGTTCATTATAGTCGAAATTTGCTAGCCCCTTTATTATTTTTGTAGCTCTGTGCTGAACCCTTTCAATTGATTCTATGTCCTTTCTCATATATGGAGCCCAGAATTGTACAGCATATTCTAGATGTGGTCTTACTAAACCCTTATATAACGGCAAGATTATATTCTTATCCCTTGAAGTTGCAGTCTTTTTAATATACCCCAATAACCTATTAGCCTTTTTACCCGCAGCTGAACATTGGTGACCCATTTTAAAATCCCTGCGAATTATCATCCCAAGATCCTTGACTGTTTCTCCCTCCTTTACCTTTACTCCCTGCAGACAGTACTCGGCTCCACTGTTCCTGTAACCCATATGCAGAACTTGACATTTCTCTACATTAAATGACATACCCCATTTTACAGCCCATTCGGATATGTTATCAAAATCCCCTTGTAAATTTTCTATCTGTAACTTGGTATCCACTGTCCCCCATATTTTTAAGTCATCTGCAAATATACTAATTCTATACTTGATCCCCTGACCTATATCATCTATGAAAATTATAAATAAAATTGGTCCCAAAACTGATCCCTGAGGCACCCCACTTAAACTTCTGTCCACCGTGAATAATTTCCTTTTACCTGCACTCTCTGCTTTCTACCTAATAACCAATTCTTTATCCATATTAATGTTTTCCCCTGAATCCCCAGCCTTTCCAATTTAAACAGTAATGCCTCATGAGATACTTTATCAAAAGCCTTTTGAAAATTTATGTACATGATATCCACACTGCTCTTATTATCCAGCTCCTCAGTAATTTTTTCGTAGAACTTCAAAAGGTTTGTAGAGCAGGATCTGCCCTTCCCAAACCCATACTGATTCTCTGATAACAGTCCCCCTTCCTCCAAGTATAACATTATATGCTTTTTTAACAGAGATTCAAATATTTTGCAAATTACTGATGTTAGACTTACTGGTCTATAGTTGCCCGGATCACTTTGTATTCCCTTTTTGAAAATTGGAGTTATGTTGGCCAACTTCCAATCCATTGGTACCCAACCCGTGCTATATGTTGAATTAAATATCGTGTGAATTACTTCCCCCAATTCTTCCGCGCATTCCACCAGTACTCTCGGATAAATATCGTCTGGCCCTGATGCTTTAGATGGCTTAATTCTTTTCAACTGATGTACTATTTCTTCCCTGTTAAATATGCATTCTTTAATTATACCCCCTGCAAAGGCTCCATCCTTGGGATCCTTTTTTAAATTATAGTTACCATTGAAAACCCCCAGAAAAAAGTCATTTAACACGTTTGCCATTCCTACCTCGTCTTGAATGAACTCACCTCCCTTCCCCTCCATATACTATGTAATGTATGTATGTAATGTATGTATGTGCTCCCTTACTATGTAATATCAATACATCAAGGTTTGCAAGTATACTACTAAGCAGCTGGAAGCGCATAAATAAAAAATAAATTCACAGACCTCTCTCATTCTCTCACATTCAATAAAATATATCATACAGTTTAGGATAATCCAAATCAAAATTATTTTGCAGGTTTTATTCATTTTCTTATTTTTTCACACAAAAATATCGAGTGATTTCAGATTAGTGTAAGAATGTAAATAATTTTGCAGTCCACTTCACCCATATCCGCACTATATGTCTCAGCACCAGTTTGAATGACGGACACCTCATGAAGCACATGCATCCCATGCACTCAATGTCTAACTTACAGACATGTATATGATTTTGATATACTAATTCTACGCCATTCAACTGTTATTTGTGTATTTTACCATTAGATGGCGCTAGTTATATACGCTATTTGTGTTACAATGGTTCGCTTGTGAGCAGATTGTGTGGCAGTTTCGATTGTGGTTAGGACATGACGTGTTTGTTTATTAAATTTTCAGTTTCGAACGAGTGTTTTTTTTATTTTCATTTTGAAATTAACTTCCAGGTGCCACTTATTAAACCGATATGTATAGATATTTTCTGTTTCTCATCTTTTTATTTTAAACACAGAGAAAAGATTTGTAAGTTTTTTAAATCCAGAAAACGGGGGGGGGGGAGACTGATTGAAAAGGGCAAAATCTTTTCACGTTTCCCGGATCCTAGACCTCGGCTCACGGTTAGTTCCAGAGACCCCAAGTTGGGGCCCTGATATAGGCACGACTTGATGGAACCAGTCCATTTGTAAGACACACATTGTCCGAAAGGAAATATTTCGAATGTTACAAGGCTTTTTTAGGCTTGAAAGTAAAACCAAGACGTTCATTCATTTGCTCAGCAGAATTGTTTCTCAATTTCATTGAAAAAATGTAAAATACCTCAATACGAATCCATTTTACTTCACATAAATAATGCTTTTACACAGTAATTAACAAAAAGTAGGAGAAAATAATCGAAATAATAATTTTTTTATAGATATGTAATATTACATATAGATGGCAGCACCAAAATTGGCCATTTTAGTGCGATTCTGATCTTAAGTGGATTTTGCTTTTTCTGCGCGTTAAAAATATCTCGCCTCAAATATCAAGATGTTTGTACAATACTTAATATTAGGGCAAATTTTTGCAACAAATGCAACTTCTTTTCACACGTTTTACGCTGCATGTAAAGTATAAAACAACCACAACATAAATGCAACTTTTTGCACAAATGCAACCACCTGCAACTTTTTAAAATTTAACTTAAAATTAATTAATATAAAATTACTATTTATTTTTTTTACCCTTTGAATCAATACTTAGATTACGTGTGTCTGAATGTTCCGCCGAAGTATTCCGATTCAAACAAGAAGTTCATGGAAAGAAGGTGTTCGTGTACTGTAACACATTGATTGGCACTCTTGATAATCCAGAGTAAACTTACGTAATCGAATGCAGAGTTTGTGAGGTGAGTGTCGATCCTCAATATGTTGTTCGCCTTGTAGATGACGTTTTAAAATCTCTGAATGTTGAACGAAAATATTTTGCTCTTCTGCTATCCGATACAGCACATTATATGACTGCGGTTGGCGCAGTTTTTCAATGTTAAAGAAATTAATGGCCAAGGATCGGCCATTCAACGTTTGTTTGTATTTGGTAATGGTAATGGTAATTTTAGTTAACGTCGTACTAGAGCAACATAACGGGCTATTGACGACGGTCCGGGATCAGTCCCTTAAGGGAAAGATTCGAGGACAACACCTCGTAATTTTGAGCCACGGTCAGATGACGAAGCAACACCTGAGCTGGCACCCCACTCTCCAAACTTCCGCGCCAACCCAACGTGAGGATTTTCGGCCACGACAGAATTAAGGTACACCAGCCGCCTCTACACCATACGTTTACAAACATCCATGCCCGGACCCGGATTCGAACCAAGAACCTTCCGATCTAGAGGCTAACACCTTAACCACTATACCGGTTGGTCTTGTTTGTATTTAATGAGGTATTTATAATGCTGTTATACACGACTAAAATTGTCAATATATTTTGAATTTTTTTCATTTTTTACGAATAATTTATTTCAGATTTTAGTGTATTAAAAATAAATGCAACTTTATTTCCATAAATGCAACTTTAGGGAATGATGAATGCAACTTTTGCCATTTTTACTGCAACAAATAAGTTGCCCTACTTATTATTTTTTTCTTTGATTCGATCAATCGAGGTTTGATGAATCGCTCTTCGTACACACGTAGACAATTAGATTGGGAACCAACTATAAATCAAGGCATTGCGAATTGAAAGTAAGGTGACAGAAAACTTAACAGTTATCGCATTCCAACGTAAAGATGAAATGCACTTACAACTGTAAACGCTTTTCATATACTGGTAGGTAGAATGACGACGAACTAGAGATTTCCAAATGCTTTTCATCTTTCTCAGCAATTTTATTGAAAAGATTGCAGTCTTGATACATCAATTAAAACTTCAAAGAGCTTTTTTTGGCATCACCCCTGGAAAAAAATCTCAAAAATTGTGTGTAGCTATTATAATTAAGTGTAGCTATGCCTATTATTTTCGAATTTCACCAAAGCATTTATGTAGCAGTGAAGTAAGTTTAGAACATCAGAAAAATAAAACAACCTGGAACTAAAATTATAAAGCTATTAAAATATATGAAATAAATAAAAATAAGTTTTACTCGTGTCTGTTGATGGTTTGATGGCAAAGCTGATGAAAAAAACCTTCTCTCTTTTTAATGAATATAGCATCCATTTTCACATAAATGGATTTCACAATGAATGAAATGAAATGAGCTAAAAATATACAACAGCATTTCGTTTACTTTAACTGGTATTAATTCTTGTTTACTATAAAATGCATGTCAAGAAACATCTGTCATGTTACCACGAGACGATTCTCAATGTCAACTTCAATTTCATTCCAATCTCATAACCCGAATACGATTCTGCAGTTTTTGCCTCCTAAACTTTATTTTGTACCTGTTTTCTATTCATCGCTGATTTCTACCTCCCAGATATCGTATTGTTAACTGTAATCTGTTAAAGAATAGCATTACAATGGCTGACCTATTCAACCTAAAAATCGTCCCGTTTTTTTGACAAAAATTGAAGAAAAATTGTTTTATTTACTGACAATTACATTGAATCCATACACTGCCTACGTAATGGACTGGACGCCAGTTGATTTGCATAAAATCCAACTAGTTTGGGGGGTGTTTTTCGTGGTATGGTCTGGGACCTTTGCATGTTGTTCCTGTTAAATTGAACGCCGACGCCTTCATAAACATTTTGGACAATCAGGTTCTTCCCACGCTCTTTCAATTTTGTGGAATAGACGAATGTTACTTCCTGGACCACAACGCTCCATGTCATGTTGCAGCCTCTGGCAAGCAGCGGTATCAAGATATGGATGTGAAACGTCTTTACTGGCCTGCTCAGAGACCCGACCTAAACCCCATAGAACATTGGTGGGACGAGCTAGAGCGACGCTTACGGATCAGGAAACCACGTCCGAAAAATACAGCTGATCTGGCGACATTCTTGCAGTAGGAATGGATATGTAGTGAAGTCTCTCTCTGTATGAAGTTTCTGTGGTGAAATCTCTGCTGTGAAGTCTCTGCTGTGAAGTGATACTTCATATGTAAACACGTAACTGCGAACTGAACTGAAGTAGTGGTTCACCGAAATGAATATAAAACCAACTGTGACAAGAACAGAAAATCAATATCAATACCAGGCATCAAAGAATGTAAAGTGTCAGAACGGTTCACCAATAAATAACTTGAATGTTTTAGTCGTAGTATTAATTCATATGGGATTAAATATTCTATAATGGTGACCCGGACGTGATCTGTAGTGAAGTCTCTGTATGAAGTTTCTGTGGTGAAATCTCTGCTGTGAAGTGATACTTCATATGTAAAAACGTAACTGCGAACTGAACTGAAGTAGTGGTTCACCGAAATGAATATAAAACCAACTATGACAAGAACATAAAATCAATATCAATACCAGGCATCAAAGAATGTAAAGTGTCAGAACGGTTCACCAATAAATAACTTGAATGTTTTAGTCGTAGTATTAATTCATATGGGATTAAATATTCTATAGATACAAATACCCATAGCTGTGTATCAAACCCTTGTTGAAAGTATGCCCAGAAGGGTTGCTAGTGTAATTGCAGCACGCGGGGACTCCCCCCCCCTATTAAGCATCTATTATTTCCCTTATACCATCATATCGTGTTGTCCGGTCCATTATTGTAGGGTACTGTATAGCAGTATGTTTCGTTCTGTTCGGTGACCTTTCTTAATCTCTCCGGTAGCTCCATCATCCCGTGCTCATAGATGTTTTGAGGCTACAGAACTGACCAAAGTGACTAAATTTTCTGATTCACTTACAATACCCTCATTCTATGCAACACGTATTTTGCGTGTGAGAAGCATTCTTGCATTTTCGGGAATAAAAAAAACGTAGTACGTCGAAAATACTCCTTATTTTCTGCCATTTTTAATGCTTGACTAAATTTTAAAAACACAATCCGCTAACACAGGGGTTCCTATATATTTTTATATAATATATCTATTTCATATTTGTACAACTTTGAAGAAGAAATTACGGAAGTAAGTTGTAAGAACATGTACATAATTAATACAACTCGTATTTAAAATGCACGCAAATACTTTCATTGTACTTTTTAAGGGAAAAAAAAAGGTGTTGGCGAAAATTTAAATGAAACAAATCAAATTACCTTGAACATGCTCTTGGAGGTAGTAGATGTGTGTGTTTAGCGCGACGGGTAAGCCTGCTGCTCACTGCACAGTTGTTCGAATCGTGGAATTAAGATACAGCTACTCGCATTTCTTTTAGGACATTAATTTTGAAACTATATTTGCAACTTATAATAGCAACTGCTTCATGGGCGCTTCGAGGTACCCTGGGGTGCCGCGGCACACACTTTTGGAACCCCTGCGCTTACACAATTCCCTCCCCTAAGTGCTCAGCCCGGTTGGAATAGCATCGGATTAGCAAACGAGTTCAAATCTAGCCAAAGACAGTCGAGTACAAAGGGGGCTGGTGCACGTAAGAACCGTCGTCGCCTCAAATGTCTTCACGTTGGCGAGGCGTGGATGTTTGGAGAGTGGGGCGCCAGCTCAGTTGTTGTCTCGTCATCTGACCGTGATTCAAAATTAGGTGGTGTTGTCCTCGATTCTTTCCCGTTGGGATTGATCCCGGACCGTCTTCAATAGCCCGTCGTATTGCTCCAGTACGACGGTAATTGAAATACCATACCCCCCAATTCTCATTGAAATTCCTTCTTTCAGACGCCGACCAACCGGTATGGTGGTTGAGGTGTTAGCCTCTGGATCGGAAGGTTCCTGGTTCGAATCCGGGCCCGGGCATGGATGTTTGTAAACGTATGGTGTAGAGGCGGCTGGTGCACCTTAAATCTGTCGTGGCCGAAAGTCCTCACGTTGGGTTGGCGTGGAAGTTTGGAGAGTGGGGTGCCAGCTCAGGTGTTGCTTCGTCATCTGACCGTGGTTCAAAATTACGAGGTGTTGTCCTCGAATCTTTCCCTCAAGGGACTGATCCCGTACCGTCGTCAATAGCCCGTTGTGTTGCTCTAGTACGACGTTAACTAAAAAATTACCAAATTACCTTCTTTCAGAGATATAAACTTTGCACGTAGATAACTCTACGTTTTGCGATGCACTGCCATCTAGCGCCAAAATTTGGACGAATTTTTGAATCAGTCCAATATTTTATTAGAGCAGCACAGCACTTATTTTTTTTTTACTCTGAAAAGGTTGGTTGGAAGAGGTTGGTTGGTTGGTTAATTTGGGTTTTATCTCGCAGGGTTCAATAGTAGACAAGATGTGTCAGACCCAAGTCTTTAACTGATGAAAGACAGAATCTAGTTCTTTCTACACTCAGCAGAACAGCAAGATCATATAGTGTCATGGAAGTACCCTTCAAAAATGCTACATTTCTAATAAATATTAATACATATAACCTTTTATAACTCCTAAACTAATAATAACTTATAAAACTACTGAAACTACATATTTTATTGATCTAATGACTACTCTGTCTCAGTATAAAGGCGATTTGGCGATAATTTATTTCCCTAAAAAGAAATAATAAACGTTTTTCCCAATTTTCATTTATGAGATCAAATTTTGACATGAACTTTTAAATGCTATACTGGTTTTCTTCCTTTCCGGCAAGACTATTATTTGAAAACACTTTTATGGGTAAGTAGTAAGCAGACGTAAGTTTTGGTTTGTTCGAACACCACCAGATGGCGGTAAGAGTAGTCTACTTTTTATATCAATGCAAATTCGTAGATAAATATATTCTCTCTAGGTTGACGATCTGTTCAGGTAGGAAGGTAGGTATTTTTATTAACGTCGTACGGGAGCAACAAAACGGACTACTACGGTCCGGGAACAATTCCAACGGAAAAGGTCCCATACACTCTGTTCAGTGTTATTCACATTTCTACACAAAATGTCATTGACTAGGCTTGAGCATTTATACCGTCGGCTGGCAAATCAGAACTAGACCTTCAAAGTTACGTTGGGTTGCCCTCTCATCATTCCCTTCGGGTTGTTTGATCCTGGACCGTCGCCAATAGCCGTTAATTCTAATTACCACCTACAGACCAGAACTCGACTTTTATAGGGTCGATTTTGTTGTAGTTCATTTTAAAAATGCAGTAGATCAAATTTTTAAAAATATTTGAAAATAAATTATTTTTTCTTAGTATACGGTCGGAAGATTCCTGGTTCGAATCCGGGTCCGGGCATGATGTTTGTAAGCGTATGGTGTAGAGAAGGCTGGTGCACCTTAAATCTGTCGTGGCCGAAAGTCCTCACGTTGGATTGGTGTGGAAGTTTGGAGAGTGGGGTGCCAGCTCAGGTGTTGCCTCGTCATCTGACCGTGGTTCAAAATTACGAGGTGTTGTCCTCGGATTTTTCACTTAAGGGATTGATCCCGGACCGTCTTCAATAGCCCGTTGTGTTGCTCCAGTATGACGTTAACTAATAATTACAATTACCATTACCTCTAGATCCGTGATTTTTCGTTCAATAAATGATTGCACGCAGAAACTCGTCTCCTATCTTGCATCCACCCATGCGTGATTGAACGTAAAATTATTAAGCCTAGTAAAGCTATGTAATTGTAATTGTAATTTTAGTTAACGTCGTACTAGAGCAACACAACGGGCTATTGACGACGGTCCGGGATCAGTCCCTTAAGGGAAAGATCCGAGGACAACACTTCGTAATTTTGAACCACGGTCAGATGACGAAGCAACACCTGAGCTGGCACCCCACTCTCCAAACTTCCACGCCAACCCAACGTGAGGACTTTCGGCCACGACAGATTTAAGGTGCACCAGCCGCCTCTACACCATACGTTTACAAACATCCATGCCCGAACCCAGATTCGAACCAGGAACCTTCCGATCTAGAGGCTAACACCTTTACCACTATACCGGTTGGTCGGCGATTTTTCGTTCAATAAATGATTGCACGTAGAAACTCGTCTTCTATCTTGCATCCTTAAGGGACTGATCCCGGACCGTCGTAGTTGGGTTGGCGTGGAAGTTTGGAGAGTGGGGTGCCAGCTCAGGTGTTGCTTCGTCATCTGACCGTGGTTCAAAATTACGAGGTGTTGTCCTCGGATCTTTCCCTTAAGGGACTGATCCCGGACCGTCGTAAATAGCCCGTTGTGTTGCTCTAATATGTCGTTAACTAAAATTACCAAATTACCTATCTTGCATCGACCCATGCGTAATTGAACGTAAAATTACTAAGCCTTGTAAAGCTATGAATAAATTTGTTTTTTTCTTATGGGATGGTTCAAAGAAAAATTCCAACGCAGATTATGAAGATTTGAGTCACCAGCAATTCGAACTGTCACGAAGTTTCATTTCTTCTAAAATTGGAGTCCGTGCGTGACAACTCTCCACGTTTCTTTGAAAATTGGTCGTGTGATCAACAGGTGTTCTTTGAATGCAGAAGTCAAACTTCCAGGGCCGTTCCTGTGTGGTGTGCTGTGAGTGTTCTTGCTCCTACTCAGGAATAAAATTGGGCGGTCAGTTAACTAGAAATATTCAACAGAAATAAAAGGAAACGCAACTTGATGATTTTAGATAGGTAATTGGGAAGTTACGTTGCACTAGAGCAACTTAATGGGCTATTGGCGACGGATGGGATCGATCCAGAAGCGAAGAGCCAAGGACAACACCTCGTAATTTCGAGCCCTTAACGAAGACAACTCCTGATCTGTCACTCCACTGTCCAAACATCCACAGCACGCCAACGTGAGGACAGTTGACAGAGGCCACAACAGATATAACACGCATCAGCCTCGGACATGACGGTCTTTGATTGGATCGAGGATAAAACTCCGGTTACTACGGGACGCTGTTGCCAGGTTGGAAGAGTAACTAATAGCTTAGCAACCAGAGGAGTTTGAGTTCGAATACATCCAAAGAGCGTCGTGTGACATCGAGGACTGGTTCACGTTAAATCTGTCGTGGCCTCAAATGTCCTCACGATGCCATGGAGTGGAAGTTGGGAGAATGGGGTGTCAGCTGTGGTTCAAAATCACGTGTTGTTGTCCTCGATCTCTTCCTTTGGGTTTGTTCTGGACCGTCACCAATAGACCGTTGTATTTCCCCAGTGTCGTCATCTGACCGTGGTTCTAAATTACGAGGTGTTGTCCTCGGATCTTTCCCTTAAGGGATTGATCCCGGACCGTCATCAATAGCCCGTTGTATTGCTCTAGTATGACGTTAATTAAAAAATTATCAATTCGGAGAGGTAATTGGTAATTGGTAATTTTAGTTAACGTCGTACTAGAGCAACACAACGGGCTATTGACGACGGTCCGGGATCAGTCCCTTAAGGGAAAGATTCGAGGACAACACTTCGTAATTTTGAACCATGATCAATTCGGAGAGCCATAAATGGATTGAGAAAAAATATTCGTGATATTGTATCCGGTCTTTGCGCCTGGAGAACTATTACCGAGGGCCGTAAATGAACTGCGGGTCGGTTTAACCTTTCCGATTGGGAGCAATATCTGATCTGAGGGCCGTGTAAACTTGTCCGGAGTTCCGTATGTGCTATACAGGTCTGATAAAAATATTTGAAGGATCGCATCTCGTCTTCGGGTCGGATAATATGTTCGATAAGACGTGTTTGCTCGGTGGACTTGATAACAATATTTGAAGGGGGTCAAACCTGCCTAGTTAAATCTATAAAATGCTTCATATATGGTTCGGGATCCTATTAAACCTAGTAGCAGTGGCGAATTTGTCTCGCTGGCCGTAAAACATGTTCAAGGGACGTATATGGTCTTAAGGTAGGAGGTACACTAAACGTAAACTCATATATTTTAAGTATACGGTTCTTTATCTTTAGGGTAACAGTTTTGCGTCATCCGACCCCCCAACGAACAAACGCACACACGTACGCAGGCGCAGGACCGTTACTAACCACAGCTATTTCACAGATAGCTGATAAACAATGCCATAGATGATCGAATTAAATAACAGAAATACTTCACATTATGTAGAATAGCGAAAGCAAGGTTCATTGAAAAGCACCTTTTAAGGCGTACATACACTCTAGAAGGTTTTTTAAAAATTTTAACTTTCAAAATCCAGAATTTTTCTCTTAGTAGGTCAGTGGTTTATGCTTAAAACTATTTCAGTGCGAAAAAATCCTAATAAACTAATTATTAATTAGCTAAATAAGATATAATGAGCTAATTAGCATGTTTTTTGAACAGTGATATCTCAAATTCCAATTTGTCTAGAAAGACAATTCTAGTTCGATAGTATTTCCAATATTATTCTTCAAATTTTGACCCTCAATCAAACTGCTTGAGAGAAAAGTTTTTCTGTCACAACTTTTATAGCCAAGGATCCATAAAAAATCCTGATTGTTTTCTGGAAATTTAGGATTTAAAAATCCATTAAAAATTTATTTCTTAAATTATAACTATGATTGAAGGTCGAAACATCCACTGTATTATATAGATTATAATGATACAAAAATAATTATAATAGGTGAATTCCTTGTTGAGTTATCACTGTTTGAACAAACCATCATAGTGCAAAAACTTGTTTCTTCAGAAATTGAGTTTAAAGTTTTGGAAAGATGTCTGGTCATGGTGACAGTACCTAACGAAAATCCTTGTAACTAGATAACTATTTCGAATATTTGCAAGTTCTTGGTATCGTTTGAAAGCTAAAGAATTGAAGAATATTTTGAAGCAATGAAAAATTTAGACTTTCTGGTCGATTTTCAGGATTTCTAGTGTGTACATTCACCTCAAAACAAATTTTAGTCAGTCCTCCAGGTAGTCTTACCTTCACCTCAAAAATTCCCTTTAATGACATGCGTCTGATGCAAAAATCTGTTCCAAATAATCACCAGTTCTGTTCAATGGGCAATTCGTTTTTCCTATTTCGATCTCCACCCCCTTTAAGTCATTTGCCTGTTCGAGAAATCTCGTCATTATCAAAACTGACCACATCTTGATGAACAAGATTTCTTGTCCATACCACTCGGATAATTAAACCGAAGATTGCAACTACGTAGTATCCAATTATACCCCAGAAAAGAATCAGCCGCCCATTGAAAGATCCAAACAAAGCTTCAATTAAGTAACTCGAGATCCTTGAGGAAAGTTTCAGTCAATTTTCCTAGGCGTGACATTTTCCAAATTAATAACTCGAGTTGTATTTCTTGAGGTTTCACGAGTGCCCTATTTAGTGAACGCCTATACAGTATTTCCCGCTCAACAATATCTTCCGTAACCATAAAAGCACGAGCCCCTTGACCTTCACCTATCTGAAGCATTGTGAGAAAGTGGAGTTGGAGGTGCAGGTTTTTTCCTCTGGTTTTTCCCACAGTCGGTCGTTACGTAGATCACCCCTCCTGTGATCTACTAATTCGGTATTCTGCGTTAAGTGCTTAATGGGTTAGAGATTAGTTCTGGAGGTAAGAAGTGCAAGGGCGTCCAGTTTGCAGAAGGTACGAGTTGGCCGTTTTCTCTGCTTTGTTGAAAGGTTTTGTGGTTTATTAACTCAGCTGTTCCCGCATTTTTGCGTCTAGACTATAGACTTCTAATCTATGGTCTAGACAGCTGGATGTACTTGTGACTCGTCATCGCACTGGCCATTCGAATGGAAAGCATAGACATTTATTATTAAAGGAAACCGTACCAACATTATCAACATCATTTTACCCTATGGAGGGGTTAAAGTTATAGTGGTGTAAGTCACTTTTTCGAAAAAAAAAAAAGACAGAATTTCCATTGCCATCAGTTGGCCGTTGAATAAAGATTTGACTTCACGTTTTCAGTAAAAGATGGATTTGTCTAGATCTGGTTTCTGTATCTGACAAATTATATTCAGTTAAATTTGCTTACATTACATCTGGTTTCTGTGTGTGTCTTTTTTTGTTGTTGAAAAATGACTTACACCACTGTACCTTTAATCCGTCCATAAGCTACATTTTAACCTCGTTCTAGTCCTAGACTTTTTTTACCGTCGATCTTTTAATGCCACATCCACAATTTTATCGGAACTGTTGGGTTCCATTCATTACTTTTTTTACAATCCTTCGTCAACTTTTAAATTGAATTTCATGAAGTTTTATGATTTAAGATGGAATTACCCATCTTAATTCTCATTTTATTTATTTGATTTTACATTTCTGGTGACTAAAATTCTTGCCATGATGTTTTTTTAGATAACACATTTGGTTTTATTTATTGCAACTTCTCTCTTAATTAATGTTGGTCTGCTTGTTTTTAATGTTGTACTTTAAAACTTATTTTACTGCCTTGTGTTTGGCACAGCTTATCCATAGTTGGAACTTGCGTCTTATATGCCAAATAAACCAACCAACCCAAATTTTTCAGTCCAAAGGATCCCCTTGAAAATTAAAAAACTTCCGGTTCCCTTGGGATTATAAAATTATATAGGGCATATACAGGCCTGTATAAGAGAGAGACCATAATTATTATAATTTTTTAACTTAATATTGTTTGTAAATTACTAAGATCCATGCTTAATATATTACAAATGTTAGAACTTCAGATTCAGGACGAGTAATAATCATCAATAATCCTCAAACCTTAAAAGAGGTATCCATATGACACACTCAAAATGTGACCAAATTTACTAATGACTAGATATTTTGATATTGCAGATTTTTGATGATGACAAGATCAAGATCTGGTCAGTTTTCTTCCATACTAAATCGTGTTGATCAAAATCTGCAGGATTGCGATGGCTGAGCAGCTGAAGAGTTGCGAGTTCGAAACTCGGTCCAATTAAAGACAGTCGGGTTTACGGGGATGATGTACACTAAATCTGTCGGGGCTTCAGATATCCTCACTTTGGCGTGGTGTCGAAGTTTGGAGAATAGGGTGCTAGCTCAGGTGTTCTAGTCATTTGACATGGTTCAAAACTACGAAGTGTTCTCCTACGAATGCCCGAACGTTGACGACATACAAGGGTCACACCCAAAGGGAAATACCCTAGGATTCAAGGAATCACCTCTTAATTATGAACCTCGGTCAAATGACACGTAGTATTATTTGTGGGCTAATAGTACCTAGGCAGGTTTGGCCTACCGTTCTAAGAAAATGTTTTGCTACAGGAGGGATAGTTTGACAGGGTACGTAGAGGTGAAAAAAATTAGGAATTCAAGTGTAACTAAACATATTTCGTTTCTTCTGCATTTGACAAAAATTTCCACTCGTTATCGCTATTATTGTCTACGACCTGTCGTCCGTTTTTAGACATTGCAGCGTAAAGCCCCAATTTCCTTCCCACCTGTCTACACAACACCAAACAAAACAACCGTGAATTATAATGACGCCGTACTTGTCAAAAACTAAATTCTTGAATCACTCAAAACTGAAAAGCTCGCTCACTTCTTTCCGAAAAAACCCAACCAATTAAAATAAAACAAACGCCAAAGGAAACGCCTCTTAATTATGAACCTCGGTCAGACGACACGTAGTATTATTTGTATGCTAATAGTACCTAGGCAGGTTTGGCCTACCGTTCTACGGAATTGTTTTGCTATTGGAGGGAGGGATAATTTGACAGGGTACTTAGGAGGTGAAAAAATTAGGATTTCAAGTGTAACTAAGCATATTTCCTTCCGTCTGCATTTGATCAAAATTTCCATTCCTAATCGCTATTATTATCTACGACCTGTCGTACGACCTAGACGTTGTAGCGTAAAGCCCTAATTTCCTTCCTACCTGTCTACACGACTCGAGACAAGACAACCGTGAATTATAATGACAGTATTTGTCAAAAACTGAATTCCTGAATCGCTCAAAACTGAGAAGCTTGCTCACTTCTTTCCGAAAAAATCCAACCAATTAAAATAAAACAAACGCCAAAGGAAACGCCTCTTAATTATGAACCTCGGTCAGACGACACGTAGTATTATTTGTATGCTAATAGTACCTAGGCAGGTTTGACCTACCGTTAAACGGAAATGTTTTGCTACAGGAGGGATAATTCTACAGGGTACTTAGGAGGTGAAAAAATTAGGATTTCAAGTGTAACTAAGCATATTTCCTTCCGTCTGCATTTGATCAAAATTTCCATTCCTAATCGCTATTATTATCTACGACCTGTCGTACGACCTAGACGTTGTAGCGTAAAGCCCTAATTTCCTTCCTACCTGTCTACACGACTCGAGACAAGACAACCGTGAATTATAATGACAGTATTTGTCAAAAACTGAATTCCTGAATCGCTCAAAACTGAGAAGCTCGCTCACTTCTTTCCGAAAAAATCCAACCAATTAAAATAAAACAAACGCCAAAGGAAACGCCTCTTAATTATGAACCTCGGTCAGACGACACGTAGTATTATTTGTATGCTAATAGTACCTAGGCAGGTTTGGCCTAACGTTAAACGGAAATGTTTTGCTACAGGAGGGATAATTCTACAGGGTACTTAGGAGGTGAAAAAATTAGGATTTCAAGTGTAACTAAGCATATTTCCTTCCGTCTGCATTTGATCAAAATTTCCATTCCTAATCGCTATTATTATCTACGACCTGTCGTACGACCTAGACGTTGTAGCGTAAAGCCCTAATTTCCTTCCTACCTGTCTACACGACTCGAGACAAGACAACCGTGAATTATAATGACAGTATTTGTCAAAAACTGAATTCCTGAATCGCTCAAAACTGAGAAGCTCGCTCACTTCTTTCCGAAAAAACCCAACCAATTAAAACAAAACAAACGCCAAAGGAAACACCTCTTAATTAATAACCTAGGTCAGACGACACTTAGTATTATTTGTATGCTAATAGTACCTAGGCAGGTTTGGCCTACCGTTCTACGGAATTGTTTTGCTATTGGAGGGAGGGATAATTTGACAGGGTACTTAGGAGGTGAAAAAATTAGGAATTCAAGTACAACCAAGCATATATCCTTCCATTTGCATTTGATAAAAATTTCCATTCCTAATCGCTGTTATTGTCTACGACCTGTCTTATGCCTTGTCCTTATTTAGACGTTGCACCGAAAAGCCCCAATTGCCTTCCCACCTGTCTAAACGACTCAAAACAAAACAACCGTGAATTATAATGACACCGTATTTGTCAAAAACTGAATTCCTGAATCACTCTAAACTGAGAAGCTCGCTCACGTTTTTTTCCGAAAAAAAACCCAACCATTTTAAACAAAACAAACGTGCGTAATAAGATGGTGCCAATTGAAAAGAAATGGACGCGATCGCATGGCCAGCAGAGCTTGGAAATACCTTCTTGTGTATGTCGATACTCAACCGGGAAAAAAACCCATTTCCGACGTGTGTTCCTACTTTGCGACAGATTAAATCAGAGGTATTCTGCCACGATAGGAGAGGTGAGTGTTGTTGGAAGGAAGTCGTTTCCCGCAGTGGAAGGTCTGAGATGATTTTATTGTTTGAGTTTCGGAGACGGACGCGATGAGCACAAAGCTGGACTTGTTGAGATCATTGTTTCTTGTCGATTGTTCCGTTGCAAATGAAAGGAGAATTCTTCTGTCGGGCTGATTTTGGTGGACATTATTTCCCTGTAATTATTCCTTAGAACTATTGTTTGTGCGATAAACCATAGAGTCACACCTCTTTTCAGCCTCCTCTATTCTCTGTGAATGGAAGAAATATCAACTAGTTGGATCTTCAGTTTCCGGTTTCCGTTAAGTTGTACGGAATACGTTTCTTCCCTACAACTTTTGAGTCCGCGGAAGCACGTTGGAAGAGTAATGGACTAGCAACTGGAGGGTCGCTAGTTCGAATACAACCAAAGACCGTAGTGTACACAGGGGCTGGTGCAAGTTAAATCTGTCGTGGCCTCAAATGTAATCACGTTGTCGTGGTGTAGAAGTTTGGAGAATGGGGTGGGAGCTCAGGTGTGACCTCGTCACTTGAACTTCGTTCAAAATTACATGGTGTCGTCCTTGGATTTTTCCCTTCGGGGTTGATCCCGGACCTTTGCCAATAGCCCGTTGTGTTCCTCCAGTGAGACATTAATATAATTAAATACCTACCTACTTACCATGAAATTTTTGGAAATTTTTTATTGATGAGTTGAACTAAAAGAAAAAAAAATGCGAAAGAAAAATTTAAAATGTATGACAGTATCGGGAATGTATGGCAGTATTGAAATGAGAAACCGGTAATAGCGTCAATAGGAATGAAATACCATTGATTCTCGAGAAGAAGGGATGATTACAGTCTCCTACTCGAGGTGCCACCTGTTCTCACTGAGTAATCGACACTTGTCGCCTAACACAACGGGATTTTGGCAAATGTTCGGAATCGATCACGAAATAAAAGATCCTAGTACAACCCCTTGTCATATCAAACCACAGTCAGATGACGAGGTCAACACCTGAGCTGGCACTCCACTCCCCAAAGATAATCCAACAGGGAGGGTAAAGGACTCGCCTTTTTCGAATTAGTCGAAGATTCCTCAATCTGGGACTTATGTGACTTTGGATAACTTATGACGGATAAATACATTTGTGAACGACAGGAGGACGAGTGTCTTACAAAATAGGACAATAGGACTCATAAGGACAAAGAGTTAAGGATTCCAAGGATGTTGGAGACATTGATATGATCTCATAATAATATTCATGCGGTATTGAAAAAGGGAAGTACGATTCCTGTGCTTTTGGGAATTAGAGAGAACTGAATGCATTATGCCTTGGAATGTCCCCTCACAAGCTCACTCACCTGCGTTGCCCACTACCAAGATCCACGCCAGGATGGCTATATCTAGCACAAAAGCATTGGAAGTGCAGATAAATATTTCCAAAATCATTGATATCCGAGCATCCCGCGGCCATGATTTTACCGCAACGACATAAATATACAGGGTGGTCATAAAAAAACTTGGCCGATATATGGACCTCTAGTGGCCGTTCCGTTCAACCGATTGAGGTGAGATTTCAGATATAGTTATTCAGAGGTATGAGCTCGGGATTCTGCGAACGACAACAAAGTGGCACTCACAGTTAAGGTTATAGGTAGAGAAACTCGAAATTTTCGAATGGCAACACCTACTTTTTTCTGTCTCAAAATGCTCAGCGCATGCGAAAACCCTAAATAGCGTTGGAACGGTACGTGTATCACAAAAAACGGAAGCGTTATGCACTCACAAAAAACAGCTCTGCGAACGTGCAACAAAACCACGATCGGGGCACACGAAAGAAATTTGCATATGTTGGAGGCAAGACACCAACCGCAGAACGCCTTTCGCCAAATATTCAGCCAGATCTTCAGTCGGGAGCTCGTACATGCCAACGAAATGACTCTGTCAGCGAAAGTTAATGTAAAATTGGTAAAATTCTATTATTAAAATGGGATGAATGCCGTGGAAGGGACCTTGCGTGTTTACCGTCGAAACCATCGACACATACGAGGCCCATGTATCTGGCGAAAAGCGTTCTGTGGTTGGTGTGTTGCCTCTGTTATATGCAAATTTTCTCCGTGCGCCCAGAACGTGGTTTTGTTGGCCGTTCGCAGAACTGTTTTTTGTGCGTGCATAACGCGTCCGTGTTTTGTGATACACGTACCGTTTCAACGCTCTTTAGGGTTTTCGCATGCGCTGTGCATTTTGAGACAGGAAAAAGTGGATGTTGCCATTCGAAAATTTCGAGTTTCTCTACCTATAACTGTAACCGTGAGTGCCACTTTGTTGTCGTTCACAGAATCCCGAGCTCATACCTCTGAATAACTATATCTGAAATCTCATCTCAATCGGTTGAACGGAACGGCCGCTAGAGGCCCATATATCGGCCAAGTTTTTTTATGACCACCCTGTAGTTCCCATATGACCATCAGATGAACATCAAGAAAACCCAGTTTATATATATATATAAGCTATGCAAATAAGAAACTAATAAACTCCTAAAGGAGACTAAAGCGGTAAATCCTTACAAGGATAGGTGAGGGGGTTTCCCCTGGTGGAATGTGTTGCTCCAGTTTGACGTTAATTATCTAACTGCCTACTTGCTTATTTACCTTTAAATTTGACGTCACCGGCAAACAGAAATAGATGGAAAGCGTTTTGTAACTGTGTTTTATTTAATGAAAGTCAAACCACAGTTTTCGAGAGGAGGTTAGAGGCTTGCTGAAGTTAGCGGGTGGGCAATTCATACCTCGGGAATAGCCATGAACAGAGCAAATGGCGGAAGTGATAATACCTCTATTAGTCTCACAGGTTGAGCTAAACCAGTATAACCTCTTTCGTCCCCCTGGTTACGAAAAAATCAATTCGAATATGCTGCCATTCGTTCCGTCACTGAATGACTGTCCTTGCTGACTGCAATAATTTCATTCAACATTCAACAGGTCCTACCGTTTCTTCAATTTTGCCTCTAATTAGAAGTAAAGGAATTAAGTGTCACTAATTAGAAGTGATATGCATTAGAAGTGAAGAAATGGATTAACCGATTAGTTAAGATGTGCGATCTCCTTGCTGAATAATCCTCTTTGTGGTTTATCTTTGTGTCGAAAACTGCCCTGTAGTCGCCAGTCACTGGTGTAAAAACCTTTTTGAAATTGTCTTCAGTTCTGGGTAAGGAGAAGTTTGTGTTCCTATTTCTTCATTCCTCCCAGTTTTTCCTCGATGTCATAAGAAAAAGAATGACTAGATCTTGATCTCATCATAAAAAATATCGATCGGCAATATCTTGTTGACCAGATATCTCTTGATTAGCAAATAAAAGTTAGGTCATTCCATGCTAAAAAAAAAAAAAAAACTTGAAAAAATAAAATAATTTTTTTTAATGGCTCGCACTGGACTTTTTTCTTGGCCACTACAAGGCCGGAAGCGATGGTCACTACTTGCAATGGCGGGCACTAAGGACTTGTTCTTGGCCACTACAATGCCGGAAGTGATGGTCACTTGTGAAGGGGCACCCAGTGGGTGGACCATCATTGCCCTTAACAAAGGACAGCACAATTTACATCCATACCCTGACCCCGGATTCGAAACAGGAACCTTCCGATCCAGAGGCGAACACCTTGACTACTAAACCGGTTGGTCCGGCTAAAAAAATAATAATTAAAAAAAAGTTACTGTATAGTTAGATTTTAGATTAGTAGGAATTTAGATTTAGAATTGGAAAAATGAAGAAGTGTTACGTAAGCTACAGTATAGTTAGATTTTAGATTAGTTAGAATTTTGATTTAGAATTGGAAAAATGAAGAATTGTTACGTAAGTTACTGTAATGTAAGTTGCTTAAAAAAATTTGCATTACATTTAATTGATGAAGGAAAGTTTAAAAAAAAATGCATGACTACAAATTATGAAAGGCTCTAGAAAGGAATGTATATACTTTTCAAACTATATCATGTTGAACAAGACAGAATTTTATTCAAATGTTCATGAACCTTTTCTGTTATTCCTCTTTACTGTAAGTTACTACATTAAATTTAATTCTGTGAGCTTAAAAATATCAGTAAATGAATAACATTCCCATCAATGTTTAGCTTTTTATTAGTTTGTTGAACAATTCAAGTTCTACTTAGAACGTGATGGGCGAGATATATAGCCATTAGAAGAAAACTGACCAGATCTTGATCTCAACAGTATCAAAAATCGGCAATATCATGTTGACGCAATACCTCGTCTATCAAAATTAGTCCGAGTTTGATGAACGAGACGTATTGTCGAAACAACTTGGAGGACTAAATGGATTTTGTAGGAAGTCATTGCGTTTTCTCATTTCACGTGAGAACACATAATTAAAATTGAACCTTACCTCAGTGCACAGTTAATTTCTTTGACTAAAAAGACTTGCCATGCAAGGGTTAAGAGATTTCACTTCTTCCGAGTCTAAAAGGTTGCATAATAACTTTCATTTCCAAACGACGTTCCAGCTGGGGAGTTTTTCTTTTACGACAGGTAAGCAGGGTGAATAAGGGAGGGATAGGATTAGGTCATAAATAGGGCAACTTTTTTGTTGTAGTAAAAATGGGAAAAGTTGCATCTATCATTCCCTAAAGTTGCATTTATGGAAATAAAGTTGCATTTATTTCTGATACACTAAATTCTAAATTAAATTATTCGTAAAAAATGAGAAAAATTCAAAATAGATTGACAATTTTAGTCGTGTACAACAGTATTATAATACATACTGAAATACAGAAGAACGTTGAATGGCCAATCCTTGCCAAGTAATTTCTTTAACATCGAAATACTGCGACAGCCGCTGTCATATAATGTGCTGTATCGGATAGTAGAAGCGCAAAATCCTTTCGCTCAACATTCAGAGATTTTAAAACGCCATCTACAAGGCGAACAACATATTGATGATCGACACTCCCCTCGCAAACTCTGCAGTGGATTACGCAAGTTTCCTCTGGATTATCAAGAGTGCCAACCAATGGGTTAAAGTACTTTTAGCCATTTATTTCACTTTCGTCTTAGGACGAACACCTTCTTACCATGAACTTGTTTGATCCACAATACTTCGGCGTTCACAAGATCAGACACACGTGATCGAAAGGTTGATTCAGAGAGCAAAAAATGAAACAGAAATTTGATATGAATTAATTTTAAGCTATATTTTTAAAAGTTGCAGCTGGTTGCATTTATGCATAAAGTTGCATTTATGCAAAAAGTTGGATTTATGTAGAAAGTTGCACATTTATGTTGCGGTTATAACTCACTTACTATACACCCCATGTAGGAGGAATTTTGGTTTTAGTACTTTACATGCAACGTAGAACGCGTGAAAAAAAGTTGCATTTGTTGCAAGAAGTTGCCCTTGTCATAAAATACTTCAGTCGACAAGGAATTGACAGCATTAAGATGAAGTAAACACAGAAACATTTCAATATCATGCTTTTTCATTTATTCTTTGTTTATTAGTTACGTGGCTAAACATGGACATCCCCAAAAATTAAAAATAATGTAATACGAGATGAATCCCGTGACAAGTGCCAGCAAAGAAGTACTTCATATGGAAAATAAATATTCAATGAACTCTTGATTTCTATTATATCCTGCTATGTTTGCATTTAACCCACTAAGTGGTTTCAACGAGATATCTCGCCCATCAAGATCTGATGAATTTTTCTAATGACGAGGTATCTCGTCATCAAGATATTACCGATATTTTATGATGACGAAATCAAGATCTGGTCACTTTCTTCTAATGATTGTGAATGTTTTCTTCGTATGACGAGATATCTCGTCTAAGGAGATCTGGCCGGTTTTACCAATGACGAGATACCTTGAGGAGGCACTAACCAGTAGGGTTAAATGGATTTTATATTGTTATCAATCAGTGGTTTCAATTGGAATTTTACTTCACATCTACTCTAATCTTGAATTCGTTCTTTCTTTATAGAAAGCATATGATCTTAATTCTTGTGTCACAACCATCGATCTTTTAATGAAATAGACGGAACATGTGCCCGTAGTTTCATGTTATTTCTTCCAGTTTCTCGGCTTGAAGATGTATTATGTGGTTGTGGGTAAAAGCATGAATCCGAAATTATTGATTGGTTAAAGTAATTATACACACCGTAATAAAAAAAAATAATAAAAAATATAAAAAATAAATAAAAATAAAGTAAATAAATACAAATATTAAAAATATATAAAAATAAGAACAAATAAAAATATAAAAAATAAATACAAACATAAAAAAAATATATTAATTTTTTTGTTTTTTTGTTGTGATATCTCTTGTTTTTCTTGGTGTTGCAATTTGGGTGGCCAGCAGTGTATTTACCTCTTCACTAACGATTAACAACAGTTTGTAAAATTCTCCGATACCGAAACACTTGTACGACAAACCTAGCAATACAAAATTTAATTAAATCGATTATTCTTTCAAAATACAAAAACGATATTCAATTGAATGAGAAAAGCTGCATCAAAACGAAATTTTCGTGTAATGGGAAATTTTACGATAATTTTAAATTCTTTATCCTTTAATACTTTATGCCCGATTAGCCACCGTTATGACAAATAATGAATTTTAATTCAAACATATTCTGAGAAGTTAATGCTTTGCGCATTATAAGCGCAAAACAGTTATCGGAATTAGGAATGAATATTTTGGAGATATTTTTAGCTTGATTTAACGGGGATATTAGAACGGGAAATATGCAGACGATTTTGCGAATTACGCATGTCTGAAGGAAAATGATAATTTTTCTTAGTAATTATATTTCCTCTTATGTTTAAGAGTTAAGTAGATTTTGTATGCAATATATCTATTTATAAATCGTTCTTGAACAGTTGATTATTTTTACTTTATCCTGTCTTATAGCGCGACTCGTGTGTTGGTTCGTTAGGTAAGTAATTTAATTAACGTTGAATTGTAGAAACACAACGGGCTATTGACAACTGTCCAGTATCAAACCCGAAGAGGATCAATCCGAGGGCAATACCCTTTAATTTGGAATCAGATAACGACAAGAACACCTGAGCTTACACCACTATCTCCACACAGGGCCACAACAGATTTAGCGTACACCACATACTTACGTTGGGTCGAGTTTTGAACTCGCAACCCTCTAGTTAATAATTCGCGTCTCGGCAAACTGGTCTACCGCTGTACCCAATTAACGTCGCACTAAAGTTACACAACGGGCTATTGGCAATGGTAAGGGATCAAACCCGAACAGAAAGATCAGTGGGCAATACCACGTAATTTTGAACCACGTCCTGATGAAGAGGTTACACCTGAGCTGGCACCTCACTTTTTAAACATACACACTCCGCTAACGTGAGGCCATTTAAAGTCACGACAGATTTAACGTGCTCCAGTCCCATATCACGACGGTCTTTGGTTGGATTCGAACTCACAACCCTTCGGTTGTTGATTCGTTACTCATCTAACCAGGCGTGGTTCAAAATTACGAGGTGTTGTCCTCGGATCTTTCCCTTAAGGGACTGATCCCGGACCGTCGTCAATAGCCCGTTGTGTTGCTCTAGTAAGACGTTAACTAAAATTACCATCACCATCTAACCAGGCTTCTGCGGTCCTATGTTGGTTTGGTAGTTTCGTAGTCGAATTATTAGGCAATTTGGTAATTTTTTAATTAACGTCGTACTAGAGCAACACAACGGGCTTTTGACGACGGTCCGGATGGTAAAGGTAATGGTAATTTTAGTTTACGTCATACTAGAGCAACACAACGGGCTTTTGACGACGGTCTGGATGGTAAAGGTAATGGTAATTTTAGTTAACGTCGTACTAGAGCAACACAACGGGCTTTTGACGACGGTCCGGATGGTAAAGGTAATGGTAATTTTAGTTTACGTCATACTAGAGCAACACAACGGGCTTTTGACGACGGACCGGATGGTAAAGGTAACGGTAATTTTAGTTAACGTCGTGCTAGAGCAACACAACGGGCTTTTGACGACGGTCTGGATGGTAAAGGTAATGGTAATTTTAGTTTACGTCATACTAGAGCAACACAACGGGCTTTTGACGACGGTCCGGATGGTAAAGGTAATGGTAATTTTAGTTTACGTCATACTAGAGCAACACAACGGGCTTTTGACGACGGTCCGGATGGTAAAGGTAATGGTAATTTTAGTTTACGTCATACTAGAGCAACACAACGGGCTATTGACGAAGGTCCGGGATCAGTTTTATAAGGATAATGGTAATTTTAATTAACGTCGTACTAGAGCAACACAACGGGCTTTTGACGACGGTCTGGATGGTAAAGGTAATGGTCATTTTAGTTTACGTCATACTAGAGCAACACAACGGGCTATTGACGAAGGTCCGGGATCAGTCCTATAAGGCTAATGGTAATTTTAATTAACGTCGTACTAGAGCAACACAACGGGCTATTGACGAAGGTCCGGGATCAGTCCTATAAGGCTAATGGTAATTTTAATTCACGTCATACTAGAGCAACACAACGGGCTATTGACGAAGGTCCGGGATCAGTCCTATAAGGCTAATGGTAATTTTAATTAACGTCGTACTAGAGCAACACAACGGGCTATTGACGAAGGTCCGGGATCAGTCCTATAAGGCTAATGGTAATTTTAATTAACGTCATACTAGAGCAACACAACGGGCTATTGACGAAGGTCCGGGATCAGTCCTATAAGGCTAATGGTAATTTTAATTAACGTCGTACTAGAGCAACACAACGGGCTTTTGACGACGGTCCGGATGGTAAAGGTAATGGTAATTTTAGTTTACGTCATACTAGAGCAACACAACGGGCTATTGATGAAGGTCCGGGATCAGTCCTTTAAGGCTAATGGTAATTTTAGTTAACGTCGTACTAGAGCAACACAACGGGCTATTGACGACGGTCTGGGATCACCACGTAATTTGTACCACGGTCAGATGACGAGGGAAAACCTGAACTGGCACCCCACTCTCCTAACTTCCACACCAACCCGACGTGAGGACTTTCGGCCATGACAGATTTAAGGTGCACCAGCCGCCTCTATACCATACGTTTACAAACATCCACGCACTGACCCGGATTCGAACCAGGAACCTTCCGATCTAGAGGCTGACGCCTTAGACCGGTTGGTAGGCTAGCAATCGAATTAACGCTGTACTGAAGCAACAAAAAGCTCTGCGCTAACGCCCGAAGAAAATCATCCCTTCCCGAGCTTAACTACGACGGAGAAGTAACAACAACAATTGCCAGACTGAGGACGATGCACCTCAGAGGTATGAAGATTTTGCCAGATGGATCAAGAACATACCCTGAATGCAGGCACTGTCCGGGCATACAGCTTAATCCCAAGAACCTCTTTAACTGCCCTTCCATTATTGCAGCACTCTTCAAGATAGACTTGAACTGTTCCAGGGTAATTGGTAATTGGTAATTTTTTAGTTAACGTCGTACTAGAGCAACACAACGGGCTATTGACGACGGTCCTTAATCAGTCCCTTAGGGGTAATGGTAATGGTAATTTTAGTTAACGTCGTACTAGAGCTACACAACGGGCTATTGACGACGGTCCGGAATCAGCCCCTTTCGGGAAAGATTCGAGGACAACACCTCGTAATTTTGAACCACGGTCAGATGACGAAGCAACACCTGAGCTGGCACCCCACTCTCCAAACTTCCACGCCAACCCAACGTGAGGACTTTCGGCCACGACAGATTTAAGGTGCACCAAGCCGCCTCTACACCATACGTTTACAAACATCCATGCCCGGACCCGGATTCGAACCATGTACCTTCCGATCTAGAGGCTAACACCTTAACCACTATACCGGTTGGTCGGCGAACTGTTCCAGGGAGACTCTTTATACGGACAAAGCTGTAGATGTGGCCTACGCAGTGCTCCACGCTTTTGGACCCATTTAACTATGCTCTCCCCGCCTCTCTCCCATCCTTTTTCAATTATTGCACTGGTCACACGACAACAACAACAACACTGAAGCAACATACCTGGCTATAGGCGATGGAACGAGATCCTCCCAAAAGAAAGTATTCGTGAACAACACCTCGTAATTTTGAACCACGGTCAGATTAGTAAAATGGGTCAGATCTTGTAGGACGAGATAACTAGTTTAAACCACTTGAAGGGTTTAGAGCGAATTAGTATATTCTGTAGAGCCTAATACCCATCTAATCCATTATAATTTACAAAGAAACGGGATGGAATGATGTAAAAAACAAATGTACCTTTTGCTACCGGAAATGTTAAAGGGTAAACGTGTGGGAAAATGTGCATTATTTACTCTCTTAGAAATAATAAACATTAAAATCTAAAGTCAGATTAAAAAAGAGTTGTTACTCTGAACATATTTTTATATTTAACTTAGATACAAAAGAAAAGAATACTTCAACAATTACTTGAAACCTTCCGCGAAAGAGACAAGGCACAAGAGGAAATGCAAAGAACGGAATTATCGATCCTATTTTTCAAAGTACAATCACTTCAAAAAGTAAGACTAAATAGCTGTGATTTTTTACGTCTTTTTTTAGGTATAAAGTCGTTTTATGTTTTGATAAGCCTTAAACCCAAAATTAAGTACTTTTAAGTGCAATAGAATTTGCATTTTTTTCACAGGAAATCCTCAATACCAAAGGCCGTGGTAGCCTGGTTGGAAGAGTAACGGATTAGCAACCGGATGGTTACGAGTTCGAATCCAACCGAGGACCGTCATTTACAAAGGGGCTTGTATACGTTAAATCAGTCGTGACCTCACATGTCCTCATGTTGGTGTGATGTGGTTTGGAGAGTTGGGTGCCAGCTCAGGTGTTATAACGTCATCTGACTGGTGAAAAATTACGTGGTAATCTTATGCAGCTGTTTTAAGAGTCCATGAGCAATTCTATTCGTCCATCAAGATTTTGCTAACTACAACATATCTCGTCGTCATGATATTGCTGATTTTTTATGGTGATGAGATCAAGATCTGGTCTGTTTTTTTTTCTAATGATGACATACCTCCTCCATCAATATATGATCAGTTTTCTTCTATTGGCGATATATCTCGTCGTCAAGGTATTGCTGATTTTACTATGTTTACGAGATGAAGATCTGCCCAGTTTTCTTCTAATGACGAAGTACCTCGTCCATCACAGTCTGGTCAGGTTCTATCTACTGGCGAGATACCTTTGCCATCTGGTTAGTTTTTTTCTAATGACGATGTATCTCATCCATCAAGGTTGGTCAGGTTTCATCTAAAGGCGAGATACCTTTTCCTTCATAAAAATCTGGTTAGTTTTCTTCTAATTACGAGGTACCTCGTCCATCAAGGTCTGGTCAGGTTTAATATAATGGCAAGGTACTTTTCCATAACCAAGATCTGGTTAGTTTTCTTTTAATGACGGGGTACCCTGTCCATAAATGTCTGGTCAGGTTTCATCTAATGGCGAGGTACCTTGTAAGTTGCCAAGATCTAGTTAATTTTCTTCTAATGACGTGGTACCTCGTCCATCAAAGTCTGGTCACGTTCTATCTACTGGCGAGATACCTTTGCCATCTGGTTAGTTTTTTTCTAATGACGATGTATCTCGTCCATCAAGGTTGGTCAGGTTTCATCTAAAGGCGAGATACCTTTTCCTTCATGAAGATCTGGTTAGTTTTCTTCTAATTACGAGGTACCTCGTCCATCAAGGTCTGGTCAGGTTTAACATAATGGCAAGGTACCTTTCCATAACCAAGATCTGGTTAGTTTTCTTTTAATGACGAGGTACCCTGTCCATAAATGTCTGGTCAGGTTTCATCTAATGGCGAGGTACCTTGTAAATTGCCAAGATCTGGTTAATTTTCTTTTAGTGACGAGGTACCTCGTCTCTCAAGATCTGGTCAGCCAGGGTTAAAGCGAGAGTTACAGAAAAGTGACTGGAATTGAAATAATACTATCAAGACATAACAAAAACATTTCTGTCCTTCATTATTTTCTCACGAGACATTTTTCGTTCATTATGGCTAACCGCAGGCAACACTACCAACGCTTGCCCCTCGAGTATGTCTCATTCCTTTCTTCCCGTATCGCTCCGTTTGGTATTCACAACACACATCGCTATCTGACGTAATATTCCATATCTGAAAACCAGAAGCGGAAGAAAGAGGCTTGGAGCGAAACATAAATTATGTATTCGTAACGTTAAATATCGTATCTGGTTTCGGAAATGCCAGAGCGAGATCCTTTGCCTTGAAACTTGAGGTCATTTGTGAGACTGATTATGGATGGATATTGTAATTTTTCAATGTGTTACGTAACTGATGGAAGGCGAGAAACGGGAGTTGCCTTACGTCATTATAAAGATGGATGTAGTATCAGGAAGAATGAATCGGTAATGCGTTCGGTGATTGGAAAGTGTGGTTCGTGATGTGGTTGGCAATGAATGAATGCAGCGGTAATTTGAACATATACAATATCGGATAAAAGTTTTTTTTTTCTGAATTCCTCTAATAACTGAACGATTTTTGACGATTTTGACTGCATATGTGCACTTGGAACAATACTAGGGGCATGAATGAAAAGTCGAGAGTGACAAAAATGCATTACGACTGCTTTGTCATTGTGACGGTTCTTCCTTAGGCGGATTTTCTAATCCTCTGCCTTGTCGTCCTCTAAACAGTAACACTAGTCCACGAGCATATTTCAACCTTTATTTACAAATTTCTTGACTATAGTATTTACAGGTTCAGACTATAATACATGGTCGGGAATAATCCCCTTCGATCTCCAGCGCAAAACAACGCGTCCTGCTTCCTCGATGGCCTTCGTGTAAGTCTCTTCTCTTTTCACCCCTCTACAAACGGGTTCCTTTCCCAATAAACCCGAGGGGGGACCCCCGTGGAGTTCGATTCTATGTCCATCAACCCGTCCCAAACCTGGTGAGGTTACGGGGAACTTCACAGTCATGATTTCAGAACTAGAAGAAACATCAAGAAGGTAATTATAACGTCGTGTAGACAAGGGATGGCAGTACCTTACTTGAACTTCGGACCGAGTGAGTACGAACACAAATCCAGGGGAGAGGGACCACAATATGTCGAAATTCTACGGTGCTGGGCGAGCTTTGGGCCAGTGTGACTTTGGATTGTGTGCAGTGAGGACTGAGTATAAGATGTCATTCGAAAGCCAACGAACAACGCTACAAATACTGTTTTAACTAGCAACACTCTCTCAATAGCAATAAATATCGAACTGCACTAAATAGTTCAAACTTTAAAGTGATTGCAGATTGTTCACATCAAATTGCTAAATATTCCTATCTGCTTCATTCATTCCACAAGTCAACATCAGGCCTGAGTATTGATGTCAGAATTACGCTTCGTGTTCCTCCACAAACTATCCATTTTTTGTTAGTCACCGACATCAATAAATTAAAGAATGGATGATTTGAGGTCATTTTAATACTGACAGTTCATTTGTAATAAAATTAAATAATGAATATTTGAATTATTTATTTAAAAGAATGATTATTAATACATTTCTGTCCAAATTCGTCTTATTTTTATTCATTTCATATGTAATATTCCCCACCTATTATTTCAAGAAGAAAGTGAGAAACTGAACTGCATTTTTAAGTACGTTATCCTACTTCATAATTGTTTTTCTCCAATGGATCTCTTTGGCAATTACTATTTAGAAATTGCAATCCTCCGATATTATATTGAGAAAGGTCAATTTTGGAAGTAGGAAATAGTCATGCTGCTTTAAGATATCCGAGTTCCGAACTATACCAGAATAAAAATTAAAATTCAAACAGATAAATTAAAATGACATAGAAGGGATTATTTTCGCATAAATCAAATTTTACAGAGATATTTTCGTGGCATGAACTACTCAAATCCCTTCGAAAAATAGGTTTACTGCTAAAACAAAGTTAATGATCCATTTTATTACTAAATCTCTTGCATTTACTGCAAAGAATCCCGATACAAATTTCAAAATTACTGGTCTTTTTTTGTAACTAGTCTACGCAGATTTAAATTGTTTACGTTATTTCAAAAGAAGGAGACATAAAAGTTCACTCTCTTTCCAAGAACGTAAAATAATTGAATTCTTCCGCATACTTCGGATGTCTTTTCACTTCTTTTTAGAAATTTGATAATCAAATTGGGCAGTTTAGGACAATTTTAAAAACACTTTTGCTTAATATCCGTTATGCATGGTTACAGATTTAAAAATGAAGCATTTCACGGTACAATGCTTTTATAAAGAGAGAATTTCCACTCAATTTATTTCCTTGATGGTTAAATATACGTTGTATTCCTTTTTTAAAGTGATTAAATTAACTGTAATTCCAAGAGAAAAAAAAATGGTAGATTTTTCGAGGACACAAACCGTAGCTTTGACGTGAATACTTGTACTTGATGTTGGATTGAAGAATATTAGGTAGGTAGTTAATTAACGTCGCAATGGAGCAACACAACGGGCTATTCGTGACTGTACAAGATATATACCGAAGGGAAAGATCCAAGGACAATGGCATTAATACTGTACCACAGTTAGATGTGACGATAAAAACACCTGAGCAGGCACCCCACGCTCCAAACTTCCACACCGCGCCAACGTGAGGACATTTGAGGCCACGACAGATTTAACATGCACCAACCCTCGTGTGCACAGCAGTCTTTAATTGGACAGACTTTCGAACTCTCAAACTTCCGCTCGGACTCTTCCAACTCGGATATCTCCCTTCGAGATTCGTCCCCGACGCCCCATATAACCTACCTTTACTCGAGTAGAAGGTATGGGAAAATGTTAAGCCAGTTGATTCGTTGGTTTCTCACCGTCATATATGACGTCACTCACTCATAGTGCGCATGCGTGAGAAGCATCAATATTTTACTGTATAGAGATTAAAAGTTTTTTTTATATGTCCTTTTCTTTACATTATGTAAAATGCTTTAAGGGGATATGCTACCGGAAGATTCAATTGAAGCCCATGTTAAAAAGGGGCTTCTTTATGCTCATGTTTCTCAGAATCTACTCACAGCATTGGTTTAAAATTTGGCACAGTTAATATTCAAAAACTTTTACATAGATAGACAGATGTTTTTGTAAAAAAATTATTTTGTTTACAATTTATGATGGTTATAATTTTTTTTTAAATTTTTTTATAAAAAGCATTATTAAGATTTAAAAAAAAAATCTAATCTATTATTCTCTAAAAGCATATGTCTATTTATTTAAAATCACAATATGTGTAAGAAAAAAAAGTTTCAAAGCAATATGTTTAGTAGATTCTGAGAAAAAGGTACTTGTAAAAAAAACGCATTTCGAGAAAACAGCGTTTAAAGTATAAAATAGTATATTTATCCTACCCTCAAATATAGATTTAAAAAAAATCCAGCACTATAAAAGGATGTGTCAGGTCCTTCAGCATCTAAAAAGTTATCTTCTAACTTTTTTTTTTCTTGGATTCTTTTTTTCTTGGACTCATTTGGATTCTGAGTCTTTTCAGTTTACAGTTAACAAAAACTTAACAGTTTACTTATACTTAACAGTTTCTAAAATTAAAGATAAATAAAATGCTTATATATATAACAGTGTAAGAACCGAAAACATCGTCGTCAATCGTTTTGCAAAAGATTTTTCAGTAAAGTTCTTTTTTTTGAAAAAATAATTAAAAATACTTCTAATGGGCGCATTTACAAAAGATGCCCACCATTCTAAAGGTAACATTTCAAATATTCAGAAACACTTAAAATCTCAAAATGGACTTTGAGGTCATTTTTTTTTTTGCCTTCCCTTTAAAAACAAATAAATGATTGCACACTTACAATTGCTTAAATGTCACTAACGATGAAAATTCTACAATCGAAAAATTTGCACATATGATAATTTTACTCTGAGGTACAGATATGCAAATACATATCTATGTTTTCGATCTAAAAGAATGTTCATTGTAATCCTGAAAATGTGCATTGTCTATTGTATAAGGTGTTCAGAACAGTTAATGGATAATCATTAATAAAATCTCCATTGATCGATCATGATGTAACGGACTGAGCGAGCTCGAGACTCGCCCCGTAAATGGTACTAAATATTAATACTTCTCACGCATGCGCACTAAGGATGCTACATCGACAACAAAACATCGATGTTCAAAATTCAAACATCGATGTACAAAATTCAAACATCGATGTTCAAAATTCAAACATCGATGTTCAAAATCAAAACTTCGATCTTCGAAATTAAAACATCGATGTTCAAAATTAAAACATAGATGTTCAAAATTAAAACATCGATGTCCAAAAATAAACATCGATGTTCAAAATTAAAACATCGATGTTCAAAATTAAAACATCGAAGTTGATCATACATCGCCACAAATCCATCGATGTTTTTAAACATCTATATTTTCAAACATCAGTGTATTTACACTTTTTCCCCCATTTCTTAAAACAGGTTTAAAAACCTCAAACATTAATGTTCGCCGGGGGTGGAAGGAGATTTAATTTGTCATTTGCTGTGTTTATTAATTTATAACTAAGATTATTTTAACTATCAAAATAAAGTAAAAAAAATAGTAGGAACAATTAACAAATCTTTTATTTTCAAATTGAATAATATAGAAGAAAATATTATTTACAACAATTTGACATTGGTATTACTAACTATAAATATAATTAGGTACGTACATAAAAAAATAATTATTGGAAGTTATTATTAATTATATATCAACGTATGGGGGAACATAAGAAACCTGTTTTTTATTTACTGTAAATAAAATATATTGGGAGCCGTTAATTATTATATGCCCTTAATTTTTGTTATTTACAGTTTGTAAAAAATTAGTTTGTTAACTTTCTCCACCTTAAGCCGACTTCTTTTTTCACTAACTATCCCACCAGTTATGGAAAAAACTCTTTCTGATGAGACGGATTTCGCTATCACTGACAAATACTTAGTTGCAGGGTAATTTTTCTTATTTTTTACTATAGCACTTTTTTTATTCAAAAATAAAACATCGACTACGTAAAAACTTCGACAATGTTAAACAAACATCGGCTCCAATAAATCGAAGGTAAATACATCGATGTTTTTATAAAACATCGATGTTTTGAAAACATCGACATCCCTAATGCGCACTACGATTGAGTAACGTCATAGAAGCCGGGAAGAAACCAACGTATCAGTGGACTTAAAATTATGCCATTGCTTCTACTCGAGTAAAAGTAAGTAATATGAGTAATATCCCAGACTATCACTGCCGACCGACCGGCATAGTGGTTAAGGTGTTAGCCTCTAGATCAGAAGGTTCCTGGTTCGAATCCGGTTCCGGGCATGGATGTTTGTAAGCGTATGGTGTAGAGGCGGCTGGTGCAACTTAAATATGTCGTGGCCGAAAGTCCTCACGTTGGGTTGGTGTGGAAGCTTGGAGAGTGGGGTGCCAGCTCAGGTGTTGCTTCGTCATCTGACCGTGGTTCAAAATTACGAGGTGTTGTCCTCGGATCTTTCCCTTAAGGGACTGATCCCGGACCGTCGTCAATAGCCCGTTGTGTTGCTCTAGTACGACGTTAACTAAAAATTACCTTACCTTACCTTACCCAGACTGTCACTAATAGTCCGTGTGTTGCTCCAGTGCGACGTTAATTAACAACCTACCTGAGCTATCGCTGCCCTCATCTTTACAGAAATACTCTCTCTCTATTTGCTTACAATACATAAAACTCTTTTTAACACATTGTTTATATAAGATTAAGAGGCCGACCAACCGGTATAGTGGTTAAGGTGTTAGCCTCTAGATCGGAAGGTTCCTGGTTCGAATCCGGGTCCGGGCATGGATGTTTGTAAACGTATGGTGTAGAGGCGGCTGGTGCACCTTAAATCTGTCGTGGCCGAAAGTCCTCACGTTGGGTTGGCGTGGAAGTTTGGAGATTGAGGTGCCAGCTCAGGTGTTGCATCGTCATCTGACCGTGGTTCAAAATTACGAGGTGTTGTCCTCGAATCTTTCCCTTAGGGGACTGATTCCGGACCGTCGTCAATAGCCCGTTGTGTTGCTCTAGTACGACGTTAACTAAAAATTACCATTACCATAAGATTAAGAGTTTCATTCTTTCATAACCGAAGGTTCTGGTTACAAAACTACGTCTTGTAATTACTTCTGTCAAAGCAAACGTGTCACCCTGAGACATTTCATTCAGAGTTTGCAAAAAAGAGTCGGAAAATCGTTAAAGGTCGTTTACGTGAGTTAGAATCCGCACCAAACAGCGTAATGAGAATGCTCTACTTTTTAGGGTTCTCATTGAGCAATTCCACAAGTTTTTGTTGAAAGACTTATAATGAAGTCTATTGAAGAAATAAACGTCTTTCATACCCTTCGTAGTTTGTCACGATTAACGAAGCAATGGATGATAGAGTGAAAGACATTTCTGTTATATAATTGAGTTAGTGTTGTATTGTGTGTTTTAAGAGTTGCGTGTTATTTGGGGCGAAAATAACGATGGCTTACAACTTTCTATTAACTCGTTTCGAAATTGGAAAAGCAATCTTGGCGTAAATCACGTTTCACTATTTAAAATTCGCCGACCAACTGGTTTGGTGTTAGACTCTAGATTGGAAGGTTTCTGGTTCGAATCCGAATCTGTGCATGGATGTTTGTAAGTGTATGGTCTAGTGGCGGTTGGTGCATCTTAAATATGTCGTGGCCGAAAGTCCTCACTTTGGTGTGGTGTGGAAGTTTGGAGAGTGGGATGCCAGCTCAGGTGTTGCCTCGTCATATGACCGTGGTTCAAAATGACGTAGTGCTGTCCTCAGATCTTTCCCTCATGGGATTGATCCCGGACCGTCGTCAATAGCCCGTTGTGTTGCTCTAGTGCGACGTTAATTAAAATTACCTTACTCTAAATTAAAAATTAATTATTTTACACACCCGAAAGTGGCATTTATTCTCTGCATATAATAGGGCAGTGGTAGCCTGGTCGAAAGAGTAGCGAATTAGCTTCCGAGGGATACGAGTTTGAAAACTAGATCCAACCAAAGCCCGTCGTGTAGGTGGGGGTATGTGCACGTTAAATCTGTCGTGGATTCAACTGTCGTCTAGTTGGTAGGTAGGTATTTAGTTAAAGTTGTATTGGAGCAACACAACGAGCTAGTGACGACTGTCCGGAATCGATCCCCCAAGAGAAAGATCCGAGAACAACACCACGTAATTTTGAACCAGGATCAGGTGACGATACAACACATGAGATGGCACCTCAATCTCCAAACTTCCACACCACGCCAACGGAGGACATTTGAGGCCACTGCAGATTTAAAGTGTAGCAGCCCCTTTGTACACGACGGTGTTTGCTGGAATCGAACTCGCAACCCTCCGATTGCCAATCCGGTACTCTTCGAACTGGGCCCTCGCAGCCCTGTTGTCTCGTTGAAGTGGTGTGGAAGTTTTGAGAGTGGGGTTCGAGCTTAGGTATTGATCTGGTCACTTGACCGTGGATAAAAATGACCAGGGGTTTGCGCCGGATCTTTCCCTTCGGGTTTGATCGCAGACCGGCTCCAGTAGCCCGCTGTGCTGTTGCAATGCGGTGCTAATTGAACTACCTACCTGCCTCAACAAATAATAAAGTTTCCAAACATTTCTGTAGCACTTTCTCTTAGATATATTACATGAATCCATCTTCGAAAACGCCGACCAACTGGTATAGTGGTTAAGGTGTTAGCCTCTAAATCGGAAGGTTCCTGGTTCGAATCTGGGTCCGGGCATGGATGTTTGTAAACGTATGGTGTAGAGGCGGCTGGTGCACTTTAAATCTGTCGTGGCCGAAAGTCCTCACGTTGGGTTGGCGTGGAAGTTTGGCGAGTGGGGTGCCAGCTCAGGTGTTGCTTCGTCATCTGACCGTGGTTCAAAATTACGAGGTGTTGTCCTCGGATCTTTCCCTTAAGGGACTGATCCCGGACCGTCGTCAATAGCCCGTTGTGTTGCTCTAGTACGACGTTAACTAAAATTACCATTACCAATTACCATTACCGATATGAGTTAGCTGAGACGTATCCTACCACTGCGATCGCCATTCATGCTTTTACATATGGCAGCACTTCTAACGACCTTTCACCTATTCAAAAATTACGAGGTGTTGTCCTCGAATCTTTCCCTGAAGGGACGGATTCCGGACCGTCGTCAATAGCCCGTTGTGTTGCTCTAGTACGACGTTAACTAAAATTACCATTACCTATTCAAAAATCGACTGACCCAAGATCGATTGTCTCTCGTTGGACGGCACTATAGTGTATTATAGATAGTGCGACTAACAAGAGAAGGCAGTCGAGTCACGTACTTTTGAACGAGTCTGTTAAATTAGGAGATAGTTGGTTATGTAAACAAATCCCTTTCACAATTGACGTCCTATCACGGAGTCTGGTTCTGTTTATTTCTTGGCACGAAAGCGATAACACTGATAAAGAGTTGACGGGAGAAAATCATCCACGTCAATTGCCATTCATGCTTTTACATATGGCAGCACTTCTAACGACCTTTCACCTATTCAAAAATCGACTGACCCAAGATCGATTGTCTCTCGTTGGACGGCGCTATAGTGTATTATAGATAGTGCGACTAACAAGAGAAGGCAGTCGAGTCACGTACTTTTGAACGAGTCTGTTAAATTAGGAGATAGTTGGTTATGTAAACAAATCCCTTTCACAATTGACGTCCTATCACGGAGTCTGGTTCTGTTTATTTCTTGGCACGAAAGCGATAACACTGATAAAGAGTTGACGGGAGAAAATCATCCACGTCAATTGCCATTCATGCTTTTACATATGGCAGCACTTCTAACGACCTTTCACCTATTCAAAAATCGACTGACCCAAGATCGATTGTCTCTCGTTGGACGGCGCTATAGTGTATTATAGATAGTGCGACTAACAAGAGAAGGCAGTCGAGTCACGTACTTTTGAACGAGTCTGTTAAATTAGGAGATAGTTGGTTATGTAAACAAATCCCTTTCACAATTGACGTCCTATCACGGAGTCTGGTTCTGTTTATTTCTTGGCACGAAAGCGATAACACTGATAAAGAGTTGACGGGAGAAAATCATCCACGTCAATTGCCATTCATGCTTTTACATATGGCAGCACTTCTAACGACCTTTCACCTATTCAAAAATCGACTGACCCAAGATCGATTGTCTCTCGTTGGACGGCGCTATAGTGTATTATAGATAGTGCGACTAACAAGAGAAGGCAGTCGAGTCACGTACTTTTGAACGAGTCTGTTAAATTAGGAGATAATTGGTTATGTAAACAAATCCCTTTCACAATTGACGTCCTATCACGGAGTCTGGTTATGTTTATTTCTTGGCACGAAAGCGATAACACTGATAAAGAGTTGACGGGAGAAAATCATCCACGTCAATTGCCATTCATGCTTTTACATATGGCAGCACTTCTAACGACCTTTCACCTATTCAAAAATCGACTGACCCAAGATCGATTGTCTCTCGTTGGACGGCGCTATAGTGTATTATAGATAGTGCGACTAACAAGAGAAGGCAGTCGAGTCACGTACTTTTGAACGAGTCTGTTAAATTAGGAGATAGTTGGTTATGTAAACAAATCCCTTTCACAATTGACGTCCTATCACGGAGTCTGGTTCTGTTTATTTCTTGGCACGAAAGCGATAACACTGATAAAGAGTTGACGGGAGAAAATCATCCACGTCAATTGCCATTCATGCTTTTACATATGGCAGCACTTCTAACGACCTTTCACCTATTCAAAAATCGACTGACCCAAGATCGATTGTCTCTCGTTGGACGGCGCTATAGTGTATTATAGATAGTGCGACTAACAAGAGAAGGCAGTCGAGTCACGTACTTTTGAACGAGTCTGTTAAATTAGGAGATAGTTGGTTATGTAAACAAATCCCTTTCACAATTGACGTCCTATCACGGAGTCTGGTTCTGTTTATTTCTTGGCACGAAAGCGATAACACTGATAAAGAGTTGACGGGAGAAAATCCTCCACGTCAATTGCCATTCATGCTTTTACATATGGCAGCACTTCTAACGACCTTTCACCTATTCAAAAATCGACTGACCCAAGATCGATTGTCTCTCGTTGGACGGCGCTATAGTGTATTATAGATAGTGCGACTAACAAGAGAAGGCAGTCGAGTCACGTACTTTTGAACGAGTCTGTTAAATTAGGAGATAGTTGGTTATGTAAACAAATCCCTTTCACAATTGACGTCCTATCACGGAGTCTGGTTCTGTTTATTTCTTGGCACGAAAGCGATAACACTGATAAAGAGTTGACGGGAGAAAATCATCCACGTCAATTGCCATTCATGCTTTTACATATGGCAGCACTTCTAACGACCTTTCACCTATTCAAAAATCGACTGACCCAAGATCGATTGTCTCTCGTTGGACGGCGCTATAGTGTATTATAGATAGTGCGACTAACAAGAGAAGGCAGTCGAGTCACGTACTTTTGAACGAGTCTGTTAAATTAGGAGATAATTGGTTATGTAAACAAATCCCTTTCACAATTGACGTCCTATCACGGAGTCTGGTTATGTTTATTTCTTGGCACGAAAGCGATAACACTGATAAAGAGTTGACGGGAGAAAATCATCCACGTCAATTGCCATTCATGCTTTTACATATGGCAGCACTTCTAACGACCTTTCACCTATTCAAAAATCGACTGACCCAAGATCGATTGTCTCTCGTTGGACGGCGCTATAGTGTATTATAGATAGTGCGACTAACAAGAGAAGGCAGTCGAGTCACGTACTTTTGAACGAGTCTGTTAAATTAGGAGATAATTGGTTATGTAAACAAATCCCTTTCACAATTGACGTCCTATCACGGAGTCTGGTTCTGTTTATTTCTTGGCACGAAAGCGATAACACTGATAAAGAGTTGACGGGAGAAAATCATCCACGTCAATTGCCATTCATGCTTTTACATATGGCAGCACTTCTAACGACCTTTCACCTATTCAAAAATCGACTGACCCAAGATCGATTGTCTCTCGTTGGACGGCGCTATAGTGTATTATAGATAGTGCGACTAACAAGAGAAGGCAGTCGAGTCACGTACTTTTGAACGAGTCTGTTAAATTAGGAGATAGTTGGTTATGTAAACAAATCCCTTTCACAATTGACGTCCTATCACGGAGTCTGGTTCTGTTTATTTCTTGGCACGAAAGCGATAACACTGATAAAGAGTTGACGGGAGAAAATCATCCACGTCAATTGCCATTCATGCTTTTACATATGGCAGCACTTCTAACGACCTTTCACCTATTCAAAAATCGACTGACCCAAGATCGATTGTCTCTCGTTGGACGGCGCTATAGTGTATTATAGATAGTGCGACTAACAAGAGAAGGCAGTCGAGTCACGTACTTTTGAACGAGTCTGTTAAATTAGGAGATAATTGGTTATGTAAACAAATCCCTTTCACAATTGACGTCCTATCACGGAGTCTGGTTATGTTTATTTCTTGGCACGAAAGCGATAACACTGATAAAGAGTTGACGGGAGAAAATCATCCACGTCAATTGCCATTCATGCTTTTACATATGGCAGCACTTCTAACGACCTTTCACCTATTCAAAAATCGACTGACCCAAGATCGATTGTCTCTCGTTGGACGGCGCTATAGTGTATTATAGATAGTGCGACTAACAAGAGAAGGCAGTCGAGTCACGTACTTTTGAACGAGTCTGTTAAATTAGGAGATAATTGGTTATGTAAACAAATCCCTTTCACAATTGACGTCCTATCACGGAGTCTGGTTATGTTTATTTCTTGGCACGAAAGCGATAACACTGATAAAGAGTTGACGGGAGAAAATCATCCACGTCAATTGCCATTCATGCTTTTACATATGGCAGCACTTCTAACGACCTTTCACCTATTCAAAAATCGACTGACCCAAGATCGATTGTCTCTCGTTGGACGGCGCTATAGTGTATTATAGATAGTGCGACTAACAAGAGAAGGCAGTCGAGTCACGTACTTTTGAACGAGTCTGTTAAATTAGGAGATAGTTGGTTATGTAAACAAATCCCTTTCACAATTGACGTCCTATCACGGAGTCTGGTTCTGTTTATTTCTTGGCACGAAAGCGATAACACTGATAAAGAGTTGACGGGAGAAAATCATCCACGTCAATTGCCATTCATGCTTTTACATATGGCAGCACTTCTAACGACCTTTCACCTATTCAAAAATCGACTGACCCAAGATCGATTGTCTCTCGTTGGACGGCGCTATAGTGTATTATAGATAGTGCGACTAACAAGAGAAGGCAGTCGAGTCACGTACTTTTGAACGAGTCTGTTAAATTAGGAGATAGTTGGTTATGTAAACAAATCCCTTTCACAATTGACGTCCTATCACGGAGTCTGGTTCTGTTTATTTCTTGGCACGAAAGCGATAACACTGATAAAGAGTTGACGGGAGAAAATCATCCACGTCAATTGCCATTCATGCTTTTACGTACGGCAGCCTTATCCTAACGCTCTTGCTCATATATTAAGAATTCAACTGATCAAGATCGACTGCCTCTTCTCTAGAGCTTATTGGGAACATTGTGCTGCTATGGACTTGATTGTCGACATTACAAATCTTGACAACTTTGCGAATATTTCTGGGTAGTGGTAATTCAATAACTAGAGCAACACAACGTTCTATTAGCGGCGGTCTGGTATCAATCCCCAAGTGAAAGATCCGAGGACAGAGCATTGTAATTTTAAAGAACAGTCAGATGACCAGAATGCTTCTGGGATTTGCTTTGTCTAAATATGAGCAGTCTATGAAAGATCCCCCTTTTCTCGTCGCCTATAAAACAACGCTTGCAGCAAAGCGAAAGAGTCTTGCTTTAGATAGAATGGTAAGAGAATTCAAATATTCTTCAAGTAAAAACAGAAATAATTTGTACGTTTAGTAAATTGATTAATGTGAATTTTATAAGTTTCTAATATCTGCTGGTTTTTCGTTATAGAAAACTTTGAAGCGAACTGGACTGGACTGGACATATCACAGGAGGATTTCACGCTGCGAACAAGGACCGTTCCATTTATACCTTGGCGTGGAATTGATGATTGGAAGTTGGAATTTTGATATTTTGGGGTGGGGGGATGTGCGTACCTTCATATTCATCAACAATCCTGTACTTTTATAATATTGATGAATTAAACACGACTGCAGTTGGCCGACCACGACATACAATCTCTAAGAAAAGTCTCTACCTCTTTTCGAAAAGGATCGTTTTAACAACTGAAGTTTTCAGACAGAGAATATGCCTTTAAAAGACTTGCAAAGAATAGAGCTAATGAAAAACTCACTAGCAAACAATAGTTTTTTTGATTCCTCAATTAAAATACACGCACATTTTTTCCAAATGATGATTTTGATAAACTTTTCTACATCTGACCAGTTTTAGTATGAACTCAGATGAAGTATTATTTATCGCAAGACAATAGAGAATCATGGATATTTAGTATTTTTTCTTCTAAATAACTTTTTCGGCATACCTTTTGTGAATATTTCACACTTTTACATTCGGAACTTTCGTAAAGCTAAAAATCAATAAGCTTAATTTCGTTACTATATACTGTGTATTTACTTTCTAAAAAATATAAACTTGCTTGAAATCCAAACACTAATGTTATAAGTTGACAGGTAAACATTTCCATTTTAAATACGATACAAAAAAATGTGGTTCAAATATCCTTTTATATTTTACGAATGATACAAACGTACTTGTACACTGAAACCTGATTAATCAGAATTTGAGGTATCATAAGAGTATTTATCTTCTTGAGAAATAATTTTTAACGTGTGTATAAAAGAAACAGTATACAATGCATATGTGGGTAGGTATTATCATCGTATTGGAGCAACACAACAGGCTACCGGGATCAGTCTCGAATGGAAAGATCCGAGGACTCTATCATTTCGAACCACGGTCAGATGAAGAAGGAAAGTATGTGTTGATACTAGCTGAAGCAATAAAACTGGTTTATCTGCATTAATAACCCTCGAATAACATGGAATTCGAGGGTTTATTCGAATTGAGGAGTAATTCATAGCTTGATAAAAATGTTATGAGGCATCCTTGAATAACAGAAACAATTTTGTTCCCTATGGACACTCGATAAAAGAAATTCATCGTATCCATTAAAACTCCTGAAATCTAACCTTATGTATCTGGAATTTTAAATTATAAGACTTAACGAAACGTTGTTTTTAAATTGCATGAAACATGTATCTCGAGTAGTAACATTTATAATAATGCGATATAAATCAAGTTATTTGAGGTCTCTTTAAGTTCGAGAGAAAATCCGCGTAATTTGAACCTGTTGTGACGAAGTCTGTGGCGAGGGAAGAAAAAAAACAAGCATTCGGCGGAGAAACTGCCAAGAGGTCAAGCCAGACGCAGAGAGGTCACGCCGCGTATGAACTCAGACCGCGAGAGTTAACGAGCTGGCGTTGGTTCGAGGGATTGAATTTCGGCCAAGATGGAACGAAGGCTCTTTGTCGCGAGGCCGATCAGAAAGGGGGAAAAGTTAATTTCCCCTGCTTCCACATCATCACAAGAACCCGCGGATGCTTTATGTTCGGGCCGCCGTCCGCTAATGAAGCTACCGGCGAAAGAGAAAAATCAACCGATTTTGAACAGCCAACAGCGAGACGACAAGTGTGTCGAATGAAAGAGAGGGGGGCCAACAACCCCCTGGAACTTTCGGAGTCGAGGGAGGTTTTTTTTGGAAGAAGAGAGGAAGAGACCGAGGGATCAAACTGATCCGGCTGAAGTTGAACCGTTCTCGGTTTTTTGGTCCGATACCCCGTCTCTGGAGACGTGCCGAGTCGCGACAGCTGTTCGTGGATTCAGAACGGATTGCTCAAACTGGGATTCCGGCTATCCGTCGCGAAAAAAGCTCAAGCCTGAGCTGATACTGTGCTGCATTGCACTACCTATCGAACGGATTGCCCAAACTGGGATTTTGTCTATCAGACGGGAGAAAAGCACGACCCTGAGCTGCCGTTTTGCTGACTTCGCACACGCGTGCGAGAACTTTTGGAGAAGCTCACCCGAGTCTGATAATCCAAATCGGAGTTCTGCGAAAAGGACAATTTACCATTTCGGTAGAGACTCTCCCACTCTGTAAAACGCCACCTACCAAATTCCGTCAAGGTTATTCCTTAAGTGTAAATAAAAACATATTAATCAAGACCATTGCGAACATTCTTATGTAGTAGATGTCGCTTCCATCCCTAAGACGTCACACTGTGGTGTCTTCCGAGCTTAGTAAAAGACGACTCCGTCTTAGACATTGGGATCCAGGGTATGAAAAATCATGTATTCATAACATCGGATTTGTTTGATTTAAGGTGTACTTATACACTAAAATATATATATTTTAATTTTGACTTTAAAAATTCTGTTTTACCAGCAAATTATTGGATTATGCTTAAAATCATTTCATCGAGAAAAAAACCAGATTAAGCTAATTATTAATGATTTAATTTAGATATAATCAGGTAATTGGCATGTGTTTTGAACAGTAATATCTCGAATTCTAATACGTTCAGAGTTACAGTTGCTCTTTTAAATTATTCCTAATGTTTTTCTTCGTGTTTTGTACCTCTGTCAAGATTCTTGAGGAAATGTTTTTATTAATTATTTTAAATTATATAATAATAAAATTATTAAAATTATATTATTTAAGGAATCAAGATTTTTCAGGAATTTTAGCATTTTAAAATCAACTCAAATTTAATTTCTAAACTAAAAACTCTGACTGAGGTTCATAACATCATCCACTGTATTATAGAGATTATGACGTTGCAAAATAACTGTAATAGTTCAATTCATTGTCGATCTATCACTGTTGGAACAAAGCATCGTATTGCAAATGCAGTTCTTTAGAAAGCGAGTTTAAAGTTTTGGAAACATGTTTGTACCGGGAGGTGATAGTACCTAATGGAAAACCCTTGTAACTAGAAGAGTATTCCAAATATTTACCTTGGTTTCGTTTAAATGTTAAGAAATATTTTGAAACAGTATAAACCAAATCAATATTTTGGTCAATTTTCGTGATTTCTAGTTTATGCATTCACCTTAAATCAGATTATTTTTATTTAAATCGGAATTTTATGATTTTAATTCATTCGTTTCCCTTGAGTTTCAATATGTCGCACATGACACACTCAAAACAGTAGATGGTTTGATTTATGTTAAACATTACTTTATATGATGTTTTAGGAAATATAACAGGGTAAAGTTTTGATACATTAAAACAGGCCTCGAAATATATTTTTTAATATAGGTGCACCTTGTGCACCTAAGGTTTTAAATTAGGTTCACAGATTATATTTTAGATGCACAGGTTATATTTTAGGTGCACATTTAAAAAAACGTAATAAAAGAGCATTAATGTAATATACTAGGGGGCTCCGCCCTCTGCTCGCTTAAGCTCGCCCACCCCCTGTAGAAATTTCTCTTTTTCAACTTTCACACTTCATAAACTCTAAGCTAATAGCCGCATCGGCAAAAAATCTTGAAAGTTCTTCAGGGAATACGATCAAGAACAAACCATGTTAATTTCGTAGTTTTCCGATCCGTACGTTCTTTGGAAACTGTTTATGAATCGAGCTAAACAACACAGTTATCAAACCTGCAACGGCAACTTTTTTTAATATGGAGAGAACCTACTTTATTAGTATGGTAGGTTTACATAGATATATATATAAGTAGTAGATAGCAAATAAAAATATTTAAATATCTAAATTCTCCCTTCTCCGGTGCACGGCTGTCGCGATAGTCGCTTCAACAGAGCTATCTGGAAAATTTTTCGATGACGATGATTGGAAAGTTCTGGTAGCAGTGACACAAATAAACCTTCCTCCTGTATAACCCGTTACGACCCAGAGATTTTGTTTTCGCATAGTGTGTATTTAGGAATTTCAATTATGTTCCTTTAGAGCGAGATGTAGATACTAATATTTTGTTCAAACGTCAAAGTAACATAATTAACAAATAAATAAATAACATAATTAACAAATTAATTTTAACGTTAGGTGCACTGCGTGCACCTAGAGGGAAAAAATTAGGTGCACAATTTTATTTTCAAGTGCACAGTGCACCTGTGCACCCGGGTATATCGAGCCCTGCATTAAAACATGGCACAGGAGGGCCGCTGTAGCGTTGTTGATAGAGTAACGGATTAGCATCCAGAGCGTTTCTAGTAAGAATCATACCAAAGACCGACGTGTATGTGGGGGCCTGTTGCACGTTAAATCTGTCGTGGCCTCAAATGTCCTCACTTTGGGGTGGTGTGGAGGTTTAGAGAGTGGGGTATCAGCTCAGGTGTGGTTCTCGTCATCTGACCGTTGTTCAAAATTACATGCTGTTGTGCTTTTCCATTGGGTTTGATCCCGGACTGTCGACAATAGCCCGCTGTGTTGTTACAGTGCGACGTTAATTTGAATACCTACCTAGCTATCTTAGCATAGGAATTGGCAAGGTTAATCACACAAAGTCAATACAAAAGCACTCGAGCGGCTTAGATTGTTTTGACATCGACGCATAACCTGTGACATGACATTTTTGGATATAGATATATAAGGCTGCACACGGGGACTTGTGCACGTTAAATCTACCGTGACCTCAAGTTTTCTCGTGTTCGATGGTGTGGAAGTTTGGAGAGTGGGGTGCCAGCTCAGGTGTTCTAGTCATTTGACTGTGAATTAAAATGGCGAGACGTTGTCCTCTTTCCGGGGTTTGATCCCGGACTGTAGTGAATAGCCCGTTGTGTTGCTCCATTGCGATGTTAATTACAATAGGTACCCATCTACCAAAATCTCAGAGATATAACGGTGGGTATTGAGTTTACGAGCAATGTGTTCCAGACCAGTGAGGGAGTATAATCCAGTGGTGCCACATACCATAACTTCTAGGGACGGATCAGTATTAGAATACCGATACGGTATTTTTTTTCTGTTACTATTCATAATTTTGATCTATTGTATATTTCGTCTAAGAAATAATGTAGATATTATTTTGTATAATTACAAATTTACTATTTAACAGTCGTTTTTGATGAAAAGTTGTCACAAACTTTAAGACAAGCGATATGTGTTTAAGACTGCTGAACGATCAACGACAATACTTGCTTAACATAATTTTTGTAGCGTCTAAGCGATTTCAGTTTCACAACATTGAAAAAAAAACAAGCACTTTAAATAAAAACATTTATTGACCAATGACAATGAACATACAAATATCTATTCTTTTTCATTAAGCAGTTGTTTGAAATCTGAAGAGTCAAATCCACAAACAGAAACATTTCACAAGCAAATCTTTCAATCAGTACTGTTACAGATGCATACAAATTAAAACAAATTGAATTTTTTTGTTGATTGTTAATGGCAACTAACACTGTTCTTCCAATTAATCCTAATTAAAATTAAAACCAATTCCCTTTGTACGTGTTTTTTAATTAAATAAAATGGATTTGAATTCTGACAGGGAAATATTTGATTATCTTTCCGAGTAATGGTGAACCACAAGCGAACCATGAATCGCAACAAGATAGTAAAATAGAGAACTAGCTCTAAGGATATCGAAAATATGAACTAACAGCAATGAAATGAGTTACTTGGGGAATTTAATGAATGGAACTTAGCAGTTTCAATTTTACCCATTCAAAACAATAACCTGAGAAAACAGTCAATTAAGATTCAGAAGAAGAAACCCCCGATAATTTGTATTCAGCTTGTAGAAGAAACATTCCCTTGTCAATGGATGAACCACCGAGGTTGGCTAGTTTGAACGGTGGCAGGTCAATCACGGCTTACTTCCCTGGGTAGACTTTCTTTGGCAACTAACTAGGAAGACACTGTCTTACAATGGAGGTGGCAGAGGGTGCATGAGCATGGGGTCAGGATTGTGATACCCGGTGTGGTGGTCTCGACCGATCTTCAACAAATCCGTCAACTCCCTATGCAGCCTGGGTCTGTCCTCTTGGTGGTTCTTCTTCGGGAAGTCGTAGGCACCGAATCCCCTGGTGTCACCGGTTCCTGCGAATCCTCCAATCCTGACCATGGTCATGTTGAGCTCCTCCTGTGGGCGGCCGCCATAGGGCTGCTCGTAGGACGATAGGCTCTGGTCTACGTTGTTGGGGTACTGGTAGGGAGATGGGTTGTGGTACTCGGAAGAGTAGGGGTCCTCCTGGTAGGGTCTGGAGTCGTCGTGGTAGGCGCTGGAGCTGTCGTGGTAGCGTCCGGGGTGGTCATCTGCGACCGGGTAGGTCTCCGTGACCACTTGGCGTTCGTAGGGCAGGAGAGAGGTGAGCCTGGGCCATTGCTGTAGGTGGCCTGAGGTCCTCCAATCGTAGCTCTTGTGCACTCCGCTCTGTCCAGAGGCGAGGACAAAGAGGAATAGGCAAGGAATCAAGATCTGGAAGAAAAAAGACGTTAATTACGTGTTTTTTTTTACGACTCAAGACATTGAACCTACCACCAAAACGCTAAAACCTCCAAGTGGTTTCGATGAGATATCTCGTCCATCAATTTCTGACCAATTTTGCTAATGATGAGTTATATCACCTATAAAGATGCAATCAATTTACTTATAGATGAGGTATCTTGTCGTCAAGATGTTGCTGACTTTTGATAATGACGAGATCGAGATCTGGTCAGTTTTGCTGTAATGACGAGATGTCTCGTCCATTAAGATCTGACCAATTTTGTTAATGACGAGATATCTAGCCTATCAAAATGTAACCATTAGTAATGATGTATCTCATCGTCAAGATATTGCCAACTTTTTGACGATGACGAGATCGAGATCTGGTCAGTTGCTGTAATGACGAGATGTTCGTCCATTAAGATCTGAACAGTTTTGCCAATGACGATATATCTAGCCTATCAATATGTAACCAATTTTACTAATAATGTATCTCATCGTCACGATATTGCCAACTTTTTGACGATGACGAGATCGAGATCTGGTCAGTTGCTGTAATGACGAGATCTCTCTTCCATTAAGATCTGAACAGTTTTGCCAATGACGAGATATCTAGCCTATCAAAATGTAACCAATTTTACTAATTATGAGGTATCTCGTCGTCAAGATACTGCCGACTTTTTGAAGATGACGAGATCGAGATCTGGTCAGTTTTGCTGTAATGACGAAATACTTCGCCCATTAAGATCTGGTCAGTTTTGAAAATGATGGGATACCTCATCGAGGCAACCACCAGTACGGTAAAGGCCGAACAAAGGGTGATAGTGAGGTGTGATTGCCATGCATAAAAGGCAATACATGACATAAAACATCTCACATCCGACTAGTGGACAAAAATGGCATGGACAAAAGTGCAAGAAAATGGAAGTTCAAAAAAGTTTTTTACGAAAAAAAGAGGAAAAATGTTTATTGAAGGTGTAACGTCGTGAGTAGCATTTACGTGGCGAGTGGCTTGGATACAATTAATAGGACTATTAAAAATACAGCACATTAAATTAGTTACTAAAGATATACATAAGTTAAGGTTATTTCGAGGTTAATAGATGGTATATACAAATATGGTTTCAGTCCCACGGCTTCATAAGAGCAGACTAGCCCTACGTCCGTTCACGTTTATGCGTTCAACGATTCTTTCTTTTCCTCGAGAGAAGACCCCCGTTCTTCCGAAAACCGCTATAGTTCAAAGACAAGGGGATACCCCTATCCTGTCATCAATTCGCCAGCCGATTCCCTTCGACGGTGAACCCACGTAACAGAGGAAATCTCGATAAGTACCACCATGAAAGCTGTCAGAGAGATCCCCTACGACGTTACAAAGGTATAAAAAGTATTTTTGTTTTTTAATTTCCAATGGTGGGTACAAAAGACAAAAATACAGAACAAAAGCAATGTAAAAAAAAAGGCAACAGAAAAAAGTCTAGGGACCCAGATATTTAAAGTATAAACACGATATTTTTTCGACGAGGTATCTCATCATGCAAAACTGATTTGATCTTTACGAACCCGATATCTCGTCATTAAAAGAAAAATGGCGATCTTGATCTCGTCATTATAAAAAAAAATCGGTAGTATTTTGGCGACGAGATATCTCATCATTGGCAAAATCTGTCAGATCCTGATGAACGAGATATCTCAACGAAAACCTGTGGATGGTTAAAAGCGAATTCGTATATTCTGTAGAGCGTAATTAATATACATGAAAAAATAACACGACGCCAGTAAAAACTACAAGAGTGAATTTCGAATTGATATGTGATAGATCATTGGTAGCGCCAATTAAACTCCAAATGTTTTGGAAAGGTGATAAACTATATTTTAAAATAACCCCGACATGTATCGTGGGAATTTGTGCAACAGGAAGTACAATCTCCGTTTCTCGTTTGTTTTCTTGCACATGAAAATCCCTCTCTTAAAAGCCTTTTCGATACAACCGGTAAATTAAGAATTCATTCCACCACAAAAATAATAATGCCATCTGCATTTTTCTTGTAAGCAAAAAAAAATTAGCACAAGAAACAGACACAAACATAAACGTAGTAAAATAAACTTTATGATGAGGGCAAAGTATCAACCGTAACTAATAACAGTTTTCAGATCCATAAAGGAGTTAATAAAGGAAATTATCCCACGATTTCTAAGAGGCCTCGCCCAAGTAACCTACTAGCGAAACCCGCGCCTTCCGTTAAGTATGAATTTGTTTACGGAGTTCATGAGAAGGTGATGGTTTAACGAAATAAAAACTAGCCTTTCGAAGTAAAACTTTACGATTGTGAAACAAGATCTATGATAGTAATGTCATTTTTATCGGAGGTAGCAAATAGAGCAAACGAGAGGTCCCGCACATAGCTAATATTTATGATTATGCAAATTGGTTGAAGAGACGTTTCTCACTTTTCATGCTTTACTTAACTCCCTGGTGGTTGTCTCTGCAAGGTATCTCGTCATTATCATTATCAAAGCGACCAGGTCTTGGTTTACGAGAATCTAGTCATTAGAAGTAAAATGAGCATATCGATCTCGTTTTCATAAATGAAATCGGCAGTATCTTGATGACGCGAAATTTCGTCCTCAGCAAAATTGATCAGATCTTGAAGGACGAGATATCTCGTCAAAACCGCTTGAAAGGTTAAAGTCCCTTTTAATCTAAAAAAATATTAATATCCACATATAAAGTATTTCATGTACGCGAACTAAGCAAGTGTATGAAAGGTAGTATTCCAGTGGAAGTAGAAATACTACATTCAAGTGGAAGCAGAAATACCATATGGAATTATGGTATTCTACATTCAAGTGGAAACTGAAATACCACATGGAATTATGATATTCTACATTCAAGTTGAAGCAGAAATACCACATGGAATTATGGTATTCTACATTCAAGTGGAAGCTGAAATACCACATGGAATTCTACATTCAAGTGGAAGTAAAAATAGAACATTCAAGTGGAAGCAGAAATACCACATGGAATTATGGAATTCTACATTCAAGTGGAAGTAGAAATACTACATTCAAGTGGAAGCAGAAATGCCACATGGAATTATGGTATTCTACATTCAAGTGGAAGTAGAAATACCACATGGAATTATGGTATTCTACATTCAAGTGGAAGCTGAAATACCACATGGAATTATGGAATTCTACATTCAAGTGGAAGTATAAATACTACATTCAAGTGGAAGCAGAAATACCACATGGAATTATGGAATTCTACATTCAAGTGGAAGTAAAAATACTACATTCAAGTGGAAGCAGAAATGCCACATGGAATTATGGTATTCTACATTCAAGTGGAAGTAGAAATACCACATGGAATTATGGTATTCTACATTCAAGTGGAAGCTGAAATACCACATGGAATTATGGAATTCTACATTCAAGTGGAAGTAGAAATACTACATTCAAGTGGAAGCAGAAATGCCACATGGAATTATGGTATTCTACATTCAAGTGGAAGTAGAAATACCACATGGAATTATGGTATTCTACATTCAAGTGGAAGCTGAAATAACACATGGAATTCTACATCCAAGAGGAAGTAGAAATAATACATAGAATACCACATTCAAGTACATGAAAAATTTATTAGAGTCAGTACGTATTTCCAATACCATGCTTGGTATACCTCTTTCATTATACCACAATAGCTTGTGGACGTGCCTTTTAATTATGGGACATGGTGATCTTTATATATCTTTCGTTTTTTACTACTTGAGTAAGGTTTAATAATTTAAAGAGTTGTGTGTGTTTAGTGTGAGGAAAATATTTCCTTTTTGATGTTCCTCATTGGACGAGGGCTCACCCTAATTTTATACATCAATAGCAAAAGTCGAAATTAAGACTCATCAAAATTGGTACAGAATTTCACCCAATTATTACAAATTTTTATATATTTTGTAAAACCTTCCAAAATAAAGGACTTGAAAAGGTCCTTTTTGGAGGAAATTCAAGCACAGAAATTGATTTGAAACATTTTTGTTGTTCTATGGGAAGAGAGTTGATGTGTTTCACAAACTCTGGACCGTAGTTGTGTTATGAAGTTCACAGCTATAGTCCACTGGATATTACCTTTAATAAATCGATAAGGGACCACAAGACAAAGAATAAATTGTAATGGAGTAGGTGCAATCGGTAACCCGAACTGACAGACAAGTGAAAAAACATAATTACTCTTTCATTACAATAACAGTATCATTCAATCTATACTCTGTCATTTAGTGCTTAAATAGATCACTAGATGTCGCTCCTATTTCAAATATTGTTTAATGCGTGCGACTGTTTGGACCAGGGGTTGCCAAACTTGACCATTAACTCCTTCATGAATTTTTTATCAACTCTCTCTGATTTATTTATTTGAAACTCATGAAAAGAAGCGAATGATTTCAGATAGTTAATTTATAGTTAGTGTTTATTGTATGTATTGGGTCATCCGGAAAGTTCTGCGCGTTTTTTAAGATAAATACCAACGAAGCAGTAAACCAAAACAAAGAAAATCTCATTGAATCACTTAAGCCTCATTTTGCTCTATGACTTTTTGCCATCTTCCTGGTAGCTGGAAAATTCCTTTTTTTTATTTAAAAGTCATTAGGCTTATTTGTAAAGAAGTTATCGAGGTGCTGTTTGACAGTCTCCAAAGAATTCAACTCCTGACCGTTCAAAGAATTTTGAAGTGACCTGAAGAGGTGAAAATCTGAGGGGGCAAGGTCTGGTGAATATGGCGGTGACACAAAACATCCCAACCATACTCAATAAGTCTTTGTCTGACATTCAGCGAAATGTGGGGTCGAGCATTGTCATGCTGGAAGACAACACCTCGACGATTGATCAGTTCTAGCCTCTTTGCTTCGATTTCTGTTTTTAATACAGCCATTTGAGAATAGCATTTTTCCGAATTTATTGTCTGATTTTGTGGCAACAGTTCATGATAAACAATTCCTTTGTAGTCCCACCATACAGAAACCATTTCTTTTTTGGGATGCAGTCCCTTCTCGATGTTACTTGGGGAGGTTCATTTGACTTACCCCATGATTTTTTCACTGTAACCATTCTTGTATAATATACACATCTCATTTCCAGTAATGAGCCATTTCAAAAAAGGATCTTCTTCATTTCGTTTCAGCAAAGAATGACATACCGAAATTCGAGCAAGCATATTCTGCTGTGTTAAAGTATGGGGTACCCATACATCGCGTAGCAGCTTGTATATCCAATCTTCTTCAGATTATCACGAACTGTACTTTTTGGAATATTTAGTCCTGATGATAGTTCCTGAACAGTGTAACGTGGAATTTCAGCGATATTATCTTTAAAAGATGCTTATGCTTATAGGAAAAACTGCTTATTAACTAAGCATTTTTTCCTTTCTTAAAATAAAAGAGCATAATATGACGAAAATGAACTTTCTGGTTCTCCATTCGTAGCATTGCAGTAAAACAAAAATTATGCCATATCACATGCTATAATTATGCAGTATAAGCAGAAAAGACCGAATTTCAACATCTGTTTCAATCTAGTTCATTCCTTATCAGCGACAGCAAAATAATAATAACAAAGCTAGTTTCGATTTGAAAACGCATAGAATTTTCCGGATGAGCCAATATTATATTGAAGCTTAAAGTTGAAGGGATCCGTTTTTTTTGACGTCCTTCCAATACATATTTAATAGGAAGGATAAATGATGTATAAAATAATAATGATGACAAATGATGTTCAACTTATGGATAACGAAATAACAATAATACAATACATGAAAATAAGACTTTTAATTACTTAGTAAACGATTTACTAACATTGTCAATGTCAAGAGTGTTGTGCTTCGTGACTTTTAAAAAGACTATCAAATTCAAAATTAGTGTTTCAGTCTTAAAATCGTCATGGAATTCTATATTACTCTTAACTGCGTTGTCATACAGGTTGGAGGTAGTTCAAATTAACCGAATTAAATACTACCCGTACAATGTCTTATATATTTTTTATCGTTCCCCGAGTTCGAACCAACCCCTAACAATGTTATATCGACCACTTTTGCGACCACAGAACACAGCACTCGTGTAACAATGAGGGAGAAACCAACATCTGTTTAAGAAAATGGCGTTACCCAAAATGTTTTCGTTGAAATACTAGTGTTCCAGTTGATATCTGGAGTTCTGGCTTATTGTTGTTCTGAATTCTTATGATGCGTAGTGTACCAGAGAAAACACGAGGCTTACAGAACTAAGACTAATAATTCAGGATGTAAAATAATTTAACAAGGACAAAGATAGGACTTGATGATGAAATGGCCGAATGGATAAACTTTATTTTCGAAAATTAATTTTATATTTTAATGATTTTTGTTGATATAAATTTCTACTTATATGAAAGCAATACCAAACCCAACAAGGGTCAGACAAAAATGGAAACAGCAAGCAAAGAGAAATTAGATTTCCATATTACATTGGGTTAGTTTTGGGTTTTATGATGCATATTTGACCAAGCTGAGCCAAACACAAGACAGACAATGTCAAGTAATTGTGAAAAGAAAAGATAGAGAGGAGAATATATATAGAGATCGATCGATTGGACAACCTGGGGTTATGATTACCATGTTGACCAGAGGTAGTGAACCCCATGGGATAAGTAAGGATCACTAGGGTACCTTAGATTCGTGAAGCCCGTACACACCTATAAAGGATGTGATCCCGGGTATTACATTTGGTACGATACGGCTTTGAAATTACATTATGTATGTATTCCATTGGGTATGATACGGTCTCATAGAAAATTTAGAATTGGCATATTGTAAAATTATAGATGAGACAGAGAGAGGTAAAATTAGGTAATTTTTAATTAACGTCGTACTGGAGCATCACAACGGGCTACTAACGACGGTTCGGGATCAATCCACAAAGGGAAAGATCCGAGGACAACACCACGTGATTTTGAACCACGGTCAGATGACGAGGCACCACCTGAGCTGACACCCCACTCTCCAAACTTCCACACCAACCCAACGTGAGGATTTTCGGCCATGATAGATTTAAGGTACACCAGCCGCATCTACACCATACGCTTACAAACATCCATGCACTGACCCGGATTCGAACTAGGAACCTTCCGATCAAGAGGCTAACACCTTAACCACAAGACCGGTTGGTCGGCGAGAGAGAGAGAGAGAGAGAGAGAGGAAAGAGAGAGAGGAGAGAGAGAGGAGGGAGAGAGGAGACAGAGAGAGAGGGGGAGAGAGAGAGAAGTTATAATTGTGTTATCATTAAAACATACTCTGAGGATTAATATTATAAATTTTAACTATCAGCAGTAGAATTCTTAAATCACAACAATCATTAATTCTCAGCCGGTTGCTCTTTCAATTTAAAAGGATCAATGACAATGTATCATGTCTGTAGGGTAAAGTGTATAAGTTAGTTAAAAAAAAAATTTTGAGACAATTTTTTTGAATCTTTTTGCCTACCCTTGCACCTATACTCCTCTTGTTTCCCTTAGGTCCAGTGCCGACCAACCGGTATAGTGGTTAAGGTGTTAGCCTCTAGATCGGAAGGTTCCTGGTTCGAATCCGAGTTCGGGCATGGATGTTTATAACCGTATGGTGTAGAGGCGGCTGGTGCACCTTAAATCTGTCGTGGCCGAAAGTCCTCACGTTGGGTTGGTGTGGAAGTTTGGAGAGTGGGGTGCCAGCTCAGGTGTTGCTTCGTCATCTGACCGTGGTTCCAAATTACGAGGTGTTGTCCTCGGATCTTTCCTTTAAGGGACTGATCCCGGACCGTCGTCAATAGCCCGTTGTGTAGCTCTAGTAAGACATTAACTTAAATTACCAATTACCTACCCTTAGGTCCATTATTACCCTTAAAGAATCATCAGCGTACACGTTGAAAACGGTGTTCTACTCTAATTATAGGGATTACTGGTAAATAAACAGTAAAAGTGCTGTAAGAAGAACACACCATCTCCAAAAACCACAGTCACGTTGGGTTGGCGTGGAAGTTTGGAGAGTGGGGTGCCAGTTCAGGTGTTGCTTCGTCATCTGACCCTGGTTCAAAATTACGAGGTGTTGTCCTCGGATCTTTCCCTTAAGGGACTGATCCCGGACCGTCGTCAATAGCCCGTTGTGTTGCTCTAGTACGACGTTAACTAAAAATACCAAAATACCAAAATACCATACCAAAAACCACAGACAAGTGAAAAAAGAAGTCAGTGTAAAAATAAGTGCACGTTTAGGTTCTGCAGAAAAAGGGTTCATATGAATAAGCGTGATCAAAACGCACATCGTAGTCTTAACCGCTGAAGCACATGTTTAAAAGAGGAAAACTGTAAAGAAAACAAAGTCGATAATGGATTAAAAGAGACGCTTTCTTGAACACCGCTCTAATCGTTAATCTATCTCAGACAGCCGGAGTGCGAAAACTGTGACATCACGCTCAGGGGACCGTGTGAGATTTAACGATTGGTTGATTGTTTCAGGAAGGTAGGTAGGTGCGTGAATTTACGTCGCACTGGAACAAATACAACGTTCTATTGGCGGGGATTAGGCCTGACAGTATATTATGATTTTAACCACTGTCAGATTTCTAGATGAACACCAGCGCTGGCTCCCCATTCTCCAAACTTCCACAGCATTCCAACGTGAGGAAGTTTGAAGCCACGACCGATTTAAGTGCACCAGCATCTATATACGACGGTCTTTGGTTGGATAGAGTTTCAAGTTCGCAACCCTCCGGTTGCCAATCCGCAACTCTACGAACTGGGCTATCGCGTTCCCTGGGAGTTAATGGTTTCATCCTCCATTGGAATATGGATTCAACAGGCGGGAGTACTTGTGTCTACACATAATTCTCTTAGGGGTGGTTGGAATTGGTAATTTTTTGGTAATTTTTAGTTAACGTCGTACTAGAGCAACACAACGGGCTATTGACGACGGTCCGGGATCAGTCCCTTAAGGGAAAGATCCGAGGACGACACCTCGTAATTTTGAACCACGGTCAGATGACGAAGCAACACCTGAGCTGGCACCCCACTCACCAAACTTCCACGCCAACCCAACGTGAGGACTTTCGGCCACGACAGATTTAAGGTGCACCAGCCGCCTCTACACCATACGCTTACAAACATCCGGACCCGGATTCGAACCAGGAACCTTCCGATCTAGAGGCTAACACCTTAACCACTATACCGATTGGTCGGCAAGGGGTGGTTGGAAGAGTAACAGATTAGTAACTGGAGGTTTGTGAGTTCGAATCCAATAAAAGACCGTAGTGCAGAAAGGGGGATTGTGCATGTTAAATAAGTCTTGGTCTCAAATGGCATGGTGTATGTGAGGTTAGGAGGTTCTCCGGCCAACACAGGGAGGAATGTCTGGCAGAGGGGACATCTTCTGGGGACGTTGGCTGGGGTGGCTGTGAAAGGTCACCCCGGGTCAGGAGGAGAAAAAGGGGAGAGGAAAAAGGAAGAGAGAGATTCGACCCACGGAGACCGGAGGAAATGGACGTGAGGGGCTCTCTCCTGCTGTTGTATAATATTTTTGCTGTGTGATAAACTGGCGCAGCCAGCCAGGATCGATGGTGGAGAGGGACGCTGGATGCCGATGACCAAAGCGGTGGAATGAGCGAGGGACGTGATCAGGCGTCAGGTGATGGAAAGACATCGAGCCTGAACGGAATTGGACTTGCATAGGAAGAGGGATCCTTTTCGCAACCTGGAGCATTGTTTGGTGCGTTCCAGAAGCGTTGGAAGAAGCGATCGACGAGGCCGTATGCCGTATGATGGAATAGAAGAGATCCTGGACGTCCACGCCGGTAGAGTCATCCTGGAGATGCGCTTGGTGTCTACGAGGGGCGAGGGAAAGAAAATGCTGGTTCGAGCGTCCTGCGATGGAAGGAAAATGCTGGTTCAAATCCTACCGACTGCGCCAATTTATCACGCCTCACTTTATCTCTACCTCTATATCTCTGGTGAGTGTGACTGTGGTTCGTTTCATCTACTGGAGAGGGCAATACTTCATAGATATATATCATCTATTTTTATTTATCATTCTAGGTTATATAAGAATACATTTCAATATAGTGGAAAACAGCAGCAAAGAGCTCCTCATGGCCGTTCTCCCTCGTCTCCGTGGGACGCATTCTCTCTTTCTTTTTCCTCTCCCCTTTTGCTCCTCCTGACCCGAGGTGACCTTTCACAGACACCCCAGCCAACGTCCCTAGAAGATGTCCCCCCTGCCAGACATTCCTCCCTGTGTTGGCCGGAGAACCTCCGAACCTCACAGTGTAGAAGTTTTGACAATGGGGTGCCGGCTCAAGTGTAACCTCGTCATCTGACTGTGATTCAAAATGACGCGGTGTTGTCCTCTGACCTATCCTATCGGGTTTGATACCGGAGCTTCGTCAATAGCCCGCTGTGCTTGTTCAGGGCGACGTTAATTAAACCACCTACCTCATTCACTTAGAAAGTTTTATGGTATGCAGGTCAGCTTTTAATAGAGAAGCATAGATCATAAATAATCTTCCTTTGGCAGCGGTAGCCCGGTTGGTGGGGTAGAAGATTATTAGACAGATTTGTAGAAGATTAACAACCGGAGGAATGATAAAATGGTAATTTTAGTTAACGTCGTACTAGAGCAACACAGCGGGCTATTGACGACGGTCCGGGATCAGTCCCTTAAGGGAAAGATCCGAGGACAACACCTCGTAATTTTGAACCACGGTCAGATGACGCGACCGGAGGAATGGGAGTTTGAAATTCTATCCAGCCAAAGACAGTCGTGTACACCGGAGACTGGTGCATTTTAAATCTGTCGAGGATTCTGATGTCACGTTAGCGAATTTGGAGATCGGATTTCCAGCTCAAGTATTAAGTCGTCATATGACCGTGATTCAAAATTTTGAAAAATCCTTGGAGTTCTCTTCAGGATGGAGCTGGTTAATGTTTCATCGCCAATAGCTGGTTAATGTTTCATCGTCAATTGCTGGTTAATGCTTCAGTGAGACATTAACTCAACTAAATACCTACCTCCAGTGGGGCTTTTGTGGCTCAGTGAATATGTTCACTGAGTCAGCAACTTGCAATTTGTAGGCGTCGGATTTACAATTCCTGTCAGGTGTATTCCTCCGTGGGTGTATTTTTCTCTTCTTTGTCAGTTCAACTTTCACTATAAGAGTCTATTAATTGCTATTGTATGTCCTGTGTATGGCGCAGCAAGGTCAAATATGTATTAAGCATGCTTCATCGCCAATAGCTGGTTAATGTTTCATCGTCAATAGCTGGTTAATGCTTCAGTGCGACATTAACTCAACTAAATACTTACCTCCAGTGGGGCTTTTGTGGCTCAGTGGATATGTTCACTGAGTTAGCAACTTGCGATTTGTACTCGTCGGATTTACAATTCCTGTCAGGTGCATTCCTCCGTGGGTGTATTTCTCTCTTCTTTGTCAGTTCAACTTTCACTATAAGAGTCTATTACTTGCTATTGTATGTCCTGTGTATGGCGCAGCAAGGCCAAATATGTCCATTGCGCCAAAGGAACAGCTAACTAACCAACCTATCTCCATCGACGTAAACCGACCAACCGGTATAGTGGTTAAGGTGTTAGCCTCTAGATCGGAAGGTTCCTGGTTCGAATCCGGGTCCGGGAATAGATGTTTGTAAGCGTATGGTGTAGAGGCGACTGGTGCACCTTAAATCTGTCGTGGCCGAAAGTCCTCACGTTGGGTTGGCGTGGAAGTTTGGAGAATGGGGTGCCAGCTTAGGTGTTGCTTCGTCATCTGACCGTGGTTTAAAAATACGAGGTGTTGTCCTCGGAACTTTCCGTTAAGGGATTGATCCCGGACCACCGTCAATAGCCCTTTGTGTTGCTCTAGTATGACGTGAACTAAAATTACCAATTACCATCGACGTAAATGTGGCAATTTCAAATCGACCTCATACCTCACTCCGGCAAGAAAAGTGACACAAGTCAAAAGATTTTTTTGATGTTATGTCATTGAAAAATATGAGGTGCCCCAGCGTGTTACATTACTATTCTATAGAATATAGTAGAAATTAACACCATAAATACCTACCTTAAAATTACAAGAAGTTTATACTATTTTAATATAAGTTTTATATTATCCTTTAAGTTGATGTTTCTCAAATTCTGCAATTTTGAGTTGTGTCACTTTTACTGTCGTGGTGCGATATATTGGAACGTGTAAGTATTAGAATTCGTATCGGGATTATCATCAAGTATTGATTACATTATTAGAGAGATCTTTTAACGTAATCCGAAGATTAAAATGTGTCATTATTCCATGAGGAAAACGAGCCGTCTATACCGCAATTTCCTAAGGCATATAAACAAAATAACCAGGAAATTAAAGGTGCTGAAGCACGTCATATTTTCTTCTTCTCAGGTTACGCAGAAGGCAGGAAAAAAAAGGAATCATACTACAAAACCAGTATGCATTCCGCGAAACATATTAGATCAATTACACAGCTTTTTTCTCCAGTGTAATTCGAGTGAGAATGTCCTAATTCAATTTACCCAATCTCTCCCTTCGTGATCTCAGGTTCAAATCAATTTCAGTTTATCAATGTAAGCGTTTTGGGTTTCGTTCTGGTGCTGCAAATAGTGGTAATTGAACACGCTATTATAGCACACGCGATTTCGTTGCAATCTTTACTGGAGGAAATTGCATCTTTGTGCAGTTGAAAAAGGACAGAATTGAGTGGCTATATAATTGAAAAAGGACTTGTTTGTGTGAATATAAATTCAGACACACACGTCCTTTTTCAATTATATAGCTACTCAATTTTGAAGCCTTGTACGATTTGTTCCGTAGATTTATTGTGATAACTAATAGAAATTTTTATAAGTAAGATATGAGGCACATTTTTTAGTAGTTTTAAGTCTTCAAGCTCTCTTAAAAAGGTTCAAGAGTAGAAGAGTGTTTGTAACTTTGAGTATTGTATAAATGCATAATACCTTTGCATAAATGTAAGTATATAGAATTCAAAATGTTACCACGGTTACCACTTGTTTGTCCACATGCCGGATAATTATCTTTTACGCGAATGCCAAATGATTATCTATTGCGTGATCGCGAAGAATTACTATTTGTTTGAAGCTTTTTATTTTTATTCTTTAGACGTTGGTTGTGTGGAAAAATTTTAAAAAGATATCTTAAAATTTGGGTTTTGATTCAGAACTGATCGTCTTAAGAATTCTTCAACTAAAATAGATGTATACCGATTTTAACTTTATGCAAACTAGCTGTATGTTCTCAGACTATTGTTCAATAGATATAATTGGTCAAATGCCATACGCCGATGTAAAATACTATCTACACTGTTTTTTCTTAGAATTTACCGGCTACGAGCTGAACATTTCTTTTTATTGAATATTTTGTTATGTTTATTCTTGTGTAAAGGTAATTAAAAAAAACCTACTATACTATTTTAATACTGATTAAACTTTTAAAGACATGGATCGGCCACAAAACAACAAAACTTTTCCGTTGCCAAGCAACTGTGTTTGTTTAAGCTTTTCTTTTTAAAATTTATCGTCAGCAAGCTGAATAATTATTCTATGGAATTTTTTGTTATTTATATTCTTATAGAAAGGTTATTTAAATAGAAAATTGACTAGTATTTTTAAATTAATTAATTTTTTGAAGACATTGACCGCTGCATTGATGCCATAAACGCCATTCTCTTATACCAACATATATTTGTCAGTTCTTATTTATTAATTCTAAACATGAAGTAACACATATTAATAACATTTCTAAAGTCTTAACCTGACGAATTTTGAAGACACCAGTATGATTATGAGTAATTTCATAGATAATAGTGACTGTAATAAAAGTGTAAATGTTCATTATTGTTGTGGAGCAGGTATGTACAGACCACAGAAAGAGCGGGCCTCATGTGGACCTCAGTTGATTTGGTGGCGTCCCGCCTCACCGTGCATTACTTTAACTTTAACAAGTCATGTAAAACTCCATTACGAGGTAATGCATCAAAATGTGCAAGGCTCTTTCGGTCAAGATATAACAGTGAGCAAACTTTTTTGGTCGTGAATATTAATAAATCGAACAATAGGAACCGCTTGACAAATGGAAATTTCGAACCAATTACAACAAAAACCTAACCAAATATTTAAAAAATTGGTAAATTAAAGCAATGGCACGCAATCAAATTGAATTCTTTATGTATTTTCTATTTTTTCTCTTTTGTAAAAAAAAAAAAATGAATAATACCAACAATAATAAATAAGAATAATAAATATCAATAAATAGGAATATTTATCTGTCAGTAAATATAAATAATAAATATCAATAAATATAAATATTATCTATCAGTAAATATAAATAATAAATATCAATAAATATAAATAATAAATATCAATAAATATAAATAGTAAATATCAATAAATATAAATAATAAATATAGTTATAAAAAATAGTAAATATAGTTATAAATAAGTTATAAATATAAGTTATGAATATAAATTATAAACATAAATTATAAACATAAATAATAAATATAAATAATAAATATAAATTATAAACATAAATAATAAATATAAATAATAAATATAATCTTGTTAATAATAACTATCGATAAATATGAATAATAAATATCGATAAATATGAATAATAACTATCAATAAACATAAATATTAAACATAAGTAAAAATAATAATATATGACATAATTTCATTCTTTTTTGACAGCCCTCTTAATGTGGTATGAACCTATGTGTCCCTAAATATTAACAAGTCTTGCATCCCTATTCTAGAGTAATTGGTTTCGAGCTATATTGCAGACCTCTTATATTATTTTCTGATCTCGTATGTAGATGTAGCGGACATCTTATCCGTTAGTATCTTAATCTGTCCACGGAAGCAAAGGCTGCTGTATGCTTCAGAGTGGAAGTTGAGAAGTAGACCGTCACTAAAACGGTTAAAAAAAAAAGCACCACAGCACCTAAAAAACCAGCTTTCACTAATCTCTCATTTCAAAGATAACAATTGACACCCTGCTTGTAAGGGAACGAATTAAAATAGGCGTATTCTTCCTTGAAATGCTGGCACCAAGTATCAAGCTGGATTCTGCAGATCTGCATATTTGACGAATGGCACAAATACCAGTAACGTTGCGCAATTTTGGTTTCCATTTGTGTATTTCCTATTGTTTCCTAACAGCGCCTTAGGGAACTGTCTGTTTTCACTGATACGCTTAATTGAAGTTAGACGGATTTCTCCCTCTCTCTGTTGTGGTATTGTTCTTGGGTGAACCAGCCAGTAATTGATCGATTAGCGAACACTATTCGTGAAAAAATTGACCTACAGCTAATTTGTGGTTACAAGTTATACGCTTTTTTGTGCTTGTCTGGAAAGGAAGGTGATCAAAATAGGCTATAACATAATTTTTTATTACTTGATGATTGAACCCTCCCAGTGGTTGTCTTCCAGGGAGCAGAAAGTGCTTAAAACTGTGAGCTGTACGCCTCAGAAAAAAGTCTTAGTAAAACAATTTTTCCTTAACTTTATCAAAATTTTGCCCGATTGTTTTTTTTTTAAGAATGTCCTACAGGAGCTAGCCTCTTAGTTACAGAAACCAGTTCGAAACTGTCACCAGTTCCGTGCAAAGAACAGCTGGTTTTTCTTACGTGGATTTTGATTCCCCTTGGAATTATAGGACAATTCTGACTCGAAGGTATCTCCTCATTAATAAAATTGACCAAATGTTGTTGTACGAAATATTTAGTTGAAATCACTTAGAGGGTTGATTGAGTAACATTGGAAGGTTGTCAATTGTTGATAGACGGACTGGTTAGTTCCCCTGTTGCTTCAAATAATTCATATAGGTCTAGTAGTTTTAAAGTTCCACAGTCACAAAACTAACATATTTTGTGACACCTATACCTATGGTTGTATTTTTTAATTGGTTTGTGACTAATTATTTGCTTCATGTGAGGTTCTGAGGTTCTCTTATCAACACAGGAAAGAATGGTTGGCGTAGGGAACGACGGATCTTCTAGGGACGCTGGTGGGTGTGTTCTTGTGAGGTCACAAGGGTCAGGAGGAGGAAAGGGGACCAGGGGAGACGGTAGAAGACGGATTGACGAGGGACTCTCTGCTGCTATTGTAATATGTATAGATGGTTCTGTAATATATATACAGATAATCAAGACGGTATATAATAGATGTATGCAGAGTCACCTATGAGTAAGTGTGGCCCTTTCCAGTAGATAGCACGAACCGCACACTCGCCATATTGCGAAAAGAGGTGGTGTGACACTACATGAGAGCTAGTGTACTTAGACCATTGTTTTGTTAAGTAACACAAAGTTTTAAATTACTTTTTTTGCATGATAGCACATCTCTCCACAAAACAAGACGATAAACGTTTGTCATGTTGTCCAAATGGTGTAGCAATTTACAATGCAAACTTTATTAAACTTTCAAAAATTGTTTGTATAATATATCGCAATGCTTAATCAATAAGCATTCATATGTTATTAAAGTATACCGCTTTTGTATTAGCAAAATTTGTTGGAAACCAATTTACAAAATAATAACCAAGGAATATCAACAAACAATAAAATATAAAACGATAGCCTTAACTTTGCTGGGAAAATAATTACTTAAACTTAAAAATCAATTTATAAACATCACAATTTTTTACTTCCCCTTCCAGTTTTTAAAATTAACGTTTTAGTTTCATTCAAAGATTACAAGTTGATATTAATTTTTTTACTTTTTAATATGGTAACGTTTGGTAGGCAATTAATTCACTTCATACTGGAGAAATATAACGGGCTATTGGTGACGGTTCGAGATCAATACTGAAAATTTTAAAAATGGAGTCCTGTTCAAGGGTTGAATGATAAGTTTTTACTGTGAAAATATTTAGCCAAGCTGCGCCAATCGCACGGCAGACAACATCCAGTAACGAACATACACACACACGGAAAGCTTTACTGGCACCGTAGACAGAAGTACACAAAGGGAGAAATTAAATCTGACAGGAATTGCAACTGAACCGTCTATAAATCCCCGGAGGTTGCTAGGGATGTGGATAAATTCTTTATGGTAGATGGGTACTTGCATTAACGCCGCACTGGAGCAACACAACGGGATAATAGTGGCGGTTTTGGATCAATCCCGAAACTTTTAAACATGGCAAACTGTTCTATCGTTGAATGATAAGTTTTTACTGTGAAAATATTTGGCCGAGCAATGCCAATCGCACGGCAGGTAACAACAAGTAATGATCATACACACACGGGGAAAGCTTTACTAGCACCGTAGACAGAAGTACACAAAGAGAGAAATTAAATCTGACAGGAATTACAACTGAACCGTCTATAAATCCCCGGAGGTTGCTAGGGATGTGGATAAATTCTTTATGGTAGATGGGTACTTGCATTAACGCCGCATTGGAGTAGCACAACTGGCTGAAGGTTTGGGATCAATCCGGATTGCCCGATGCAATTTCAATGGTAATGTATCAATATGAAATAAAAGTTCACAAACAATGCGAACAAGATTATGGGTTGGTTGAATTTTTAGGCTCAAGGGTCATATTCGATCAAACTGTGCCAAACATTAAACAGACTATGTGAAATAAATATTGAGATAAATCTTACCTTCATTAACACTTCTGCATCAAAACAATGAGTCATTTCAAACGGGAAATAGTTCTCAACCCACCAATCTCTAGGTGTAACTGAGATAACTGAGATCAAGAGTCAAGAGAGTAACTGAGATTAATCGCCTCTTTCGTTGAACTGTGCCCATTCAAAACAAATTAACTCGTAAAGAGCAGCGATATTAACCAGGCGTAGGCCACATTTGTTGACTAAGTTACAAAAAAGTACCTGCCCGAGGGAAGTGTGGAATGCATGACCAATTGCAGAAACTGGAATGGTTTTCTTTCAATACAAACCTGTCATAACACCGAATGTCGCAATAAAGTCATTGAGCATTTTCATATGCCACATCAATTAATGATTTCCACTCTTTGATCCGGACCATTATGTTTTCTGGGAATCCCTCAAAAGCAACAAGCACAATCGGAACGTGAGTTACATTGTAAACATTTAATTCCAGAAGTAGGCCAATAACCCTTCCCACTCGGGAAATGTGAATTCATTTTGCGGTTTAAGAGGTTTGTTTTTCACTATTTTTTCAGAAGTTTTTAATGTTTACTTCGGGGAGATGATGTGAAAGTGGAATTGGTTTTCTACTGTAGGAAGGTGAGTATATTAGGTCATTGCAAACTAGTAGGTACGAATGGTAAATTGTTTGGGTATTTCTATTGGAAATTTTGTTGATTTCAGAAGTTCTTCACGTTTTGTTTTGTATTGTGGTTGATTGATGCTGTTTAATAAGCTTTCTTTCGGCTTATATAAAATGACTAGACACTCCGTGGTTAGCCCGGCGTTTTTGACTTTTGAATAGGAAGTAGGAAATAAATTTTTATAAAATAAATTACTTTTAAAGTGTTTATAAGCCCCTGTAGCGATTGGGGTCACGGTAGCCCGGTTGAAATTGTAGCGGATTCATTTTAAAAGTGTTTAAAAACTCCTGGAGACTATTAGTATGTTTTAAAAATTAATAATATGTAGCTGGCCATCGCTTTGACGATGTCTGGTGTTTAATCTTATTGGCGTTTGTCAATAAACTATTTTATCGATTTGGAACTCATCGTTGGAATTTTGTATTGACAAAAAGTGCTGAAATCGTAGTTAAAAAACAAGCCAGCTGACATCACGTTCAGAATATATATTCAGGACAGACTACATATTGCCGAAAGTATATGTACGGATGAACCTCTCTGGGGATCTTTTGTGGGTTTGTAACGTAGCGTTTCGTAAAAAAAGTACGACATAGAACATGATTCCAAAACTTTAATAAATGAAGCAGATGTAAAAAACTAGCAAGACGAACAGCGCAGGTGATAACATTTATAAGATATAATTCCATTCTCTATAAATAACATATATGGTAACGTTTTTCTTTTTAATTTTTAGTTTAATTGAAATAAAAGTTTTTTCATTGTGAGATAGTTTTTTATCAAATTCTTTTTACGATTCATACCTGTCCGTTATGTTTTGTTTTAAAATACATGTCTTCTCTTTATAAAACTTAAAGTGATTTGATTCTAAAATAAACAAATATTATTTAAAAAAAAAACTGAGAATGTAAAAATAGTTATTCAACACATTTTTATGAAATAAATATTTTTATGTTCAACTTTTCTCTGATGGTAATAATAGAATAGGCACTGCATTCATTCTGCTTTGTGGCAGAAAAGTGAGTCTCAATCTGTAACAAGGAATTTAAAAACTTCAGTTATCCGCTACTAGAAGTTTTTCCTCAATCATTTCCTCAATCATGACGACGATAAGGGACTGATCCCGGATCGTCGTCAATAGCCCGTTGTGTTGCTCTAGTACGACGTAAACAAAAAATTACCAATTACCAATTACCAATTACTCAATCATTTAGCCGTGGTTTGGGGAGAGTTTTTGTCATTAGTTTGTCTCACGTGAAATTAATGTCATTAACATCCGTATTTTGACCTTTATGTTTTAAAAAGTTTCAAGGAAAGTGGTTATCAAAACCCGCAAACCTTCACAATTGGTTTTTAATGATGTTGAAGGACGTCGGCCGTAATGTTCCTGACACATAACCTCCAGCTATTTGCTCTATCAATGTAATGTGATCACACGCTGATATATATATTAAATTATTAAAAGGTAATAAAAGTAATACGTTCCAAGGTGAAACAAGGTACCAAAAGGTACCAAGGATTGAAGGTGAGTGAAATGTTACAATCTAACTGAAAAATATGATCCCTTTACAGCCATTTTCAATTAGGAAGGTTTTAATTTTGTTTCCATTTTCGGAACAAGTCAAGTACAAGTTTTTAGTTAGAATGGATAGTGAATGTTATTTGAAAGACAGTAAAAAGCTGCATAAAATTCAAGATTTAAAATTTCATTTAAAGGTTGTGAAATTACTAATAATCGAGAATAAATATTTAAATTACAGAGGTATTTTATTTTCGAATTTCACATCAGGTATTGATCTCGTCATCTGACTGATTCAAAGTCCTCGAATATTTCCATCGTCAATAGTCCGTTGCATTGCCAATAGTACGTTGTGAGAGGTTCATTCAACTACATACCTACCATGTTCTAGTTTGATCTGGATGATTATTTGATTATTTCTGTGATTTCTTGACTTGTAAAAAATTTATTTTTAAAAAGTTTAAAAAACTAACTTGACAAAATTATAATGGTTTATCCATGATGAAGATCTAATTTTATTTTAAATATAATTTAATCCCTTGATACCATTCTAGAGTCTCCAGTACCATCAAGGTAATCCCACTATTGTAGTCATGGGAAGCACAGTACACACACAGATGTGTGAACACTAGGTCTTATGTTTTTCATAGACCCGTTGTTTGTACATCACTGATTGAGATGAAATAAGATAAGCTTGTCTGTAACTGTGATTTATGCAGTCAAGTCAAAACCGATCTTTACCAATAGGATTTGATAGCATTGCAAAGCTCGTTTTGCCTTAATGAACCCTTGAAGTTTTCCTCAGAGTTTGCCCTTGAAGCATTATCAACGCTCTATTGCTGGCGATCTCAATAAACCCCCTTTTAGGATTGTAGTTTGTCAACCACAACTAACGCAACGCATCAATGTGGTGAATAATATGGTGTGATAAAAGCTAGCGTTGTATATTTCACCACTAAGTTAGTTCAGTTGTTTAAGCAGTTGACAACCGATTTATCTGTTTTGTATATATTCGATCTCGTCAGTAATCTGCTATGTAACTAACAGTTCTGAGGATAATGTGACTTAAAATCCTCTAGAAGGGAGAGTTGTTTCTATACTTAGTTCTTCTTACCAAGGACATGTGTTCACGTTATTTCAGAGGGTCAATTCCCATAAAGAACATCAAAAGCTTATGGAACCATAAGGGCGTTAATTAACGTCGCAATGGAGCAACACAACGGGCCGTTGGCGATGGTTATGGATCTTTCCCGACGGAAAGATTCGAGGACAACACCACCGTCAGGTGACGATCGGAACCATAAGGAACGAACTCCCAAAATGTTCTTTTCACGAGAATCTGTGGTTGGTTGTGTTTTATAGCACAAGACCATATTTGAAGAATCTGCGTCGATTAGCGTCTAATAAACGACATACATACTCAAATAAAGTTTATTAACTAAGAAGAGGAAATACACCCAGCGAGGACTCGATAGAGAATAGGGATATAGGATTGCATTGAGGATTGATGATAATTTTGATAGGTTTATAAACTCATTAATGATTTGAGAACAAGGGAAAGGAATTTAAAGTTAAAACTCCGATATAAATTGGATTGGATGCTAGGATTTCAAGGCACAAGGTCCAAAAAGGATAAACTGCGCTTTTATCGTAAAATATTTTGCGTTAGAGAATTTTTGCTAAAACTGAAAATTTTATCTCATAGTTTCAAGTGTACATACATCTTGAAACGTTTGTATATTAAAATGCATATTTTTCTATTATTTGAAATTTAAATTTTTATTGGTCACTATTATATATTATTTCAGAAGTTATTTTTTGGATTATTTCTAAAATGTTTTTCATTTGCATGTTCATAAGACTGAATTTCAATACTCAACTCGTTAAGTGTAATAAGTGAATATGCAATTAGTATTATGCTCTAAAAAGAAAAATACGTTTTAGTGATTCATTCTAGTTTCAGAAATAGAATCACTTCAAAATGTTTTGACCGCTCTAATTATTATGGATGCTTGAAATGTTACGGCAAAAGTTGTATTTACGGTTCAGAAGAGCCATCCTAACGAAGTTTAAAAATAATTTTTAGGAAAGATGGTAATGACTTCAGAAATTACATGAAAAACGAAGTCATTTTTTCTTTCCTTTCTGGGTCAATCCTGGACCATCGTTAATAGACCGTTGTGTTGGTATAGTACGACGTAAATTCTACTACCAACCTACCTACCTTACAAAATTAAAGTTACATAAAATTAAACAATTTATTTATCCTCATATCGTCAATAAAGTATTCATAAATTATTTATAATTTGGAACTAAAAATAGGTTCAAACAAAAAAAATATTAAAATTTTCTAATTTAAGGTCAACAAATAATTTTTCGAAAAAAAAAAAGTGCCTTTCCAACAATTCTGGTAAAATTTACCATTTTTTTTCTCCACCAAATCAAACTTTCCCAAAAATACATTGCCGCAAAACAATATAAGTTTCAACTTTAATCTTATTTTCAATCTTATTTCTATAGGGATTATGAATTATTGTAAAGAGTATCATATTTTGCGTACATTGGTCAAACAGCGTAGATTTGTATAGGTTTGTTAGTAATTGAATTGACATCAAACTGGAGCAACACAATGGGTTATTGGTCAACGGTCCGTGTATGGGAGCTTGGAGAGAGTGGTGCCAGCTCGTATTGACCTCGTCATTTGACCATGGTTCAGTATACCGTTTCAGTGCTCCAATGGGACGTTTATCATAACTACCTACCGATGAATACATTCCGAATTGACATATAGTTAATTGATTAACAACAATTAAATAAAACGTCAAACGTTACCAAAACGGGGAAAAACAACGTTTTAAGATAAAGTCGATACGTATCATACGAAAGCATTTGAGTAGCGGAAATAAAATCTTCGTTTGGTTTGTTTTTACGACCGAAAATCCCTCTCATACAAGAAATAAAACTAGTAACACAGTTCATGCTGTAGTATTCATGTATATTGGTGACTTCATCTGCTCCGTGTTCTGTGTCATAATTGAACTAAAGAGAGGTAATCGCGAGGAGAGAGAGAGAGAGACTGTCGATAAAATGCATTTTAAGGTAACCCGGTATGTTATATGCTACAGCATTTGGTAACAGGAAATAACATTCCCTAGTTTGTTGGCTACAATGAAAATCACCAAATATCATAGTTATATAAGGGTTGTGAACATTTTAAGGGGGTATGAATTATGTTTCAAAAATGAAACACAATCTGTTGTGGTAAAGTTCCATTAAAGTAACACGTCCTGATAATACACTTAGTTTTGATATTTCTCAAAAATTCCCCTTCCTAACGCCCATTGCAGAACTTCGAGTACCCTAGCTTCAAAAACACGATTTTTAAGGAACTTGTGATAAAACTTTGTGTTTGAATTCATCAGTTATAATTCTAAACCCAAATTCCATCACATCTCGTTATTCATTGATCTTTTATGCCTGTTATATGTTCCTTATCACCCTCAAAGCAATCAGAATTCAGTGTCCGTATAAATATATGCAGTGTATATTTTAAGGGGTGTTATTGTATTTGATAAAATAAAACTCAAATCGGTTTTAGTAACGTTCCAATGAAGTAACACCCCTCATTAACATTCACGCGTTGGTGTACACTAGTGATTTGATATTACTCATGAAAATTATCGCTCTTTAAGCCCCTTGTAGAACTCTTCCCTGGTTTCAAAAACACGATTTGTAAGGAATTTGCGATAAGACTTTACGTCTTTCATCAGCTATGATTCTAAATCCATATTATATCGCACCTCATTATGCATCCATTTGTTATACGTCTCCTATCTTCCCCATCACTGTTAAAGCGATCAGGCTTCGGTGTCGTTACCTTAGTTTCATTGTTCCTCACACATGCTCTACTAGGTCGGCTTGATTCTTATCAAGTTCTCAAATAAACTTGCAAAACAGTCTACGCAAATCTATTTACCTCATGCGATTTCGAAGGAGTGGCAGCCTTTGTTCGCATTTCTGACACCAGATACAACAACCTGGTACAACCAGGAGACAAACCATAGACTCCAGCGAAGGCCTTTCTTTTGTAATAGTTTCGACAGTAAAAAACATTTTTAAACAGGTGTGGTTCTTCCGATTGGTCTAGTTTAGCTTTCCGCTGAAGGTGTTTGAACAATACTGGAAGTGCTGGCCTCATGTTGTTCTTGTTTGACGATTGTTTTGGGTGTCTCTCGGAGTGTTTCGACTGAAGTTAGAACACCCTGAGGTTTTTCCACACTGTTATGCAATCTTACTGACACGTGAGTTTGCTTTTCCGCTTTCGAACCCAGAGGGTTTGTCATTTCTATATTCTTTGAATATGAAATACCCAACCTGAAAATGGCATTAACCTATTTAACTAAAGAACTTTGAAAACGATAGTTTCAAAAGGAATCGCGGGACATTTTACTGTTAAAGCGTACGCTTAACAGTAAAAGGTGTATTGTATATATCTATAATTATAGTTACTATAATTATTTATGTCTATAATATACTAGAATTTATAAGAAATTAGTAGTTTGATAAGTAATTAACTCACACACATGAAGATCGTTTTATGCTACGTTTTATTTTCTTCTGATGATAGCATAACTTAAAAAATTCTCATAAATTTCATTATTGAAATATTTTTATAGGTACCGTTTTCACAAATATTAGTGTCAGTAGTTACTATTATTAGTCATTAGTACTGAGATAGTATAAGAAATAAAGCTTTCTTGTTTCGATTTATCTACTCCCTGACAGAATCGCTTTTGCATTTAAAAAAATTTAATTTCGTAGGAGATATTAAAATTATTGATGATAGAATTCAATGGATTATTATTTGTTGAAAGTAAACTTTACAGTGTAAGGAGAAAAGTAGTCCAATGTAGCTAGTATTGCACCTTTTGAGATGTCGTACATAGGGTAACGATATTTTCTTGAAATAAAAACGGGACATTGGGATTGAAAAAACGGGATTTTGGGAGGGCGAAAACGGAACAGGGATTATTTACTGTTCATGAAATAGATGGAAAATAAAGCTTTTTTTCATAAACCTAATGACCTTTACCATTGCCTTCAAAACTCGTACAAACTTTAGGTAGCCGAAAAGAGAAATTGAATTTCACCACGATTGTACCATGAATATTTCCTCAGATGTATTTGTCAGATACACAGCAAATTTCAGTCCTTTAATGGTCTTTAAATGTCTATCACTTAGAGAATCCATTTTAAACTAATATAGGGCTTTTATAGCCTAGTTGGAGGAGCAACGGATTAGCAACTTGAAGATTGCAAACTCGATCGAACCAAAAACCGTTGTATAGATGAGGACTGGTGCACGTTAAATCGGTGGTGGCCTCAAATGTCCTCATGTTATCACGGCGTGGTAGTTTGGAGAGTAGGGTGCCAGTTCAGGTGTTCACCTCTACATCTGGTCGAGATTCATAATTACGAGGGGCTGTCTTCGGATCTTTCCCTTGAGGATTGATCCCGGACCTTCGTCAATAGCCCGTTGTGTTACTCCAGTACGACGTTAGGTAATTTCCTACCCACTACCTCCAACTAATATAGCCCTTATTGTCTCAGCATTTAATTTACGATTATTTGGAATGAATTGTAATTTATAAAGGACGGGACTGCTTGGGTGAAAATTGATATTTTATTAAAATGACCAGAAGGCCCTGAAATAATAAAAATTCGGTGCTTTCCTGCTTAAAACTGTACTGATAGTCAGTCTAGTTGTATATAATCTCTGATTAGTCGCAAGCTTGTTCTTACTTTATCACAGTTTCAAACCATTTATTTACATTCTCCACCTTTACTCGCAAGCAAATTTACCATGAAAGATTAAACACATCTCATTAGCTTCGAAAATGAAATTTCCTTAAACTTTCGATACAACAGTAGTATTTCGTTATTCGACCACATTTGATTGATCACAAAAGTGTTCCGAAAACAATTTTTTTAAGCATTTCCAGATTTGAAAACACCAAAACGCCGCACTTAAAGAGTTTTAAGTTGGAATTCTATCAAATCCGATCGTAAGTCAATAAATGCGATCAAATTCCCATGACAGATTTCCGGTCGATTCTATGCTGTCTGAGAATGAAGCAGGAAAAACTCCGAAACAAAACTGGATATTTTTAACTTGCAGAATAAAACGCAACACAGGAAGTCTCTTGCACTGGGGCACATTTAAAAACAATCATTCAGAAAACTCATCTATCATGAAAAATAGCTTCCGCTATGGAATGAGTGCATTGCTTCGTTATTCAGCTTTCAAAGAACTTTTTTATAGGTGTACCTACTTTTATGGTGAACAGCAAAACTATTTTTAATCCCTTGAGCGTTGCGAGGTTTCCGATGTAGCAATTTATGAATTTTTGCTTTTGCCACACAACACATTTAATGACTAAATAGTTACTTCTATGCTAAATAACTACACCTGACATCGAAAGAATCCATGGATTTTTCCACCTTTGGAAGAATTCTGTTTTTCCTTTTCTTGGAATATAATCATTTTGAAATATTCTGTTGCCTCTTCCCTTTGAATAAAGTTCATTAGAAAGATCCTATTGTTCTTTTCCTTAGAATACAAAACTCTGTAACGATTCCATTGTCCCATTCTGAATAATAAAATCCTTTGGAATGATTCAATTGCTCATTTTCTTATAAAAGTAAACTTTAGAAAAATTTTATTGCTACTTTCCTAAGAATATAATCATCAGAAAAGATTCCATTACTCATTTCCTTGAATATAATTATTTGGAAAGATTCTATTGGGACTTACCTTGGAAAATATTACTTCGGATTGATTCTATTGGCTTTTTCGTTGAATAAAATCATTTGGAACGATTAATTTGCACATTTGTTTAGATTAAAAACATTAGTAAATATTCTAGGGCTTATAAAATAATTATTTGGAAAAATACTAATACTCCTTTCATTAGAATAGAATCATTTGGAAAAATTCTATTGGTCCTCTCCCTGGAATATAATGCATTTGTAAGATTCTATCAGCCCATTCTGTAGAGTAGAATACTTTTAAAGACTCAATTGCCCTTTTACTTAGAACAAAATCGTCAGGAAAGATTCTAGTGGTCAAGAAAGTCCAAAATTGTTTAGAAATGATGTAGGTAGGTAATTAAATTAACATCATAGTGGAGCTATACAATGGACTATTAGAGATGGTCCGGGATGATTCGACGACAGCGCCACAGAAATCATGCAAAGAAAATCCATCAATACAAGCATAAAAAAACCTTACAACAGCAAATTGCAAGATTTATTTATGCGTGTGAAGCCTTCTGTGTGTGGTGGCTAAAATCCTTTTTGTGCATTTTTACGAAGTTTTATTAACCAGAGATTACCATTGTCTTATGTCAGTAGATCAACCCGAATCATTCCGTGGGACACAATGACTATGAATGGCAACGAATATCGCAATTTGCTGTTCAGTCTACGTTATAAGCAGAGTGCTTATGATTGTTATGTGCGTATCGATGCAAATTTAAAAAGTTGTTTAGTTTTGCAATAAGTCTGCTAGAGAAATCTAATTTTAAAAGAAAAGATTCCAAGTGATAAATTTCTTACCAACAAAAAAAATCGGGATTAAAGGATATAATTCTGTTCTGTAGATCACGATAAGTTTAAAATAAAATATCAACACAACCACACACAAAGATCTGGAGATGTGCTGTTACTCTAAGATGGTTCGTAACATTGACCAGGTTCGAAACTTATAATTTGCGTATTATGAATCATTCCTTCAATTTGTGTTTTTTCAGTTCTTTCCAAAACAATCATTGCTTTTCGATTTTCCGACACAGTAGATGCGAATGTTTCAAGAGAAAGTTAAGACATATAATCTATTATTAACCATCAACCCAGTTCTCTCAGATTTGCATTGCTTTTTAAGTAGAATTCGATCATAGTTAGATACAATTCTCATCAGTAAACAGCACAGATAATTTATGTTTGATTTCTAGTGTAAAGAATAGATAATTTAACGACCGGAAAGAAATGCTATCTGAAGCATATGATGCGTTCCGTTTGAGTGCATCCCAAACTTCTGTTCTGTAGGTTTACCACGAGAACTGTTTCATCGTCTGGTTGGTGGCGGTTGCTATGGAAACGAGGCTAGTTCATTTTAAATTTGGGTAACACTTGGGGATGGAGTAATTTTATTTTGTTTTTCGCGAGAGATAAGTTATTGTATAAATATTTACGGTGACAAGTAAAAATCTTTGCAAATTTCTCCGCAAATTGTCATCAAATGCATCAATGTGACAAACTTTAATATATGGTTTCTCTTATTTCCTATGGAAAATAAGACAGACAGATTTAAGGTGCACCAGCCGCCTCTACACCATGCGCTTACAAACATCCATGCCCGGACCCGGAATTCAAGCCAGGAACCTTCCGATCTACAGGCTAACACCTTAACCACAATACCGGTTGGTCGGCCCGCTTTCTTAGGAAACCGAAGCTTAAGATGATTAAGAGCGTTACCGTAAAATGTTTTGACTATTCAGTCCTTGCCTCTTGTTTCCAATATTTTCAATACGTGTTTCAAAAGTACTTTGAATTCATCTATAAAAATAAATTTATATTTGTTCCCAGTTTTTATTGTAGCTGTTAACTAACTCTTGCCTTGAGTTAGAAACTTCGAAAAGGAAGGGAAGTACGGCTAGGGATGAAAATGCATTCTATACGAACAACACAATGGGAAAAACACAAAGAAGAAAAGCAAAAAGGCGCGGCTCAAAGAAAAGTAAACCACTTTTTTAAGGTTACTTCGCCGCCACTTTTCAAACTCATATAGCGCACTTACTCATTTTTTGATAATCTGACATTTGAAAATGTTCCGTGACCTCGAAGTTTCCCTTCGAGATTGATCTCAGACTGCCGCCAATAGGATGTTGTGTTGGTTCAGTGCGACGGCAATTCAATATTTTGCGTGACCTCGAAGTGAGATCTTTCCATTCTATTTGTTTTCAAATGTTTTAAGACAAATTGTATAGCTTCGTTTGGGGTTTTTACATTAAAGTTAATGAAATATGCTTTCATAGAACAAGGTTCAGCTTTGAAACAGACGACTAAAAGTCAACTTTTACTGTTATGTGACAACCTTGACGACTTGGGGTATCTTTCTATGCGACTTTTTCATGAAATCTATTAATTTCATCTTCTCTATCTAAGCGACTTTAAAAAAAAATATAGTTATAATTTTTCTGAAATAAAAGCGGAAGTCGGAAAAAGTATTTTTCGGATTTTGTTTTGCAGAAAATATTCTTGGCGGCTTTTTCAAAAATTTAGATTTTATTTTTTTTAAACTAAAGGGGCGGTCGGAAAAGTATTTTTTGAATTAATTTGTTTTGCAGAGAATATACTTAGCGACTTTTTGAAAAATTTAGACATAATTTTTTTAACTAAAGGCCGAAAAGGGGAAAAGGTATTTTTCGGATTTTGTTTTGCAGAAAATATTCTTGGCGGCTTTTTCAAAAATTTAGATTTAATTTTTTTAAACTAAAAGCGAATGGAAAAATATTTTTTGGAATTAATTTGTTTTGCAGAGAATATACTTGGTGACTTTTTGAAAAATTTAGATATCTTTTTTTAACTAAAAGCGGACGGACAGAAGTATTTTTCGAATATTTTTCTTGCAGAGAATATTTTCTAACTGCCAACCATCAGTACCTTATGTAACACAGTTATTGACATTATTTGTTTACTGTCGAATGGCAACAACGCATATAAAAAATATAAAATCCCCCGTTACTGGATTAATTCACCAGCTGTGTCGATCATATGATCGAATATGATCGATCTGACTTTTAGAGCTGCTTAATATTTTTAAAACTACTCATAACTCTCCACTTTTTCAGCTGTCTGAATACAGAGAAAAGTAAAGATTCCAGAAGATCGAAATTAGCGGAAACAAAATACAAACGCAAAGTAGTTTAGCGCTAATAAAAGGCTAATCGCCTTTGAACAAGGGAATGGGATGAAATAGAAATAGGCATTCAGAATTTAACTGTAGTAACATGACAGAGGAAAACTTTATCAAAGCTTTGTCATGCATGTTATTTGAAATCAGGACTAATACTATTAAAGATAAACGGAATGCTGTTATAGAAGGATTTTGGATAATTTTGTTTAATTTCAAGTATGAATCTGATTTTTGAGTATGGATGAATTGGATAGAAATAAGATATCAAATGGAATAACGACATATTTTAATTAATATGTACCAAAACAATTTATTCCTATGGTGGTATCTTGTCATTAACAAGATTGATCAGATCGTGATAAATGTGATACTCCGTCATTTAAAGAAGACTGACAAGATCTTCATCTCGTCACCATCGAACAATCGTCAATATTTTGAGGACGAGACATCTCGTCATTCGAAAAATTGGTCAAATCTTGGTGGACGAGACGTCTTGTCATTAGCAAAATTTGTCAGACTTGACGGGCGAGACATCTCGTCAGTAGCAAAATTGGTCAGCTCTTGGTGGACGAGACGTCTCGTCATTAGCAAAATTTGTCCGACTTGACGGGCGAGACATCTCGTCATTCGAAAAATTGGTCAGATCTTGGTGGACGAGACGTCTCGTCATTAGCAAAATTTGTCAGACTTGACGGGCGAGACATCTCGTCATTCGAAAAATTGGTCAGATCTTGGTGGACGAGACGTCTCGTCATTAGCAAAATTTGTCAGACTTGACGGGCGAGACATCTCGTCATTCGAAAAATTGGTCAGATCTTGGTGGACGAGACGTCTCGTCATTAGCAAAATTTGTCAGACTTGACGGGCGAGACATCTCGTCATTCGAAAAATTGGTCAGATCTTGGTGGACGAGACGTCTCGTCATTAGCAAAATTTGTCAGACTTGACGGGCGAGATGTCTCGTCAGTATTAAAATTGGTCAGCTCTTGGTGGACGAGACGTCTCGTCATTAGCAAAATTTGTCAGACTTGACGGGCGAGATGTCTCGTCATTAACAAAATTGGTCACAATTTGATGGACGAGATATCTCGTCGAAACTACTTGCAGGGTTAAGTTTATTTTTTCCATTACGAAATAAGATCGGAGAAGAAAGTAAGCATATAATACATAAATACTCTAAATAAAAAATATATAGACGGTGTCAACGATAAATACCAAACCAAATATTTAATTAAGACTTAAATAAAGAAATAAGGTCACATGTTGAAAAAAATGATAAAACAAATAGTAACTATAAGCTACGCACTAAAGATGAGAGAGAGAGAGAGAGAGAGAGAGAGATTTTGCGAGGTATCTCGTCATTAGATGAAAATAGACAAAACCTTGATATCATCATAAAAAAAATCGGTAATATCTTGAGGAGAATTAACCCGTCATTAGTAATATTGATCAGATCATGATGGACGAGATATCTCGTCAAAACCACTTGGAGGGTTAAAAAGTATATTTTTTAACAATGAAATAACATAAAAGAGAGTAAATATAAATGTTCTGAATAACGGAAGTTATTGACAGCCACAACGATAAATATAACTACCCCAACCAAAGATCTAATAAAGATCTAACAGAAATAAATAAGGACACGTGTTAAGAGAGATAACTATTATCCCCAGAGTAAAGGTGATGACAAGGGACGTACCTTTATTTCCATTGAGACGCTACTTGCAAAAAAGATTAGGCGATCATCTATAAACCACCCTTCAAGTGATGTTATGAGGCGTATCCACCGAACGCGGAACAAGAACTAGATCAACAGCGAGCGAGCACAGCAGCAGAGAAAGTGGAACTAACCTCACACTAGCTTTCGCCGATCATTTGTAGGCTCTCGTGGAAAAACAAAGGACACGCTTCCTTTGTCCTGAAACGGAGAGAAGGCTGGCCAATGAGCTGCAGCTGCGATGGCTGCTCTTGAAAGGAACCAATACTAAAACAAAGTAATGGGGTGGTTATGGGGAAGAGAAAACGTTTCTCCGAGTTTCAGGTAATGAAGATAGTTAATCTGATGATTGGGTGGGAGATTCTTGTAACCTCTTCAATGCCGTTAACAATAACAATGCTATTAAAGTTCTACTGTGTCTAGAGTCGTAGATAGATAGTTTTCGGCATAAAGTAGAAAATTTAAGACATAATGGCTTTTGGGAAAACTTAAGGGTGGTACTTTTTTTAACGGACAAATATTTGAAATATTCCGCAATTTGTTTAAATTTTATACTTTTAATAATAAGAATGGTATTCAACTTTTACTGAATCTAGTGTCGTATTTCTAAATCTGCAGAATAAGCTAGTCTAAAGTAATGCATTTGTGGCAAAGTTATTTTGAAAAAAAATTTAAGGAAGGCAATTTTTTTTTTCAGAAAAATAGACTTTGTGTATCTCTCTATATTAAAAAAACTTACCGCCGACACCGCCGCAGGACTGAAAACTGTGTTGTTTAGATCGATTCTTAGACGATTTCCCGAGAAAGTACTGATCGAGAAAAAACGAAATTAACATAGTTTGTTCTTCATCGTATTCCCTGGAAAATTGTTAAGATTTTTTTCCGATGCGGCTATTAGTTTAGGGTTTATTAAGTGTCAAAATTGAAAAAGCGAAATTTCTTCCGCGAGTGAGCAAAACACATACAAATTTTCAGTCTTCAGCCGTGAGTTTTTTAAAGAGTTTCTCTCAACGTAAATTTTTGCAGCTCGTTGAGTTTTTTTAGAAATTTCAATTTAGTTCTTGATAATATTTTTTTGAAATTCGGGAAAAATCGGGACATTTTCGTTCTTTTTTTTTTTAAACAGCCGTATCTATATCTTTTTATTATTAGTTTTTAATTTTTAAAATATCGCAGTATACCTCAGAATGTACTCTTTCTTACGGTACAATTATTTTTGAAATTGGTTAATAAATTAAATTGGTTGGCGAGCGTAAGCATGCAGGAGACGGAGCCCCCTAGTACTTTAAAATCTTTTGAACTGTACAAAAATTGAAGGTGGTAAAAATGGTTAATTTACTAGTTGTACTCGTTCTTGTTCCCTCTTCAATGCTGCTAATGATGATACTAAAGCCTTACTGAACTCAGTATCGTTTTTCTGAATCAGATAAATTCGAAAGTGGTCTTTTTGGGGGCAAAATTACTTTTGTTTCAAATTAAGGGTTACAAAATTTGTTTTTTTTTCTTGTAGAGAGAAAAAGACGTTAATTTTTAAAAAATCTTTTTTAAATGTATAAATATTGGAGGTGGTTAATTCGTTGATTGGATGGGAAATTATTGTAATCTTTTCAATGCCGTTAACAATAGCAATGTTATTAAAGCTCCACTGAGTCGAGTTGTAGCTGAATAATCTACAGCCCAAAGTGGTAAATTTAAGGTAAAAATTACTTTGCACCATCTTTAAAGACATAAAAGTTTTTTTTAGTGAAAATTTTTTTTTTTAATATTCCTTAAAAATCTTGAAAAAGTACAAAAGTAAGATAATGGAAATAGAGTTTATTTGATGATTGGATTCATTCCTGTCGCCAATTCAATGCCATTAGTAATAAAAATGGCACTCCATTATTACTCCATTCCAAGTATTCTAATCTATTACTGAATTCACGAGTTATTTCTAAATACTCTGAAGAGGCTACGGTTCAAATGGAAAGTTTTAAGGCAAAATTATTCTTTTAAGCAAATTTAAGAGTGGTAATTTTTCGCAGAGAAATGGACTAGAAATAGTCTTTAAAAATTACGTGAAACTGCGAAATTGAAGATACTTAATTTGCTGATTAGATTCATTTTCGTCACCTTTTCCATACAGTCAATGCAACTTTCTGATTCCCCACTATTTTTCTTATAGGGTGTGCAATGCGCGGAGTGCATGGCCACCCTATAGGAAGACCTTAACCTCCAGTGAAACATCATAGTTTTAAAAACTACTCAATTATTGCACACCCTGAATTTTTAATAAAAATTTAATAATAAATTTAATAGTGCGAGAATTGCTGAAAATTAATATTAAGAATTAAATGAAAGATAAAATAAAAGAGGAGCGACTGTTGAAGTGATCTTGGATGTTTATTAGATAATTTGCATTGTGTATCAGGGTTTGAGTCTGTAGAGAGGGAGATTTTCGTTTTAGTTGGGATCTCTGTTGAGAACGGATGGATGTGTTGTTTATGTATTTAAGATTGTTAAAAAAAAATGTAGTGCATAATTTAGAGATGTATGGTTTTAAGTGCAGTGATTTGCATATTAAGTCAGATTTCACCGTTTCTTTGAAACCATTGTGCTTTGGTGATCGTTCTTAAAACGGTGGATTGGAGAATTTCGAGTGTATTGATATTTACGTGTTTAGTAGATCCCCGAATTTGGCTTGCGTATGTGATTACTGGTGTAACATAATCTAAGCAAACGGGCCAAGGGAGCAGGAAGTGCTTAAAACTGCAACGTATGTCGCCGAACAAAATTTTTTTGCAAAACAATTTTTCCTTAATTTTATCAAAATTATTTTTTAGTCATAAGTTACCATGTTCTGCAGTGCAAAGCGCACTCCTTGCCACACCTTTTTTTCTTTTCCAGCTATAGAACAACCTCCCAACACCTCCCAAGTTAACATAAACACTTTATAAAACTCATTGAACATAAAAGCGTAATTTTGCTATTCGGTACCTGGCAACGTCAGAATTAATGTTTAATTTTTAATTTGATTTAGAATTCTGTGTTTGTGTATTTTAGTTGACAGCGAGATGTTGCTGTCATATTTGAGGAATTCCAAGTATTATAAATATGTGTTCTTTTTGATAAATTAATCATTATTGTCTTAATCAATATTGTTCAAGTCTTTTGTGTCGAATTCTTCTACTTCATAATATATTCCAAAAGTAGAAATTTAACGCGCTAGAACATATATATATTTTCAGAATTCTGCATTTCTTTCCAAGGATCGTAATTTTGTTTCTGTTTGCATTTATGTGTTATAGTATATTACCTATTGCAGAAATATTATTCACTAGCCCGGCGTTACCCGTTGTGTTGGTTTGCGAAAAACTGAAGATATATTAAATTTAAATATTATTTATTTAAAGAAAATCATATTTTTAGGTATCAATCTTGAGCGAAATTTTCCGCAGATTTCAAATCCGTTAAAATTTTCAATCTAACTTTAGCGATTCCGATTTTGCGAAAAAAAAAATTAACAATCCCAGTCAGTATGTTTTTTATTTCTTGCTCTCATTCCCGGAAATGGAATGGGACAGGAAATGTAATCTGTTTCTTTTTTTTTACGCAAAGGGCAGAAGATGCAATCAATTTTCTTTTTTTTGGAAAGAGAAAATTCACAAATTATTTATTTAAAGAAAATCATATTTTTAGGTATCGATCTAAAGTGAAATTTTCCGCAGATTTCAAATACGTTGAAATTTGTTCTCTATCTTTAACGGTCTAGGTGACAGAAAAAAAGTACTACATAACTAAAGTTAAAACTTTTAAAAGTTTTAAACTTCCGCAAATGAAAACGGAAAAGTGAAAAATAAATTTAGAATCTGTCATATCGTTATGCGGTTGCCATTCCAAAGAAAACAATAATAATTAAATTTCATTAAATTAATTTTAAAATATTCTAGATTGAATTTTAAAATTCGTCGCGACCCAAAAATTGCAAAAAATTTGGACTACCTGTGTGCCAAATTTCATTGTTGTAAGTGCCATATAGTTATCAGAGTTTTGCATCCACGAAAAAACAGACAAACACTTCCTTTTATAATAGTAGAGATGAGTTAGATTTTAGCGATTTTTTTATTTCCTGCAAAATATCACTAGACATGGGTAATATTTTGGTGGTATATGTATATTTCGACCAACATTCTTTAAATTTTTTGTTATATACGTAATAGTGTGTAGATTGTTGTATCATAAAAATAAATAAAATAAACCAATCAAAATATTTTAAAGTGTGTAATTTGTTATTTTAAAATGACAGGTAAATTTAAAAAATAACTTTAAATAAGATGGGTTACGTAAATCAAAACGGGTAATCATACATTGTATTTCAATATATTTTAAAATTTTTATTTATCTTTTCATTGACAGACGATTAAAATTAACTATATTTAATTTGTTTTTCATGTTTCATGGGTGTTATTAAAAGCTGTACTCTATATAGTCAAGTAACTACATCTATCATTCTAATTAGGTACATGGTTTCCATTTAGATACCAAATATCTAAATTTAAAAAATACCGAAATGGTTCTATTGAAAACTGAATGTCTGTTGGAGGGAAAAGAAATTTTAAACAGGACTTTGTTGATCTGGAAATATTATCACAACTAGTAATTTTGAGTTATTGAAATTTTTGTCTTAAGTGACAAAAAGCTTGCTTACTCTACATATTGAAGCTGTTCTTACGCAACTTAGATACATGTGAATCATTCGTTGAAAGCAGTAATTTTCTTTTTGTGAAATAAGTGCTTTAAAATCAACCTTCTGTTTATTAAAAAATTGTAATTGGTTGAGTTTAATTTGTCTACGCTGATAAAACATGTATTTCTAACACAAGCTCCGTTATTCCGCATGCCAATGAACGGAATTTTAAGGAAAAAGTACCGTTTGTGCTTCAAACTAAATTAGTCACGAATGCCGTAACAATTTAATTTATCATCCTCTCATGTTGACTATGAAATTCGAAAATATCGCATATACTAGGTGCAAGAATCTAAGAAGAATGTATCGCATGCTACCACAAGTAAAACATATTCATAAGGAAACTAAGTGCATGACTTCCGCCAAAAATTCGCCATATTTACTCAAAAAAATCTCTCTATATTAAAAAAATGTTACCGCCGCCGCCGCCGCCGAAGAATTGAAAACTGTGTTGTTTAGCTCGATTCTTAGACGGTTTCCCGAGAAAGTACTGATCGGAAAAAAATGAAATTAACATGCTTTGTTCTTCATCGTATTCCCTGGATAATTATTAAGATTTTTTTCCGATGTGGCTATTAGTTTAGGTTTTATTAAGTGTTAAAGTTGAAGAAGTGAAATTTCTTCCGCGAGTGAGCAAAACACATTCAAATTTTCAGTCTTCAGTCGTGAGTTTTTTTAAGAGTACCTCTCAACGTAAATTTTTGCAGCTCGTCGAGTTTTTTTTTAAATTTAAATTTGGTTCTTGATAATATTTTTTTGAAATTCAGGAAAAATCGGGACATTTTTGTTACTTTTTTTTAAAACTGCCATATCTATATCTAATTACTATTAGTTTTTAATTTTTAAAATATAGCAGTATACCTCAGAATATACTCTTTCTTACGGTACTATTATTTTTGAAATCGGTTAATAATTAAATTGGATGCGATCAAAAGTTCGTCATACAAAATTCGGAATCTTTGGATATTTTCGCTACTTATTGTTAAAACCGTTTTGTCTACGGCAAAAGCCATTATTTTTTAAATTTGAAAACATCACTGAATACATTACATTACACTCTTTCTTATGGTACAATTATTTTTCAAATTGGTTAATAAATAAAATCGATGCAAATAAAAGTGGGTCATACAATTTTCGGAACTTTCAGATCGTAACTTCCGATACAAAACTAAAATGGTCATATCTGTATAGTATTACTGTTAATTTTTAATTTTAAAAATATTGCAGTATACCTCAGAATATACTCTTTCTTACGGTACAATTATTTTTAAAATTGGTTCATAAATAAATTCGATGCAATCAAAAGTTGGTGACACAAATTTCGTATTTTTCAGTTCGCATAGCTGCTTCCGAAAGCAGTAGTGGGTTACACTTTTGACTATCGGGTTTGCCAGATATCAAATTTATCGTAGCAACAATTGCCATAAAAACGATTTCTTTTTATTTGGCGAGGAAAAAGGCTCGCTTTTTTCCCTCTGTTTTCAAGACAGTTTACCGACAAAGTACAGATCGTAAAGTTTGGATATTAACAATGTTTAGTTAAAATTGTACAGGGAACAAGATGCAGAAGATTTTTTACTGATGCGGCTATTAGTTTAAGGTGCATTAAGTGTTAAAGCAAAAAAAAGTTAAATCACTTGCGAAAGAAGTATTGGTTTGAGAAAGCAAACCAAACGGATTGCGTAGCAATCCCCGGGGTCGGCGAGCGTAAGCGAGACGCAGCGAAGCCCTCGCTGTGACGTCATGAACCGGAAAGTGAAATCAGCATAATACGAATTATTCAGATAGTTTCACTCTGTGAAAGTAATGTTGGTTTGCGAAGCAAACCAAATGGTATCTGTGACAGGAGTGTTGGTTTGCGAAGCAAACCAAATGGGATTGCGCAGCAATCCCCGGGGGTTGGCGAGCGTAAGCGAGCAGGGGGCGGAGCCCCCTAGTGCATGTAAATATTCGTAGTCTCTCCAAAACTCAAAATCTAATTTTGTAGTAGTCACCTTATAAAAAAACTTTCATCAGAAGTGCGACGAATATGAAATGGATTACATGGATTGATACAACATGTATGCATATTTGCGTCCGACGTAAATTGTAGAAGCGACGGAGAAGTTCAAATGGATATTAAACATTTTTTCCCGTACACTTAAATAATGCTAACATTCTTTTATGAAAAAGAATTGTTGATGACTTTTAAATCAACATATTTTTAATTCAGCCCGAGCAAAGACGGGTAATTCTGCTAGTTATACGTATAACTGTTCCATCACTTATCATCGACCTTTAATGTACGTAATTGTATAATACACTTATAACCATACTTAATAATATACACTCTTATGCCTCCAAACACAACCCATTTGATTTTTTTCAAGCTTTATTACTCTACTATTTTGTACTGTTGCAAGCACTTCCATTTATACCGTTTGCAATGGGCGTTTTATTGGTGTGCATGAATTGAGAGATTGTTGTTAAATATTAAGAAATCAAGCTGAAATACTTTTATTAATTTTCGATCCAAAACGTTTGAAATTTGTTCTTGTTGTTGCTATTTTTAAAGTAATATTTTATGTTTTTGTGAAAATGGTGGAAACCAGTGTTTTGTTTAGAAGTATTCTTGTTTCTAACGTCATTTTTCTTGAGACTTTCTTGTAGTCAGTTATAGAGGTATGCACAGAAGATTGTCAGTATATCGAATAAAGACGACGTACAAGAACTGATTTGAGTTACACTCTGATCATATAAGCACTAAGTTCGTGAATGTATCATATAATATGTAGTGTTGGTGTGGAGGTGGTATCATGGTTACAGATAGGTATGTGAGTGAATACAATATATGTGGATGGGAAAAGGTCACAAGACAGTAGAACAACCTGACTGGTCTTTGCCATTGGGCACTGGGATGTCGCTCATGCAGGGCATACTGAGTCACACTGCCAAACGCCATTTCTTTAGTCTTCTCGCTACTACTCCCAACTCACTGCTGAATACCACCACTACAAATCCTTTTGTTTTCGACTGCCAAGCCATTATTGGTTCCCTCTTTCAACTTGGAGCACCCCCAATCGAAATCCTCCATAGCCTTCGAGCTCCAGAACTTGCAGATCTTGTCACCAAGGCTTTTGGAGGACTCTAAACTTTTGCACTAGTACTGTATGCATAGACACGACAACAACAACGACAACAACAAATCCTTTTAGACTAGCCACAAAAACTATCCAACGAAATTTAAGTCGAATTAGGTCATCATTTACACTTAAAGAATATGAGACCGCAACAAATCTTGCCATTTTTTTGTGTTCCAGAGACCCTTGTACCGGGTCGAATTTAAAGACGTATCCACGTAAAAATGCTACAAAAATAAAATTGAATGAATAATTAAGCACCATAAAATATTTAAGCAAGAAAACAATCGTATTTTGCTTTAAAGTGTAGCGTATAAAAAGCAGAATCACTAAAACGAAGCTTTTCATAAAAAGCATTTATTTTAATTTCGTTTAACCTATGTTTATCTTATTAAGGCCGGTGCGCACATCCGGGTTTTCAACGTGCGGCGCCGTTGCGGCATCGAATCCCAACTATGCACACATAACCTTGAAATGACTCAAATTCTCATTTCACGCCTTTTGCAATAAATATTCTATCGAAGAAAACGCGTTTATTTCGCTTACTTGGTGCAAAAAAAGTATATTTTGTAACAAAATAGACTTTACTGGATACAAGCATTTATTAATTATTATTTTATTCCATTTAAAAATGAAAACAAGGTACTTCCGATCTGAGAAGCGTTTGCGGCACCGTGCGGAACTGCGGTACAAATTGCACGCAAGTTGAACGTGCGTCGCAGCAGCGGCGCCGGAAGCATGTGTGCACTACTCCATTGGATCTAATGTATCTCAGACCGCACTTGCGTTGGGGCAGCGGCGCCGCATGTTGAAAAACCGGATGTGTGCACCGGGCCTAATATGTGATTTTGACGAAACATCTCATTTTCCTTACTATCTCTGACCAATTTTCCTAACGACGAGATATCCTGTCATAAATATCTTGCCAATTTTTGATGATGACGAGATTAATATCTGGTCGGTTTTGTAACTACTAGATACCTCGTCGAGACAAGGACAGCCAGGGGGGTCAAAAACAAAAATGTTTTTCAAAAATAAAAAATATGTGAATATTTAAACCTGTTCACTTTAAAGGCATTAAAAAACTGTGTGTGTGGTAAATCAATAGTTTTGATTATTTTTCTCATCTTTGATGTTACAAGTTCTGTAACTGGTACTTACAGGGATTTTCAATACTGGGGCAGAGTATCAAGATGTTAGCGAACGGGGGCAAACCCGTTGAAAAAGCGAAGAAAATATTTCCGGATGTTTAATTGCTTTTGGGAATTACAGCATTTGATGTAAAACACCTATTACCGTTTGATATGCTTGACGAATTCAATATTAATCAAGGAAGCATTTTGCAATAAATCATAGTTTTCTCACTTTTTTCTACGAAACAAGGTGGGAGGAGTTTCTGCTTTGCTCTAAAAAGCCAACTCTTTTTCGAATGAAAGCTCTTTAATCTAACTATTCATTTAGTTTATGAAAGTATAACCTTTGTTAGGAAATGGGATAGATGCAAAAGACTGTTTTCTAACATTGTCAAATATTTTAATTTACATTTTTGTTTTTAGGATGTTTAGAGTTTGTTAGAGAGAAAACGCATAATGACATTTTTTCTGAAACAGTAAATGCTTATATTTATGGTGACAAGAAATGCATAGTCATATTTTAATCTGTTTAAAACATATGTGAAACTATCAAACTGCGTTTATAGGTATTATTTTTCAACCTAAAAATTACTAGTCGTTAAGCTGTACAGCGAAAAAATTTAGTCAATGAGTTTCTGCTCTAAGACAACGATGTTTTGCCTACTTGCGAATACAATTCATTGTAATTTTGTAATACGGTTGTAGTTGAAGAATCTGTAAGATTAACCCCTTGGGTACAGATTTATTTGAAAAAAGTAGTTCGGATTATCGTTTGTGCACATGAGTTACTATTATATTTTCGTATAATCATCTGCACACTAATTACTGTTATATTTTCTTACTATCGTTTGAACACTAGTTACTGTTATAGTTTCGTATGATTTCGTTTGATAAGAATGGCAACAGTATGAGAGAGATCGCACAGATTCTGATCTCCGCGTTTATTCCAAAAAAAAAAAAAAAACTGATAATACAACGTGTAAATATTTCTATGCATGGAGTCAGATTAAATAAAGTGCATTTTTGTAGAGAACGATCGAATAATTTGATTCAAGGAGAGTCTGGTAAAACAAATCACTCTTGCCATGAACAAGAATGTACATGTTTAATTTTGTCCTAGTTTTAATGGCGAATTAGACTCGTCATCCGTAATTTAGGCAAAACAAGTGCGTGACGAGTCTCAGTCGTCAAATGTACCCAAAGGGTTAATAATTAGCTTAATTAGGTTTTTTTTTCTGAATTAAATTATTTTAAGCATAATACAATGATTTGTTGGAAAAAACCGAATTTTTAAAGTCAAAATTAAATATATATATATATATATATATATATATATATATATTTTAGTGAATACGTACACCTTAAGTCAAACAAATACGATGTTTTTAAAACTTGATTTTTCATAACCTGGATCCCAATGTCTAAGACGGAGTCGTCTTTTACTTAGCTCGGTAGACACCACTGGTCCAATTACTCGGATTTTCTCTTGAACGTAAACATACCTCAAATTACGTAATTTATATCGTATTATTCCAAATGTTGCTACTTGAAATTCATGTTTCATGGAATTTATAAATAACATTTCGTGTTATTAACTCTTATAATTTAAAATTCCAGATACAACAATTTTGGACAGAAATTTGGCAATTAATGTGGTATGGAGTGTTGTTAACAATCAATAAGGACAAAAGATGCCTCAAAGATGCCAACTGAACATGTTTGTGAAGGAACGAATTAGTGGAATGCTGGAATCTGGTTGATCCCTAACCGAAGCGTCTCGAATTCTGAATGTTCCTCAATGTGTGATCTTCAGACTGTGGCAGAGGTATCAAACCTCTAGAGCTGTTATCCGACGACCAGTATCAGGTCGGCCAAGGGTAATAACAACTTAGCAAGACCGATATTTAGCGACAACTGTTCGATGTCATAGGAACCGTTCTGTCAGACAACTAGTTTCAGCACTGACAGACTCCACGGGAGTCATAGTTTCGAGACAAACTGTTTACAGGAAACGTAGACAAGTTGGCCTCCATTCCAGACGACACTATTCCATCCTCCTGATGTCTGCACAGAAACGCGCGTTTACATTGGAGTTAGGAACAGTGGCAGTGGTATCGACAGCAATGGGAAAATGTCATGTTCGAATACAAATTTAGTCTGCAAACTGATTGTTGTCGAACCACGATCTAGAGAGAACGTGGAAAGCGTTTTCACCCAGATAAAGTATCACAGAAAGACATAGTTTTCCTTCAGAGGGAGTCATGGTCTGGGTTGGAATTATGCTGGACGGCTTCACAGACCCTCATATCTTTGACGCGGGATTGTTTCTGGTCAAAGAGACAGACACGAAGTCCTTGAGCTACCGTTCGCCTGTTTTGAGGTGCGGTCGGACCTGGTTTCATATTAATGATGGAAACGCGCCTCATCACCGTGCTGCCCTGGTGGATGACTTCCTTCAAAAAGAAGATAGCCAGCGACAAGCGAGAGTGAGAGTTTACAGGCCACTGTATTATATACAGTGGTCTGTCAACTCTCCTGATCTAAATCCTATAGTGCATGTGTGGTATATGCTAGGAAGAAATACTGCAGCCCTCCGCCAAACTCCGTTCCGGAATTGAAAACTGCTCTATAACTGCGCGACGTCAGATGAACTGTTCTGCCAGACAACTGGTTTTCCTTCAGGGGTATTCATGGTCTGGGCTGGCATCATGCTGGGCGGCTTCACAGACCCTCATATCTTTGACATGGGATTGTTACCGGTCAAAGATACAGAAACGAAGTCCTAGAGCCCTCCGCCACCCACCAAACTCCGTTCCGGAATTGAAAACTGCTCTATAACTGCGCGACGTAAGATGAATCGTTCTGCCAGACAACTGGTTTTCCTTCAGGGGGATTCGTGGTCTGGGCTGGCAGCATGCTGGGCGGCTTCACAGACCCTCATATCTTTGACACGGGATTGTTACCTGTCAAAGATACAGAAACGAAGTCCTAGAACTGATCTGGGTTCAGCCCTGACAGCCTTCACATAAGTCAGCTTTGATGCGAACTGTTTACAAGAGACTCAGATATACGACCAGCAGTTTGCATCCCCCTGACGTTTGTGCAGAAACGCGCGCGCCTACAGCGAAGTTTGGAACATCGGGCAGTGGAGTCGACAACAGTGGGACAATGTCGCATTCAGTGACCATATTTAGTCAGCAAACTGATTATCATCGTACCACGAATTGTAGAGAACGTGGAACACGTTTTCTCCCGGGAAAACATCACGGAAAAATGCGTGGGATATGCTCGGAAGACATATTGCAGCAACTCTGCCACCCACCAAGCTCCGCTCTGGAATTGAAAACTGCTCTCCCTGAGGCTTGGAAATCTTTGACCACAACTAAATCATACGCTTGTCAAAAATATGAGAAATAGTTGAGCATCACATTGTTTTAATCATTCGGTTTCACTGAAATTGACACTCGTATTGTGAACTTTTTCCTCAACCCTTTTCCTTGGATAATAAAAGTCATTATAATCCTTGTTAACTTAATTTTTCTTCTTCGATAACCCTACTACTCCCGCATTGCGCGTTTTGTTCACATAAACAGCAATTATGCTTAACACTTAGACATGAGTGTATGTTAGAGAGTTCACGGATAAACCATACTACTCGTAAATGTCGTGATACTCAGAGGGTTTAGGGTTTCATTAAGGGTTCCTTTTAAGGTATGTCAAATTATTTATTGCATTGAAATAAGATTTTCTTAAATTCTTCTTTTATGCTAATGCTGCTTTGAAACTGTTATAAGAGAAACGTAACAGAGGTGTCACAGGTTTGGAAATGGCCGATTGCATAAAAAATGTGATATACGATCCATTTTAATCATCTGAATAGTTTCTACAAGATACTTCGTCCACAAGGATCTGTCATCAAGGTATTGTCGATTGGTAAGTTTTTATGAATTGACGAGTTATTTTGTTCATAAATCTAGTCAGTTTTGCTTTGATGATACCTCGTCAGGATAACCACCTGAAGGGTTAAATGCATTTTTATATTAACTGAATTTTGTGAAAAAGGAAAAGAAACTCTAGTTATATTCAGTTGTAATTCAAACGCATCTCAAATTTCAATAAATATTGAAGTTTTGGTGAATATGCTAGGAATTTAATTTTATTTAAATTTTATATTTATCAAAAGACGTTTACAATGGGTAAAGAGTATGTTTAATTTATTTTCTAATGCATACAGAAGTATCCTGAACATGCAATCTCACACTCTTTATTGGAGAAAGCTGTTTTCATACACAAGTGTCAGGAAAGCTTTGGCATTCACCAATGAGGACTTGGACGCAACCCTGAAAAGACAAAGATAGATATATAGGTTAAAAGTTTAGTTAGTACTAGGGGGGCCTGCCCCCTGCTCGCTAACGCTCGCCAACCCCCGGAGGATTGTTTCGCAATCCTCATTGGTTCGCTGCGCGAACCTATGGTCGCTTCGCTCGCCTCAATGAAGACATGTGTCCTAGCAGAAGGGATTGTTTACAAAATATGTTACCAAAAAAAGGTTTTTCAAATCTAAATTTGCTGTATTACAGAAAAAATATGTACAGTATCTCTAAAATCAGAATTCAAATGAAAACTTTGTGCAAATTTTGACTCGAAATATGAGCGTTGCTTTGGAAATTGAATACCCAGCATGTTGTTTGTGTGTACATTTTCCCAGCACTCAAACGACCCACATTTTTTCATTGAGTTTGTTGCCGAAAGTTGTAGTGCAAGCGTCTTGTTGAACTATAATTGTTGGCCCAGAAAAGGACCGTTTTTTAAATGGCCCTGAAAAGATCCTCCGCTTTCTTTGATTTCTATTATAAACTAACTGCAACAACTCATTAAAATTTCCTTTTTTTTTTCAATAAAATTTCATCCGATAACGCTATAAATTCAATCGATGCGCGAGACTTCGCGATAAACAAACAATCGTACAGTGTTGCCAAAACGCGTATACAAATAACGTCTTTTTTGCGTGCCACGTAAGAGAATTATATATACAGGGTGGTCCCGAATTCATGGTACAAACTTTAATGGTAGGTACAGGACATTGTAACAATGATTTATTGTATAGGAATGTATAGTCGCAAGTGACGCGGTGAGGCGAAAACAGGGGAAATAACGGCCGAAAGGAAAAACAAAGATTTTATTGAAAGCGTTGTTGACAAGTGTCATGTTTACAGTAATTGTTCAAAATTGCTTCCACCAGTATCGATACATGCTTGACAGCGTCGGTGGAGCGATTGGCGTACACGTTCAAAGATGCCTGGTATTTCAAGCACACCTGCAGCAGCTACAGATAAGCGAGCGACGAGATCCTCATCTGAGTCAACTGGAGTCTCATAAACAAGATGCTTTAGATGTCCCCATAAAAAGTAATCGAGGCTCGATAAATCGGGAGATCGGGGTGGCCAAGGGACTGGTCCACCACGCCCAATCCATCGAGTACCAAACGTGGCATTCAGGTAATTCCGTACATCAATGCTGAAGTGTGCTGGCGCCCCATCGTGCTGAAACCACATGCGGTTACGAATGGCCATCGGAACATCATGCAGCAGTTGTGGTAACACTTCTTTCAGAAAAATAAGATAGCTTCCGCCAGTGAGCCGCGTGGGTAGTAAGTATGGGCCAATCAAAAAGTCGTTCACAATGCCAGCCCACACATTAATACTGAAACGTTGTTGAAACGCATGTCGACGCGTTGCATGTGGATTATCGGTTGCCCACACATGGGAATTGTGCGCATTAAAGACACCCTCGCGTGAAAATGTCGCTTCATCTGTAAATAGCACATAGTCTACGAAATCCGGCTGCAACTCACATTGCTGCATCACCCACAGGCAGAAGTTCACGCTGCGAGGATAATCTGCCGGATTCAATGCTTGTACTTTCTGAAAATGGAAGGGGTGTAAGCGATTTTCGTTTAACACTCTGCATACAGTCTGATGACTCACACCTACGTCACGCGCAACAGTTCTTGTGCTTGACTCGGGTCTATCAGCCACAATGTTCAAGATGCTTTCTTCCAGCCTTGGAGTGCGTACAGCTCTTACTCGACCAGCGCCATGTCTGTTGACGTCGAACGCACCTGTTTCACAAAGTTGACGATGTAACCGTTGAAAAATTCTATGATCCGGCATTCGTCGATCAGGATACTCCGCGCGATACATTCGTAACGCAGCTCTGCCGTTACCATTTGCACGGCCGTACATGTAATGCATGTCTGCTTTTTCTGCATACGTAAAGTCACCCATCGTCTACGGCAGCACAATTGTGAATGGCGCTTTTCCCTACTGCGATGCATCATGTTCAACAGCGGCTAGACATCTACTGCCCTCTACCGGCAATGATACCAACCGATCACTCCATTTCTCTTTCCTTTTATTTCCCCTGTTTACGCCTCACCGCGTCACTTGCGACTATACATTCCTATACAATAAATCATTGTTACAATGTCCTGTACCTACCATTAAAGTTTGTACCATGAATTCGGGACCACCCTGTATAGACTACTATACTTTTAAAGTTTATAATTTCGACCTTCGACTCAAAACTAGACTGAATTGTATGATTTAGGTATATCGCACATCGACTTTCTAATACAATAGTAGGAGCATTCGTGCGTAGATTCATGTCATTTCTCCCTATTGCTTGTTTCTAAGATCTCCGGGTATGGAATCAAGTACGAATCCTAATGTGTGACTTATTGACGAGTGTGATGAAAAGTAGGGATGCGACATGGATGTCAATGTTATCCATGTTTTTTAAAAGACATCGATGTCAATGTTATCCATGTTTTTTAAAAGACATCGATGTCAATGTTATCCATGTATTTTAAAAGACATCGATGTATTGGAGTCGATGTTTATACTTGTCGATGTTTTATTTTTAAATGAAAAAACTACCTTTATAAGAATTTAAAAAATAACGTAAATAAAATTAGACTATTTTGGAAAGTGACTGCTATCAATGTTCTGCGACTTCTCACTACTGAGAATTAGGACTTTTTTGAAATGGTGACTATCATCATTGTCCTTCGATTCCTTGTTTCTAGGAAATGAGACTTTGAAACGATGACTGTGGTTAATGTTCTGCGATTCCTGGTTACCAAGCTCTTCGATTTGAGGTGGCGCAGTTTATAGTCCTTGTACCGTCATGTAAGAATTTGACGGACAGCTGGTTTAAAATTAAACTATTTATTTACATAAATTAAATATTTACAAGAAAATTTAAAAAGATAATTAAGGGCACAGCCATCGACAACCGAATCCTGCCTGAAGCCAAAGTAACAAATGGCAAAACAGAGACGTCTGTCTCTCGTCGAATCTCGAGTCCGAATCCTCCTAAAATCCACGTTCGCTTCGCTTCCACAGAACCGCCGCTGACAACGAAAGGGGGGTGAATTCCGAGCCCTCTAGAGATCTTTATGACCTCTCCAGAACAGAAACACCCCCACACAGATGCGAAAACCGTCTGTCATGCCGACTTGAGTCCCCCACAGCAAAACTTGATCCCAGACATGGGATTAGGGAACCGACGGAAACTCCAGCTGTGTATGGATCAAAAGGAACGCCGGGCCGCCGATGAGCCGCACGTGCAAAGTCTGAAGTTGTTTTTGCATTTCGAAACATTCCAGCGTCCACGTGTTACGGAAAAGGGTCGGCTAGTACCATATGGTACATCCTGTAACTTCCCCAGGAGAGTCTTTCTTCGGTGTCATTGACGCTTTCTTTGTGGGTTTGTGCATTTACTTTACTTTGTATTGTGTTTACTCAGGAATGCGTTCCTAGGAGATGCCTGGGTGTGCGCCTCTGACGCCCCTCGGCACGAATCTATGAAGAAAACTTTTCCGGCTCGAAACGGACCTAAGGTTGACTGATATCTTTGAGCCGGACCACATATCTTCAGCGCACACATTCCGGGGTCGACCACGTCCACGCCCTATCGTGTTCATCCTGGACAGATAAGGGTTTTTCGGACGGCGTGTCACCAGGCCCACTTCTCCATTATCTCATTAGAGGCTTTCCCTAGCTTCGGCTAATCCGCTGTGGGTTTTCAGTAACTCGGTACGGAGGGGTCTGCTTCCATTCGAAGGAAGGAAGGATGAGATCCGCCCAAAGTGGACCTTGTGACATTAAACCCAACTCAACCTTCTTTCTTAGAAATGAAACTTTTTGGCACGATAACAGCGCTCAATGATGTACGACTCCAAGTTTCTCTCTATACTGACTACTTTATCAAAGATTAGGAAAACCATTCCTCACCTTTCTCGTTTTTGTACACGTAAAAATTCTTAAAATAAATAAATATAAGCTAGAGTAAAACAAAAAAAGGATAAACTTAAAAATTAGAAAAAATCAGACCGCGCACGTAGATCTAAAATAATAAACGTTAAGATCTTAACTTTTCAATATAGTTTATATCTAATTAAACTTGCCTGTGCTTGATTAAGGCTTTGCATCACGGCAGTCTTGTCTGGATCTGAATATACAGATGCCTGAGAGGAAGAAAAGTTTACGCAATTAGCTTCGCATCCTTTTTAATTTTAGAAAACAATGATTGCGATAAATACACTGACCAATCTCATTTGTTGGGTGTAAATTAAGGAGGTATCATGAACTAATTGGCAAAACTTTTATTTTTGGCGATTTATTTGGATTGACCTTTTCACACACCCGGTACGCGGCATTTTTTGAATAAAAATAAATTGTCATTGACTAATCGTTGTAAATCGCCTTTGTAGAAATTGTATTTTTATGAAATGACTTACGCTCCAAGTTCCACTTCTGTGTGCCTTATCTGTTAACCTGTTAACCCTACCTGTGGTTTTCTAAATGAGGTTAGTCTGTTAACCTTCTATGTGGTTGTCTAAATGAGGTTAGTCTGTTAACCCTCTCTGTGATTGTCTAGATGAGGTTAATCTTCTAACCCTCCCTGTGGTTGTCTGGATGAGGTTAGTCTGCTAACCCTCCCTGTGGTTGTCTAGATGAGGTTAGTCTGTTAACCTTCTCTGTGATTGTCTAGATGAGGTTAGTCTGCTAACCCTCCCTGTGGTTATCTGGATGAGGTTAGTCTGCTAACCCTCCCTGTGGTTGTCTATAGATGAGGTTAGTCTGTTAACCCTCTCTGTGATTGTCTAGATGAGGTTAGTCTGCTAACCCTCCCTGTGGTTGTCTGGATGAGGTTAGTCTGCTAACCCTCCCTGTGGTTGTCTAGATGAGGTTAGTCTGTTAACCCTCTCTGTGATTGTCTAGATGAGGTTAGTCTGCTAACCCTCCCTGTGGTTGTCTGGATGAGGTTAGTCTGCTAACCCTCCCTGTGGTTGTCTAGATGAGGTTAGTCTGTTAACCCTCTCTGTGATTGTCTAGATGAGGTTAGTCTGCTAACCCTCCCTGTGGTTGTCTGGATGAGGTTAGTCTGCTAACCCTCCCTGTGGTTGTCTGGATGAGGTTAGTCTGTTAACTCTCCCTGTGGTTATTTAGATGAGGTTAGTCTGTTAACTCTCCCTGTGGTTATTTAGATGAGGTTAGTCTGTTAACTCTTCCTGTGGTTGTCTAGATGAGGTTAGTCTGCTAACCATCTCTGTGGTTGTTTAGATGAGGTTAATCTTCTAACCCTCCCTGTGGTTGTCTGGATGAGGTTAGTCTGCTAACCTTCCCTGTGGTTGTCTAGATGAGGTTAGTCTGTTAACCCTCTCTGTAATTGTCTAGATGAGGTTAGTCTGCTAACCCTCCCTGTGGTTGTCTGGATGAGGTTAGTCTGCTAACCCTCCCTGTGGTTGTCTAGATGAGGTTAGTCTGTTAACCCTCTCTGTGATTGTCTAGATGAGGTTAGTCTGCTAACCCTCCCTGTGGTTGTCTGGATGAGGTTAGTCTGCTAACCCTCCCTGTGGTTGTCTAGATGAGGTTAGTCTGTTAACCCTCTCTGTGATTGTCTAGATGAGGTTAGTCTGCTAACCCTCCCTGTGGTTGTCTGGATGAGGTTAGTCTGCTAACCCTCCCTGTGGTTATTTAGATGAGGTTAGTCTGTTAACTCTCCCTGTGGTTATTTAGATGAGGTTAGTCTGTTAACTCTCCCTGTGGTTATTTAGATGAGGTTAGTCTGTTAACTCTCCTTGTGGTTGTTTAGATGAGGTTAGTCTGTTAACTCTTCCTGTGGTTGTCTAGATGAGGTTAGTCTGCTAACCATCTCTGTGGTTGTTTAGATGAGGTTAATCTTCTAACCCTCCCTGTGGTTGTCTGGATGAGGTTAGTCTGCTAACCTTCCCTGTGGTTGTCTAGATGAGGTTAGTCTGTTAACCCTCTCTGTAATTGTCTAGATGAGGTTAGTCTGCTAACCCTCCCTGTGGTTGTCTGGATGAGGTTAGTCTGCTAACCCTCCCTGTGGTTGTCTAGATGAGGTTAGTCTGTTAACCCTCTCTGTGATTGTCTAGATGAGGTTAGTCTGCTAACCCTCCCTGTGGTTGTCTGGATGAGGTTAGTCTGCTAACCCTCCCTGTGGTTGTTTAGATGTGGTTAGTCTGTTAACTCTCCCTGTGGTTGTCTAGATGAGGAATCTCGTCATTAGTAAAATTAAGCAGATCTCGATGAACCAGAAAAAACTGACCTGATCTTGTCATCACCACAGAAAGGTAATATCTTCATTCGGTCTTTAATAGACAATCTTTATAACGAGATATCTCGTCTTTAGCAAAATTTATCAGATATTGATGGACTACATATCTCGTAGATACAAGTTAGAGGGTTAATTTCTTTTAACAGGGCCAGTTTTGGGAATTTCGATTTCAACTTTTGGCATACATACTCGGAAGACCCTCGAGAACAAAATTGCGTGAAAAATACAAATACAATTTCTTTCGCCGAAAAAAAAAATCCTCCTTAAAGCATTAAAAAACCTCGATACAAATTGGGTTTGGTAAACATGGGCAGTCGGTTAATAGGAGCTCTACTCTAAGATTATAAACTCATTGCCATAAAAATGTGCGCACCAAGAAATAATTGTGGGATCGTAACAAAACTTGGCATGAAGGTACATGTCGACCAGATATGCAAATGATTAGAAATGCAGTGAGATTGCGCATTGCGTAATGCCACTAGTAGGCATTGAACTTCGTTCTCCTAGGAGTATAAAACAGGTAAGCAGAGCTTGTTTGAGTGTACATAATCTTTTGCAAAGGAAACGCTGAGGTAGAAATGCCGTTATGCCGCCATCGAAGACAATATGAGCAGCTGTCAGAGTTCGAGAGGGGAAGAATCATCGGAATGATGGAAGCTGGGTGGTAATCTCGGTGAGTAGCTCGTCAAGTAGACCGTTCTGATTTTACTGTGAGGAGGTGTTGGGGCCAGTGGACAGAAGAGACGTCATTTATGCGGCGACCAGGCTCAGGACGCCCTCGACAAACCAGTCGTCGAGAAGACCGTCACATCATACGAAACGCACGCGTAGAGCCAACTGCCTCATTGACCGCTATCCAGACACAGGCAGCAACTTCATTGCGGGCCCATGTGTCTTCCCGAACCATCGCAAGGCGCCTGGATGTAGGACATCTGGCATCGCAGCGCCCATTACGTGTGCTGCAATAACACCCACCCACCGACGCATCCGTTGGAAGTGGCGTCGCGCACGACGGGATTGTACGGCAACGGAATGGAACCAGGTCGTCTTCAGCAACAAATCTAGATTCAATTTGAGCAGTGATGACAATCGTGTTCGTGTGTGGAGACCCCGCGGTGAACACCTCTACCCTGCCTTCGCTTTACAGCAACACACCGCTCACACAGCTGGTGTGATGGTATGGGGTGCCATTGCTTACGATACACGTCCACCCCTAATATTTATCCATGGCACAATGACAGCCCAGAGATACGTCCATGACATACTTCAGCCACATGGGATGCCACTCATGGCAGGGCTTCCATTAGCCATTTTTCAACAAGACAATGCTCGGCCACATACAGCAACAATGTCACAAGACTCCCTCCGCTATATTACCACCCTTCCCTGACCTGCTCGATCCCCATATTTGGCACCAATCGAGCACATCTGAGATCATTTGGGACGGCAAGTTGGACACCCTACGAGTTTGGTCGAACTAGAGGCGCGTTTACAGCAACTGTGAAACGAGATGTCTCAGGACATCATACGGAACTTGTATGCCTCAATGCCCGCTCGTATCACATCGTGCATTCGCGCTAGAGGAGGTCCAACAGAGTACTAAAACTTCCGCTCATTTGTACTTTTTTCTGCAATGAATGATCCTTTTTCTTTGACTTTCTAATCACTTACTTATATCAAAGTTGTACTTACATGTGTAAAATTTCATTTCATTTTGACGAAAATGTTTATGGCAATGAGTGTGCTATAAGTGTTTTTCAACCGAATTTGTCAAAATTAAATGACCTCGAAATGATCCATAGGAGAGGAATTTTAGAAATAAATATGAAAGACATCAATTGGAATTCGGAAGACTCTGATGGCCTTTCAAATGTTAATATTCATCCGTTATCCCTCTGGTGGTGGTTTTTAGGAGAGTATAGGGCAAAAGTGATGAGATCTAAATACTTTCATCATAAAACAGTCGGTAATATCTTGATGATAAGTACGGAGGGTGAAACCATAGAACATAATACACCTACTCTTTATGACGTTGAAACAGCAATGAGGAGGCTAAACAACAACAAATCAGCAGGACCTGATGGCATAAAAGCCGAGCTCTTTAAAATTAACGAAACGAAACTAAGCAAATCTATTCATGGCCTGATCTGTAGTATATGGACACAAGAACAAATGCCCACTGAATGGGATGAAGGCTCTGTTTGTCCTATATACAAGAAAGGAGAGAAGCTAGATTGTGGTAACTACAGGGGAATTACCCTTCTAAATATAGCGTACAAGATCTTCTCCATAATTTTATTCAAACGATTGGAGACCTACACTTTAAAAATCATTGGAAGTTACCTATGCGGATTCCAGAAAGGGAAAACAACGACTGATCAATTACACACAATTAGGCAGATTTTGGAGAAAACCAAGGAGTATAACATTGACGCCTACCACTTATTTATTGACTTTAAAGCTGCTTACGACAGCGTCAACCGAGAAAAACTACTCGAGGCCATGTTGGAATTTAACATCCCAAAGAAGCTGATCAGCCTCACAAGAATGACTCTCAAAAGAGTTTCGTGTAGAGTAAAAATCTCGTCAAGTCTCTCTGATCCATTCTTCACCGGAAAAGGCCTGAGACAAGGTGATTCTCTTTCTTGTCTGTTATTTAACATAGCTCTGGAAAAGGCCGTTAGAGACTCTGGTATCTACACAAATGGAACGATCCTGCAAAGAACTATCCAACTACTCGCTTTTGACGATGATATTGACATAATTGGAAGAACGAAACGCTCAGTTATCGACGCTTTTGTAGCGCTTGAGAGTGCGGCAAAGGAGATGGGGCTCTTGATAAACGCAGACAAAACAAAGTTTTTGATAGCAACAAATAAAACTCCTGATCTATCCCCTTTAAAGATAATGACCTACTCCTTTGAAACTGTAACCCGCTTCAAGTATTTAGGAACCTTAATCTCAAGCCACAACGACCTGAAAATTGAAATAAATAGCAGAATTTTCATGGCTAACAGAAGTTTTTACGGCCTCAGAAACCAACTAAAATCCAGGTTCATCAGCGTAAAGACTAAACTAACCATTTATAAGACTTTAATCAGACCCATAGTCATGTATGGGAGTGAATGTTGGACCCTCAATAAAACCGAGGAGGAAAAACTACTAATTTTTGAAAGGAAGATCTTAAGAAAAATATTTGGACCTACTCAAGAGAACAACGTGAGAAGGATCCTTTACAACCACGAAATTTACAAAAAATATGATAAATTCGGCGGGACCGACCTAGTGAGAACAATTAAAGCGTCACGCATCAGATGGCTGGGCCATCTCCTTAGAAATCCCGATGCTGACCCTACCAAAAAAGTGACTTTTTCCAAAATTGAAGGGACTAGAAGAAAGGGACGACCACCTACAAGATGGATTGATAACGTAGAGAGAGATCTCAAGTTTTTGGGAGTCAACCGATGGCGGGCGGTCGCACCAGACAGAGCCAGATGGAGGAGGATCTGCGAGTCAGCCTTGGCCTGTAAAAGGCTGTTGTGCTCCTGAAGAAGAAGAAGAATATCTTGATGACGAGATATCTTGTCATTAGAAAAATTCGTTAGATCTTGATGCACGAGATAATTCGTCGAAATCCCTAAGGAGGGCTGTATTTCTTAGGTTTTTAAAAATAAGTTATAACTAAGAGCTCGAGCAGGTAAGTACGAAAAACGGGACATTTCCCCTATTTTTGATTCCTTATCAGTTTTACTCGATTAAGCATTTCTAACGTATGAAGATGTTATGAAGTCCCATTTAATTTGGTGCGTATGACCTAATACAAAAATCTTCACATGCAAATAATTGAACATTTTGGTTTCCCGAAATTTCTGAATTGACTGACAGAATGCAGCGAAACATTTATCTTGTAAATACAACTAAGAAAATTATGTTTGCGCAGGTAAAAATGCTTTGTAAAGAAGTCGAAGTAAAATACATACCAAGTATGGCCTGGATTTTTCGGAGCACTCATTTAGACATTTAATCTGAAATTATAAAAAGTGCATAAGTTATGTAATTTGTGTATGAGTCATAGTGTGTAAAAGCGTACCTACAATTCTCTAACAAGGGAAAATGTTTCGATCTAGAAAGGTATCAAAATTAAAATTAAAAAGCTTTTTTCGTTATTTTTCTGTCTGAAAATCGCTTACGGAGCAAAACTGTTAAGAAAACATGCGCAACATAGTAAGTCTCAAGCAGTAAAAATTCTCGAAATCTTATAAGGAAACAGGCTTGACTTGATTTGTCCGAAACAGCGCAAAAATTTATTATTATATTTATTTTTTTATTTTACCATAATAATTTTTTTATTTAGATTATAAAATCATATATTTGTATTATTTTATTTTAATCAACTGCTGAGAAAAGATATGCAACTTAGTTTGTCTGAAACAGAAAAAAAACTCAAACACTACCGCATAAAATTCACTACTCTCTTCAATTCTAGGCCAAAAACTATGCTTGCTCGCTACCTCCCGTTCTCTTAAAACTACAGCAGTAAAATTCAGTAAAGAATATTTCGCAAGACGGGAAATAAATTTTCGCTCCAACTAGAATCAATACAAAATGGCTAAACCCGTAAGAGTCAGGCAATCGAAGAGGAAAGAATACAGGCCACTGAAGAGTACAAAGCTAAAAAAAGGTACGACCAAGCAACGAAACTGCTCCAGACGCAACTTGGCAACAAAAACTCTAGAGAAGCCAGGTGGTAAAGCCATTCGATTAAAATTTTAGCAAGTTTTCGAGTTCTTGTCTGGCTTTGTTTCACGCAAATTTCTCATTTTGTGTCGGAGAAAAATAGTATTGATAGTCAAATTAATTCGTAACATGCTGTATTTTCTTCGATGATTTATCCACGCTTACACTTAAGAACTTTCTAATTTGTTGGTTGATTTATGCTGTGAGTTTTTTCTGTCATACGTCTCTCTTATCAAATTAACCCACAACATCCCGTCTTCCAAAGACACTTGTTGGTTCGGCTTGCGCTTAGTGTTGTATAGTCATTTTCTATACTTACTAAAGCATCTCTCGGTTGGTTGCACAATATTTCGCCATTTGCTTCCAAATCCAATGCGGTTAAATTCGCTTCAAGACCACATTCATTTACGCACTCTACCGCCCAGCTGTGGACCTAAAATACGAATAATTGTACTTGTACAAAATTCAAATCAAGTAAGCACATGATTCTAATATTTATCTCTCTATTATAAAAGAAAATTGTTCGCTCTTTTTCATGTTTATTCGCTTTGTGATTGGTATATAGTGAGCCACGTGATAACGAGTCTTGTGGTTCAACGGACTAATGAATTTGGAGCGCACACGATAAACAGTTATATTTTTCAATTAATTAATTCATAAAATTTGAGAGCTCCCGCTAGAAAGTTAGCTATGTTTTCAGAAGAACAGGCAAATTCGGTCGCCGTTTCCATAGCAACAGTCGAATATGAAAATCTTAAAAAATACTATTACAACAAACAACACGGATCAGCTAAAACATTTAAAAATTATGATATTTCCTCTGAATTTTAACAATATGTTATGCTAAAATATTTCATTTTTATGTGGAAATGAGATGTTTTGTTCTTGACCTTTTATAAAGCATTTTGTTTTTATTTACATTATATTTCTTTGTATAAGCCGATAATTTTTGGAACGCTTTCTAAAGCTAAAGTACTGGGGTCGGTTTATATACGGAACCACTAATGCCGCACAAAAGTATGCACTTTTCCGTTACTCGGGCGCTGCGATAAATATTGCAATGGGCCCGGAATCAATCCAGCAATGACTCAAATGGGGATGGATTGTGAAGCAATCCTCTCCCCCTCACTGTTTAAAAATATAGTTCGTTCCTCAGTGTCGGGGGTTGACGAGCAATAGCGAGCAGGGGGCGGAGTCCCCTAGTTATAGAAACACATTTTTATTAATGAAATATAATTTCAATCAAGAGAACAAAATCCAAGTAATCTCAGCAAGACAAAAATATGAATAATTGTAATAATAAATATGAATTAGTAATAGTAAATATGAATACTTAACACAATTCTACTCGAGTAAGCACATGATGCTAATATTTATGGCAGAAACAATTGGTTTAATGAAATATAATTTCAATCAAGAGAAAAAATCCAAGTGATCGCAGCAAGACGCATACATGACTATGAATCACCCTTTTCCCATAATGTGTGTTTCTACATCAAAACATACCTCTGGGGGGCATGAATGAAAAGTCTGGCATCACCAAAAGACGTTACAACTGTTTTGTCGTAAGATTTCAAAACTAGAATAAACACCCAGAAGATAAATATAGAGTTGTGTGGATACAGGATGTCCGTAACTGACCAGTCCTTTGGGTCGAGTGCGCATGCGCATTGAGCGGCGGGAGGGGGTACGCAATAAGTCGAAATTCTACAGTACTGGGCGATCTTTGGGCCAGTGTAACTTTGGATTATGCTGACTGAAAACTGCGTTAGTGGCAATATTCGGAAGCTATAAAACTACTATTATCAATTATATTTGACAACAGTAATTGCGATTAATATCAAAGTGCACTTCAATCGTTCGAACTGTAAAAAAAATGTTGAGTATTCACAGTTAACAATCGTTCAAACTTCCTGTCTGCTTCATTCATTCCACAATCAAACATCATGCCTGAGTATTAATTACAAAATTACGGATTGTGTCCCCGACACAACCTACCAACTTTTGTCCGTTCCATACATTTTGTTTATACTGGTACCACGAAGAACATAAAATTGGGGTTTCACATTAAAAACTGTTTACTTTCGATATACTTACTTCCTTATCCAACATCTGGTAGCACTCTTTCAGTTTTCCAACTCCTTTCTCTATAAAATAAAAAATAATTAATGAATCATCTAATTTAAGTTTTATCTAGGCGTGGAAGGGGAAGGAAGTTTAGAGGCCGATTCATCTGAAGATTACACTTTTTCTATCAAACTAAGTGTATGTGGCGGTAGCGTGCTTCCCTACGCATTCTTAATCTGACGGAATATGGCCTGTTTTCCGAATACGGTTTCGGCACATCGCTAAAAGACTTGTTACCTTTGATGTTAAACTGAAAAGTGTTTTGTTAATTGTGATGTTGTACATATATATATATACCAAATGTAGGAGGTGGCAGGTATAAGTATATGCTTCCTGTCCGTATTCTCAACGTGACATCACTTTAACTGTTTTTGGAATGCTGTTTCAGCACGTCGCCATCAAAAATTCCAAAGTGAATTGCGAATGGATGTACTGTAGTTAATTAATTAATAGCTCGCCAAAAAGATGATAAGTAACATTTTAAGGTAAAGCTCCGATTTCCTAAGAAAGCGGAGACGTTATCTAGCAAACGTGATACGTCATGATGCCGCGGGCATAACTGGGCGGCCGTCTGAACAGAGACCAGAGGTGTAAACTTAGACGAACATAATACGGTGGAGAATTGTGCAACACAGACTGCTGTCGTGGTTTATTTTATTCGAGAAACAAAACAAAGTGGCTTTTTTATTCTCTAGTCCCAAGCTTCTTATTTCGGGATCGTAGAAGATAGAGCGAAAATTTCAACGGATTTCAAATCAGCGTAAAATTCTACGCCAGATAGATACCAAAAACAGATTTATTATTCAATTATTTACGAATTGATTATTTAATTATTTATTAAATAATTAATTATTTATTTTAAGAAAGGCACATTTAAGGTATCGATCTGGTGTAAAATATTCCGCAGATTTCAAATCCGTTGAAATTTTCAATCTATCTTTAACGATCTCGATTTTACAAAAACGAATTAGACAATTATAGTCAAAAATTTTTGTTTGTTTTGCTTCCTCCACTCCAATTGTTTGTCACAGGAAATGAAATGTCGCCGCTACAAGAGAAAAAACGTTCCCCTACTGTTGTTAACCGCTCTGATGATCGTCATGCAAATTGCGGCTCCGTTAATTTCCGTTACTCTCACAAACAACGCTCTCTTGGAAACCAACGACGCCATCTGTTTGTATAAACAACGTTTTAGTGACGTCATTCACAGGTACATTACGACTGCTAGATAACGGCTCCGCTTTCTTAGGAAACCGTAGCTTAAGCACGATATGTATTGGATGAGAGCATTTCAGTTACGTTGAGTGGAAGTAAAATCTAAGTATTTCGTCTGGTTTATTTACATTGAAAAAATTCCTCTCGTATCAGAAATAAAACTAATTATGCAGTTCAGTCAAAAGTGTTGCTCAAGCGAAAAGGTGGTCTGCCTCGATCAGTTGACTTCTGAATAAGGGTGAAAGGTTGTCTCGTATAAGGACTACCATAGGAGGGGGTTACATTTTTTATTTAAGTTCTTTATTTACTGATTTAAAAACTCCTTTGAAATATAAACTAGTTTTAGAGTATGCTACCTAGTGACTAGTTTCAGAGTGCGTTACCTAGAAACTACTTTTTGAGTGTCACCTAGAGACCAGTTTAAAGTGAATGTTTCAAGATTACTAAAAGTTGGATTGAAGGGAAAAGTGGCAACATTTTAATAAAATATTGAAATTTTTAGTTGTTTTATACAACCCCAGTAAATGAGAAATGTGTTTCTTGTAAATGGACTAAAAGCCGCGAATAAGTATAAGTTGACCTGCAAGGAGTATATATGAAAACGTATATATAATATATATAACGGAGTGCATATAACGCTGAAATATCAAAACACCTTTATACACGATTTTAAAGAAACAATCACTAAATTAAATAAAACTATATTTTTTATTTTAATACGATCTGGGAGGGACTAAATTCCCCCCTACACCCCCTCCGTTGGTGCACCCTTGTGTCGACGTGCCTTTTGTATCCTTTCCACATACATGGAACTTGACTAAAGGTAGGTATTTAATTAACGTCGTACTTGAGCCACACAAGGGTCTATTGGCGACTCTCCGGAATAGACCTCGGAAGGAAAAAAACCGAGAACAACACCATGTAATTTCGAACCACGGTCAGATGACGAGATCATACCAGAGCTGGCATTGCACTCTCCAAACTTTCAACAACACGTCAACATGAGGACATTTGAGCCCACGACAGATTTAACGAGCACTCGCCCCTTTGTACACGAGGGTCTTTCGTTGGATTCGAACTCGCAACTCTCCAGTTGCTTGTCCGTTACTGTTCCAACTGGGCTACCGCGGCCTTTCTTGACTGCATAGTAGGAGCTGAAAACCCTAGTTTTGTACGCCAGGATATTTATGGGGTCGATCATACTATCCACCACGTCTAATAGTCTTCAAAATCAAAGTGTGTGATGAAAAGTTGTTTTCTACACCTGTTAAATGACATGCGTTGCCTAAATACTTTATCTAAAAAATAACTCAAAACGTTTAATCGGTAGAGGACTGCTTCGTTAGATTGGACTGAGGAATGTATATTGTCCACTGTCCTCAGGCTTTTGGCAAATATTAAATGCAAATTATGTCATATTAAACAGTTTGATGCCTTGTATATTAACATAATTGGGGCGTAGCACTTGCACAAAAGTAAATAACACCCGTTTGGATTGTATAATCAGGAATTTGTATTACATAATTTTGTGTATGACCATTTCCACGTTCTCTGTCTGAAACCGCTGAGATTCCAGAATGAGTGTAAGATTTCAACAATTGTTTATTACTGTTGACTAACTTGGCCATGAATAAATGCTATTTGTTCTGTTTTATTTTCCTGGAAACAGCCATCTATGATGTTTTCTTAAATCCGAAGACAATTATTGTTGCAAGCAAGTAGGTAAAGGGTTTTTTATTAGCTATTTTAGAAACAGACAACGTACTCTCGTTGGGGGATAGATGATGGCATCCTAAAGAGATTACGCATCAAGATTAAGAAATGTGACTCCGCGATTGGGTTTATCTCAGTCCTGATAACCCGATACGGCCCTCAGAATAGGTTCAACCCGCCCTTAGATCAGATGGAGACTTTAAAAGATTTTATCAGACAAACAGACCACATGCGGTCCTCCTGCTATGTTTAACAGGACCGTACACCAAATTCCACTCTCTGAATATTTTTATCAGGACTATTCCCATACTGCCTTTCGGCTATGTTTAACAGACCCGTAGGCCAGATGCCATCCTCTAAATATTTTATCAGGCTTGTAGATCGCATACGGACCAAATAGGTACCTGGACAGATTCACACAACCTACCCGCAGACCAGGTCCGGCCTTCAGGACTGGTTTTACTCTCCAAGTGGCTTTAACGAGGTTTCTCGTCCATAAAGATCTGACTAATTTTTCTAATGTAGAGATCTGCCGATATTTTGACGGCGACGAGATCAAGATCTGGTCAGTTTTTCCAATGATGAGATATCTCGTTCATCAAGATCTGGTCAGTTTTAACAATGATGGGATATCTCGTCCATCTAAACATGGTAAGTTTTTCCAGTGATGAGATATCTCCTCCATTAAGATCTGGTCAGTTTTTCCAATGATGAGATATCTCGTTCATCAAGATCTGGTCAGTTTTAACAATGATGGGATATCTCGTCCATCTAAACATGGTAAGTTTTTCCAGTGATGAGATATCTCCTCCATTAAGATCTGGTCAGTTTTAACAATGATGGGATATCTCGTCCATCTAAATATGGTCAGTTTTTCCAATGATGAGATATCTCGTCCATCAAGATCTGGTCAGTTTTAACAATGATGGGATTTCTCGTCCATCAAGATCTGGTCAGTTTTAACAATGATGGGATATCTCGTCCATCAAGATCTGGTCAGTTTTAACAATGATGGGATATCTCGTTTCTCTAAATATGGTCAGTTTTAACAATGATGGGATACCTCGTTCATCTAAATATGGTCAGTTTTAACAATGATGGGATATCTCGTCCATCTAAATATGGTCAGTTTTAACAATGATGGGATATCTCGTCCATCTAAATATGGTCAGTTTTTCTAATGATGAAATATCTCGTCCATCAAGATCTGGTCAGTTTTAACAATGATGGGATATCTCGTTTATCTAAATATGGTCAGTTTTAACAATGATGGGATACCTCGTCCATCTAAATATGGTCAGTTTTAACAATGATGGGATATCTCGTCCATCAAGATCTGGTCAGTTTTAACAATGATGGGATATCTCGTTTATCTAAATATGGTCAGTTTTAACAATGATGGGATACCTCGTCCATCTAAATATGGTCAGTTTTAACAATGATGGGATATCTCGTCCATCAAGATCTGGTCAGTTTTAACAATGATGGGATACCTCGTCCATCTAAATATGGTCAGTTTTTCCAATGATGAAATATCTCGTCCATCAAGATCTGGTCAGTTTTAACAATGATGGGATATCTCGTTTATCTAAATATGGTCAGTTTTAACAATGATGGGATACCTCGTCCATCTAAATATGGTCAGTTTTAACAATGATGGGATATCTCGTTTATCTAAATATGGTCAGTTTTAACAATGATGGGATATCTCGTCCATCAAGATCTGATCAGTTTTAACAATGATGGGATATCTCGTTTATCTAAATATGGTCAGTTTTTCCAATGATGAAATATCTCGTCCATCAAGATCTGGTCAGTTTTAACAATGATGGGATATCTCGTTTATCTAAATATGGTCAGTTTTAACAATGATGGGATACCTCGTCCATCTAAATATGGTCAGTTTTAACAATGATGGGATACCTCGTCCATCTAAATATGGTCAGTTTTAACAATGATGGGATATCTCGTTTATCTAAATATGGTCAGTTTTAACAATGATGGGATATCTCGTCCATCAAGATCTGATCAGTTTTAACAATGATGGGATATCTCGTTTATCTAAATATGGTCAGTTTTTCCAATGATGAAATATCTCGTCCATCAAGATCTGGTCAGTTTTAACAATGATGGGATATCTCGTTTATCTAAATATGGTCAGTTTTAACAATGATGGGATACCTCGTCCATCTAAATATGGTCAGTTTTAACAATGATGGGATATCTCGTTTATCTAAATATGGTCAGTTTTAACAATGATGGGATATCTCGTCCATCAAGATCTGATCAGTTTTAACAATGATGGGATATCTCGTCCATCTAAATATGGTCAGTTTTAACAATGATGGGATATCTCGTCCATCTAAATATGGTCAGTTTTAACAATGATGGGATATCTCGTCCATCTAAATGTGGTCAGTTTTTCCAATGATGAAATATCTCGTCCATCAAGATCTAGTCAGTTTTAACAATGATGGGATATCTCGTCCATCTAAATATGATCAGTTTTAACAATGATGGGATATCTCGTCCATCTAAATATGGTCAGTTTTTCCAATGATGAGATATCTCGTCCATCAAGATCTGGTCAGTTTTAACAATGATGGGATATCTCGTTTATCTAAATATGGTCAGTTTTAACAATGATGGGATACCTCGTCTATCTAAATATGGTCAGTTTTAACAATGATGGGATATCTCGTCCATCTAAATATGGTCAGTTTTTCTAATGATGAGATATCTCGTCAGTCAAGATAGAGTCATTTTTGATAATGGCAAGAGAATTTCGTCCCAGGAGGGTCAACCGTTTAACCTATCCGGATCCATTTCGACTCTGGCATATTTCCAGGTTTGATACTGGAGAGAACCACAAATCAACTATTCAGACTAACAGCGGGTTGTACTTGGGAACCCTATCTTGAGGAGATCAGTAGCTCGGTCACGCGAAACAAGTGAAACTTCTTACCTTTACAGTCGCATAAATCGAGCAATATACAATCCGTAAGGCCACCACTTTTCTTCTTTTTCAACACCTGCGCCTCAATCAAGAGCAGCAGAGATAAAAAGGATAGTATCTTAAAAGCGTTCATCTTTAGCAAAAGACCTACTTGTACTTTTAGTTTTTAAGAGCTTTGGCAGTTCAAAGCTCTATGGTCAAGACCTGGTGGATGTCTAGTTTTATGCAAACAACACGTGTCGGGGCAATTCGAACATCGAGGCAGATGGCGTGCTCATCCCTGTTTTCGGAAATCCTGTTTTTGGATGGAATGGTATTGACTCTTCCTCGTTGTGTTGCCGATGATATAGAATAAATATGAATAAATTTGCAAAAGACAACCAGCGACTTGTAAGCGAATGTGTTCCTGCTGTGTAAAGCATCCGGGAAAATGCATCATACAAATGACTTTCGAAATGTTATTATATTGTGATAATGCTAATTTCACTCTACTGAAAGGAATAGAATCTGCCTGGTGATACACCCGCGTTCATTAATTCTCTTGTATTATCATCCATTGAAAATTGAAAGAACTTTTGTCTAGGCAAAGTAAAATTGAAAAATAAAATGAGTTTTAAGCTCTGAATACCGTGAATTGTAACAAAGACATTCTATAGCTGTATGTCGACAACGTGCTTTCACTTGGATTAATAAAAGCCATTGTTAGAATGCTCTCATTTAAACACAAATATTATGATAGATCGATAATAATTAAACCAACATTTGGGTAGCTGAGGGTCAGAGTGGTTCATGTTGAACAATCACATAACAAAACTGTCGTACATTACAAGAGCATGTTATCTAGAGTCAAAGAGAAAGATTATGTTGTTGATATCGTTGCTGATCGTTACTATAAACTCTTAAAACGTATATTATTTCTGATGATCCCAATCACTGACCTATTTCCGGCACCAACAAGGGCAATCTGTCAGTTATATGTAAATGGCTCTCAATGGATAAAACACTGTTACACCTTTCGCCTTACTCCAACGAGAAGACAGTTCAGTCATGTGGTGTTAAACGAGTTTATTAGTTAAATTAGGAGACTGGTGGTAACGTAAAGAAATTCCGAAATTGTCGCCTTTAGCTCAAATTCTTTTTCCAAGCTGCTTGGTTCTGATAGCCTGATTATATACTTCCATTCACACATGAATTCTAGGCTTGTGTTATCACCCATTCGAACTTGAGAGAACCCTGAATGTTAACAACATTCATAAGGGGTTGATGGAGTAAAAACATCCACGGCGATTCATGCTTTTGCGAACAGCAACCTAAAGATTTTTTACACCTAATCAAAAATGTAACATTATACAAGGTTTACTGCCATCTTCGTTGGAGTCGCACAAAAAAAGGGACATTCAGCAACATTAATAGTAGGTCTCACGTTGGTGTGGTGTGAAAATTTGAAAAGTAGGGTCCCAGCTCGGATGTTGACCTCGTCATCTGAATGGTTGAAAATGATGTAGTGCTATCTTCTTGTAGGTAGTTGATTAACGTCGCAGTCGAGCAACACAACGGTCTATTGGGGATGGTGGTCCGGGATCTATCCCGAAGGGAAAGATAAGAAGACAGGACACCTCGTAACTTTGAACCACATTCAATTGACGTGATCAACATCTGAGCTGGCACTCCACTCTCCAAACATCCACACCACGCTAAAGTTAAGATATTTTAAGCTACAACACATTTAAAGTGCACCAGCCCCCATGCACATGACGGTGTTCTTTCTTATCTGTGTCACAAACTCGCAACCCTCCGCTAGCAAATCTGTAACTCTACCAACGGGTACCCCGAAAAGTTAATAGGTAAGCCGATATTTGAGCAATAAAATGCTACTAAAAATTGGACTGCAACGAAACCACAATCGTAAAAGACGTGAATCCATATTTGTGTTATTAGAGGAAGGGTAAGATGTTAAAAAAATGAAGTATTTTTTTATTTAGATGGCGGTGAAAAGGCGTATAATTTTATTTCATTACAGGTTGATGATTGAAGTAAATACACGTGTGTAGTATTTACACATCAATGTTTCTTGCAATGGTTAATTATATACACAAGTATTGGCCAGAGCAGTCGATATCGTCGACGAAAGTGTGAAATCACGTAAGTGGTCGAAACTATTTGATTTCGGGTTGTTTTGTAAACATGCGCAGTAAAATTATCTGTATGTGTCTGATGTAGATGATTTTACTGCGCATGTTTACGGAACAACCCGAAATTAAATTGCTTCAACTTGCGTGGTTTCACACTTTTGTCGACGATGTATAAATGTGTGCATCAAGTTGAACTCAGGTCGCATATCAGCGTAAGTGATTTATTTTGAGAAATATCGACAGTGAAATTAATAATCATAATTGGTACATTGGTGTCTGGAATCCTGTTGGGTGGAATTCTCCTGGCATAAAATCTTTCACAGTTTTCACATTCCGAGTCATCATGCATCGGTTAAGGCGGCGGCGCACTCGAAGTATTAGGGCGCCTTCACACGAAGGAGATCGATCTCTCATACTGGTATGTTAAAACGGTATTTCATACAAAAAGTCGCCTGAGATTGTAGTCAGGAAATGCTCGCAGATTCATTTCCTGCGCACAAACAATTCGAATGAAGGGAAGGAAAAAAAAAATTTTTGAATGGCATTGTTTAGTTCTTTATTGTAAAATCGGCATCGTTAAAGATAGGTTGAAAATTTCAGCGAATGTGAAATCTGCGGAAAATTTTACACTGGATCGATACCTTAGATGGGATTTTCTTTAGATAAATAATTTTTCAATTGTAACTTTTATATTTTCGCAACACGAATTCATCCGCATTAGAAGATATTGATTATGAACACAAAAGGGCTCCCACCAAAGACCGTCGTATACAAAGAGGGCTTGTGCACATTAAATCTGTCGTGGCCTCAAATGTCCTAACGTTGGCGTGGTGTGGAAGTTTGTAGGGTGTGGTCCCAGCGCAGGTGTTGCCACTTCGGGGGGTTGATACCGATCCGTTGCAAATAACCTGTTGTGTTGTTGTTCCAGTGTGACGTTCATTAAATTACCTAACTACCTCCCCTTACAACTACACACCACCACATTACATTCAACAAAATTTAAATAATTTGAGTATCGTTGATAGTTTACGAGACGTAAGCGCGGCAAATCTTGCTAATCCTCTGGTAGTTAAAGCATTCGCTCAGGCTTTGTGTACCCACAAGACTAAGCTAATACGAAAGACGTATTCAAGACGCATTTTTCAGTCGTCTGATGACAGAAAGGAATCTGGAAGATAAAAGTCATCGCAGAAAATAGAGAGCGAGAGAATGGTAAGATTAACGTCGCACTGCAGCAACACCACGTGAAAAGATAGATTTATGGTTGGTTGGTGTCGTGTCCAATCGAAGTCGAGTCAAATATCTCCATGTGTCGAAATCACGGCCCTTGCAATGTCCACAATTTTGTTGCTATAAAGATTTCCCTGAAAGGAACTTCGTCAATGGCCTGTAAGCTTCTCAAGATGGCCGGGCAGTTGAAAATGTGTTCCCGGGTGAGTTCTTGGTTACTTTTCTCATTTCCCAGGCAGGAAGATAGATTTATATGTTGCATATATTGATGCTATGATGCATATATTGATGCTATGATGCATATATTGCAAAAAATTCGGACTACCTGTGTGCGAAATCCCGTTACTGTAAGTACCATAGAATCGTCAGGACTTTACGTGCATTAAACAAACAGTAAAACACTTCCTTTTATAATATTAAGGAAAAGAAAATCTACCAATATGCTTTCGAATATGTATGATGCAATTTAAATGAACGTACTGAAACACGTAGTGCTAAAATAACTGAAGTATGAACTCTTTGCATCGCACTGTATTGCAAACAAAAACCAACACCTGTAAGTACACGAAATGATGTTTCATAATATGTGTGACTAATTTGATTGAATTTGTAAGTATGGTAATTTTAATGGTAATGGTAATTTTACTTAACGCCGTACTAGAGCAACACAACGGGCTAATTTGTAGGTATGAAATGTGTATTGAAGCTACATAGTAGGAGTGACTTAACCACAAATACCCGGAAATTTTATTATAACCTTTTTTTGAGACTCTTTGTTATTTTTTAAATGTGCAGATTCAAGTCTTTCAAAGTAACAAAATAAGTTATTGCTGATCACTGAAAAACAATATTTTAGAAACTCAAAACATATTGTATTATTTTTTAACTGTGAAGGTTCTAGTCTTCCAAAATAACAAAATAAGTTATTGCTGATCACTGAAAAACAATTTTTTAGAATCTCAAACCATATTGTATTATTTTTTAAATGTGAAGGTTCTAGTCTTTCAAAGTAACAAAATAAGTTATTGCTGATCACTGAAAAACAATATTTTAGAAACTCAAAACATATTGTATTATTTTTTAACTGTGAAGGTTCTAGTCTTCCAAAATAACAAAATAAGTTATTGCTGATCACTGAAAAACAATTTTTTAGAATCTCAAACCATATTGTATTATTTTTTAAATGTGAAGGTTCTAGTCTTTCAAAGTAACAAAATAAGTTATTGCTGATCACTGAAAAACAATATTTTAGAAACTCAAAACATATTGTATTATTTTTTAACTGTGAAGGTTCTAGTCTTCCAAAATAACAAAATAAGTTATTGCTGATCACTGAAAAACAATTTTTTAGAATCTCAAACCATATTGTATTATTTTTTAAATGTGAAGGTTCTAGTCTTTCAAAGTAACAAAATAAGTTATTGCTGATCACTGAAAAACAATATTTTAGAAACTCAAAACATATTGTATTATTTTTTAACTGTGAAGGTTCTAGTCTTCCAAAATAACAAAATAAGTTATTGCTGATCACTGAAAAACAATTTTTTAGAATCTCAAACCATATTGTATTATTTTTTAAATGTGAAGGTTCTAGTCTTTCAAAGTAACAAAATAAGTTATTGCTGATCACTGAAAAACAATATTTTAGAAACTCAAAACATATTGTATTATTTTTTAAATGTACAGGTTCAACTCTTCCAAAATAACTTATTCTTGATAACTGAAAACCAATTTTTTAGATCTCAAACCATATAGTGGATAAAAAAAAAATCAAAAATGGTGCCAAGAAAATCGCAATCTCCATAGTGCATGTTGGTGAGTTAGGCCACTCTTGCTGTTATACTCTCTAATCACTGCTCGTAATGATTGTAAGCCGATTTAAATAAGGCGTTAAAAAGGAGTAACAATACTACTAAGAATTCATATAAATAGAAATTTCAGATCAATTGTGATGCTCAGTTCTTGTATGTGTAGGAAATTGTAACTTTCAATGAATTGTGCCCAGAGCAATGTTCACGCTTAAGGCGCATTCTCACGAATTAAGTTTAATTGATCGATTATAGTCGATCAACAGAAGTTGAATGAAAACTATAGTGAGGGCCTTTGTTTCAATAGAGTTGATCAACTTTTTAGTGGATCCAAAAAAGTTTGACCCATTCAAACTTTATAGTTCAAGTGATGAATCATTCGCCATCTGCTTTCAATTTGAATAACTTGTCTTGAAACGTGTGAACTTCAGTTGACATTCAAGTTCGCTTTCATCTAGTCACGCGTGTCTGTGTTTTGTTTTTAGATACAAAAAAATTTAAGAAATGAGCCTCAAGTGGTCTAAAAGTGTGATGCTAATATTTTTAGAACTGTATCATAACCACCGACAAGACAAATACAAAAATTAGGATGCAAGAGTTGCAGTTGATAAAATAGTGCAAAGTATTAAAAATTAGACTGATTATGAATACGACATATTTGGTAAATTTGTCGCTGTGCTGCTAAAACAGATACCACTTTACGATGCAGTCATCTGCCAGGAACAAATTCAAACTGTAATAAGACAAAAGCGATTGGAACTCTTAAAAACATCACCTGCGTTTTCACTTTCTCTTCATACAACCCAATGGTCGTCGTCAGTTTCAAATGAATCATGCAACAGAGAACTATGCGGAGAAGATTCGCAAGAGCCATCTGATACATACTTGCTAAAGCTTACCTTGCTAAAAGGACGTTTCTTACGATTTATTATGTTATATAACATAGTACTTAGTTCTTTTAACAAAACTAACTACCTGTGCAACTTCACGCACAGCTGCTTTCGACCCGTTTTAAAAATGAAACGTGATCAGTTTCTATTAAAATGTGTGAACAAAAACTGATTCAAGTCGTATTTAACTTTTATTGATCAACTATAATTGGTCAATTAAACTTGATTCGTGAGAACGTGCCTTTAGAAAGAGATACAGAATTATATTTTTCTTTAATTTGTTTTAATTTATTGATTTTTCCTTATGTTCCCTGTATAGAATAAACTAAAAATGCAACTCTGGGAAAGTCGTCCTTAAATGGCAGACACCGATTCAGTATCAAATGTCATTTCCATCACTACATTACTGGAAAGGATAGCAATTATTAGAAAAAAATTGAAACAAAGTGAATTTTTTTAAAATAATTACCATAAACTAGATATCAAACGTGCCCGAAGTATTTAGAACAGTGCTCTTTGAGGCAACTTGAGAAGTAGACGAGTGGAATGTTTAAAATCATTCACTAAACTGGTAACAGAAACTGGTTTTGAAGCATTAAAAAAAATTAATGTCATGTTTCCCAAAGAAGAATTTTTATTTGATATTTAGTTGATGTTGAACAAAAATTTCTTCGATCGTGAAATGTTTGGTATCAGAAAGCAGCCGTGGAGGGCATAATATGGCCTATTCGCGTAAGCGTGACTAATGAAACTTGCACCGTAAGTGTCTACACAGAAATTATTTTTGATACGTCTCAACTAAAGGTTGTGTGATCACATTTATATAAAATATTTCTTCACATCAATATTTGATTTATTGATAATTTACGTGAAATCTGTTTTGAATAGCATTGCCTTCGGGTCCTGTTAGTGTTTTGAGTTTGACCACCTGGGAACAAAGTCTTCAGCTGGCATCTATATCTTTTAACCACCTTACTGACCCATTCAAAATTACAAGGTATTATCCTTGGTTCATTCCCTTCGGTATTCATCCCGGATCAATGGCCTGTTTTGTTGTTCCGGTGTGATGTAAATACAAACAGTTAGGATGCTAACTACAATAGTAATTGTTGCAGCGGTCATAGCGCTTTTAAATGTGAACATAAAAAATTCTTCCAGTTAAGAAATATCTTAATTTGTTTGTAGTTTTTATTAATGAAACCAACATACTGAAATTGCAATCGCATGCTAAATTACTCCACAAATTCCAACAGAATTTACGAATTCATTAGCTCATTCTGTAATTAGTTTTACAGAAAAACCTAACCTAGTCAAGTATTACTGGTTTGTCTTTAGACGGTTTTCTTTGATTTATCGTATGTTTGGCAGCGTTTTCGATCTTGTACCATACGCCATAAAGTACCACACAACGGAAGTTAACATATTTTTCGATGGTGTTTGCAACAACGCTTTTACATAGTATTTGTGGTTCTTTTCGTATCATCTACCAGAGTGAGTCATGCTTCTAGATGGAGTAAATTTACAATATGTTTGTTGTCATTTCTAGGGTTTCCGATTGATATTTACACATAGAAACATAGTCGTTCAGATGACACAGTTTATACGCGCGTCCGTCTTACTCTGTCTCGGCTAGTTGAGTCCCCTTTCTTTCTTCACGCCGCCGCTCTCCTTATATAACACTGCCGAAGAACAATCCAACGTCCCTCGAAGAACCAATGGTTACTTCCAACCAACATTTCTTAGTGTGTTGGTTTGAGAATCTCAGTCTTCAAATGGAGATAAAACTAAATCGTGTAATAGAGATAAAACTAAATCGTGTCAATAGAGATACAACTAAATCGTGTCAATAGAGATAAAACTAAATCGTGTCAATAGAGATAAAAACATATCTGTGAAGCTCTCCGGTCAACACGCTGATGAATGCTTATTGGAAGGAACCATTGGATCCACGAGGGAAGATGTGAAGGGAAGTTGGCATTTCCTTTAAATAAATAATTTTCACTTGGACAGTGAATCGGGCAAAGGGGAGGAAAATTAGAGCTGTAAGGGTGAAAGGGGGACTACAATCCCCCCATAACTGGTGCATTGATCATAGCGCTTTTAAATGAGAACAGAATCTACCGGGAAGAAATGCTAGCGAAGATAGAAGAGGACGGACATACGAGGAGGTTTTCCTTGTTATAGTCAGTGCAAGATATTGCTGTACGTAGACCTACTAATGTCATGATGTAAATAAAGCCTATTAACCAAGAACTCGTGAAGAGGCGTCATCCTCGCTGATCGAGGATTCAAAAGGAACCAAACACACGCGCATAAAGAAAAGTGGCGTGACAATATCCACTCCCAGAAAATATGGTCAGCTGAACTGTCAAGAGAGTATCATTCGATGTAAGTTGACATCCGCAGTGTTTCTCTAATACAGAGTCCTGCAGAAAGAACGTTCTCCTGGATCATTAAAGGTAAAGTAAACATTTCAACGGACTTGAAATCTACGGAAAATTTCACACTTGATCGATACCTAAAAATATGATTTTCTTTAAATAAATAATTTTTTAAATTTAATTTTTATATTTTTTTCCATATGACCTTCGCGATCGAGAAATCAGAACGTTCTTTCTGCCGCACCCTGTATAATCAATGACATCGAATGACTCATTAGACCAATATATTGGTTAATCACGGCGTACATTGGAATTGGTCATTTGAAATGTAGGTCTCTTCGTCGATTGTGCAAGAAACGGAAAAAAAAGTTTTGCCGTGATAATGTAATAGCCACATTACATGCTTCATTACTCTACACATAGTATAAATGGGTATTTGAGTTGGGTTATTTAGTAACGATAACTTGTAAATGTGGTTTCAGTGGACGAAGGAAAATACTTTTCTGATCCATTGATTTAATAATAGTAATAATCATATAATATCCGCGATCACTTGCTACTTTAACGACGGCTTTGCGAAAGCAATCCGATAATTTACGAAAATGCAGCAAAGTAGCGAAGGGGAAATTGAATATAAATAAAGCCTCCGGTGTGTGTGTGTCATTAATATTGATGACATATTTTAAATGCCGACCTTGTTTACTATATGGCTTGCACTTGCCTTGCTTATTTAATGGAAGCTAATTGATGAGGCGGGATGCTATTTTTTTGTAATTTCGCAATATTAATCAATGTAGGTTAGTATTAAATCAACATCGCACGGGAGCAACACAATGGGCTATTGGCGAAGGTCCGGAAACAACCCCGAAGGGAAAGATCGTATACAGTATCAATCAAGATACAAATAAAATGTATTCGCAGAGGCTACTGCATTTTTTTTATTAATTTGTTTGGTTTTATGGAGCAAGGACCATATTTGGCCATACTGTGCCAGACACTGGTAATGGACATTGTTCCGGATGGAATGGTGTGGTGACAGAAATGAAATGGTAGCACACAATAACAAGATCTTTGGGTTTCACCACTACAACATTTCTTCTAACATCCAACAGCTTAGCAGATATTTACAGCAAGGTTACAGATATTTTCGTGGTGTAGAAGTTTGGAAGTGAGGTGCGTGTTCAGGTATTGACCTCGTCCTCTGATCGTGGTTCTAAGTGTCTTCGATCATTTCCTTCGGGATCGATTCCGGGCCATCGCCAATGACCCGGTGTGTTGCTTAAGTTCGACGTTAATTCAACTATCTCCCTGATGACAGACAGTCAAAAATTACATACCAATGAAATCATAAATAATGTTAAAATTGCAAAGGCAATATTATTCTTGTTTTATTGGGGGTTGTTTGGTTTAGTTTCCTGGTTTATGGTTCTTGTTTTATTAAATAGAGAAATTTTACAGACACTTTATGTGTTATTTTAGTAGACAAAGGAGTCTCTTTGTTTTATCTATTGTAGAGTTTGAGATATCCCAAAATAATTTGTACGTACTTTCTTGCATTTCAAATTGCTATTCCATTTCCAGTGTTAGAGGGGCAACAGTGTGTTTTGTCCATTGCCCTTGCAACATGCCATACAGGTTCGATTCCTGTTTCTTACCTTGTCTACATAGCTTCTGTGTCAGAAAAAAGTTCCTAGTGTGTGAAAGTCTATTACTTGATGTTGTCTGACGTGAGTTTGGTATAACTTGGAAAAATATAGTCCCATTCGACATAAAACTACAATCAAAATCTAAGCTCTTACATATTACAGGATTTGAGTTAGTTGAAGTTCATGTATAATAATAAGGCAATAAAATCATATAAAACAACCACACAGTCAAAATAAACAGCCATAAATATCTCTGCTCAATATTCAAGGGATTTACTTAACTGTGATAACATGAGTTTTCGGTTTCTGAGAGAGAGAGAGAGAGAGAGATATGCGAGTACAGTTAATACTTATTTTTAACATCTAGTTTGTAAAAATGTGTCTTTTGGATTAATGATTTTTGTATTAAAAAATTCAGAATTTTAATGCCAATTTTGTTACATTTAAAATTATTTAATTAATTCCAAACTCAATGTTATTCAAAGTATGACACAATTTCAAAGGACAACACAATTATTGGATTTATAAAATGGAAACAAATTTAAATATTATAACGAATTTAAATGGAATAATCTCTCTCAATAACAATATCTAGGCAGTCTTGTTTTAAATGGCAGCGAGGATATTTAGCCTTTTCTTCCCACTCTTACAGGTTGTAAAACTTTAGAAATCTATCTTAACATACTTTTAAAAAATAGGAATAAACATAAAGTTTAAAAAACTATACTTTTATTAAAGCTTAGTTACAACAGTAAAGAGAGAAACTTGAATCCCAACAACGTTATCTTCCTTCTGAGGACTACATTAATGCCTTTCATACCCATAGTCTCAGCGTCCATAGCTTCCATATCCACCATGCCCATAGCCACCTTGTCCGTAACCTCCATGTCCATAACCACCATGTCCATGTCCGCCACCATGTCCACCATGCCCATAACCTCCGTGGCCATATCCACCACCGCCGTGGCCATATCCTCCACCGCCATGACCATATCCTCCACCGCCGTGGCCATATCCGCCACCACCATGGCCATATCCGCCATGTCCATATCGAGATCCATGCTTTCCTAGGATTGCTGAAGATAGAGTTTCTTCACTTTCGACCGACATGAACAGTACAGAGAATAACGTGAGCAAAATCTGAAAAAAAAAATGACATAAATATGTTTTATAATCTAATATTTGAAACATAGAATATTTTATTAAATATCTATATACATGTGCTACAGTAAAACATATATTTTGGACGATAAAGTGAAAGCAATTTGAAATTTCATTAAATTTGTTTCCTTTCTTATAAATTAAATTGAAGCTAGAGTAATACAATTGAAGTAATTACTTTTGTAATTTTTTCTTTTATGAATTATTTGTGTCGTACAATGCGGAAGATTCATACATAAGGTTCAATTTTCTCAGCTTTTTATCAAATAAATCACATTGAAAGAGTATAATAAAACATGGCAGAATAGAGCTGTGAGCCCTTTGTATTAGGTAAATAATACTAAAATGGTATACTAAAACATTAAAAAATGGAGTTAGTTCTTTATATAAGACAAATTGCATTGAAACGGTATACTAAAATAGAAAAAAAAAGAGCTTATAGTTTTTCGTCCTTTATAATAAGATAAATAATGACTTGAGAAAATTAAGATACATTTTATTTCCTTTTAATTACATGTAATTTGTAAATTCAATTTATATTAACGAAAAGTAAAATTTACCTTCTGAATGAAAAACCACGCTAAAATAATTTATTGAAATTCAATCTTCTTTTAATTTAGCTTTGAGACTGAGGCTATAACTTGTTATGTGACATTGATTAGTGATACTTGTACTTATTAATTTTAATATTATTTGGTTAAATAAATATACTACTTTCAAACATATTCAAAATCTTCAACGCAAAGTTTTAATTTTTAATTGTGGATTTTTTTTAAATACAGCTTGGCCCTTAATATTTCAAAATACTGAAAAATAATACGACAGATCTTTATAAAATTATTCGTAAATACATGTGTCCTGATAGAAAAAAATAAAGATATTACTTTAGACTCAAATTAAATCAAAGTGAAATTCTTTGAAACGATACTGCATTGTAGAATACTTACATTCATGTAACAATGTATCAACAGTTTTATTTAATTTACTTCCTTTTATCGATTTACTGAATCATCAGTTTGTAAAGATAAATTATCTGATAAAAAAGATGTTTTGTGTATTCACAAAAAGACCAAAACAAAGCAAGGAACTATAGACTGTCACATATAAGATTCTAATTTAATGGTTCTCAAAGTGTGGTCCAGGGGGTCCGGGATAATTTTCAAGGGGTCCAGGAAAAACCTGCAACATTTAACTAGCCGAAAAAGTAAAACATTCCATTATTTTCTTAGATTCCTTTATGTTCTAAAAACTTTGTTTATGGTTCTAGAAATGGCAATTAAAAATGTACATTATACGTTATACAAAACGAGTTAATGCACATGCTGCTAAAGGTGTATTTCTAAGTGACTGATGATCCTGATATTGCACCCCTACCGCAATATCGCCGCAAAACAATAATTCGTTTCGTGTTGAAAGACTAAGAGTGTTTTCGCATATCGCAAAACAACCTTATACTGGGATCTACAGTTGTTACAAAATCATATATTTAGTAATCTACATATAAAAAACAAGATCTACATTTTCTTAGGGGATACGAGAGTGAATCTGTTTCCTGATGCATTATCAATAAACCTCTACTGTGCAATCTGCGCGATTGATTTTAAAATTACGTGGTGTTGTCCTAGGATTTTTTCCTTCGGGTTTGATCCCGGATCATCGCCAATATCCCATTATGCTGCTCCAGTGCAACGTTAATTAAAATACCAACCACGGACGTCAAAATAAACAATATTCCTACTTGTCTTTTTTACGCTACAGATCTGACAGATCTTTTTGCTTGACAAATATAATCTCCTAAGGATTCTTTTAAGTATGAATAGAATCTTTCCAAGAGATCTTTCAAAAAGATTCCTTTAACTATGAATAGGATTATTTCAAGTATGAATAGAATGTTTCTATGGGATTGTATTATAAGGAGAGGTCCAATAGAATTAAAAAAAGGTTATTTTTTAATGAAGGGATCAATAGAATCATTTCAAGGGATCCTGTTCTGAAGACAGGATCAATAGAATCTTCCCGAATGTTTTATAATTTAATAAAAGGACTACCAGAATCTCCCAAAAAATCAGGATGTAAACAAGGATCAACATAGCCCTGTGGAAGTCTACATATGCTTTATTTAACTTTATAATCTCAAGGGAGTCCTTGGAGTGAAAAGCTTGGGAAAGACTGTTCTAAGTTAGTTCTTTATTTAAAAATAATGCAAAGTTCTTCGAAATTTTTGCCAACTTCAAGAAGCATGCCCGATTGGTTTTGTATTAAAACAAATTAAAACTGTATAAAAACCAATTATATATTATTTTGTACAAATGAAATGTTCAAATTTGTATATTTCAAATTTTGTACAGATGAATGAATAAAAATAAACTCAAAAGTATGAAAATGAAAAAAAAAATGGAGTCGTCAGGGTTTTGAAAATATTGACGCCATGTATTGAAAATAAACGATTCCAGTCGATAAAAACTGTCTGTAACGCTTTCTGAGCAAAGGAAAAATAACTGGATTGATGGATGACATAATTTCTTGAGCATTTCATTGAAACAATTCATTGAATTCACTTTCTTTTCGCAAACAATCTCCTTTATTTTAAAACAAGACAATTCATCGCACACAAGGTTAAAACCAATCTGGAACTCATGTTACCCTTTTCCGTCCAAACCCCAACCTCCTCAAAAAAGCAGCCTCGTTCGTATTCCGGTCACTTTCGGAGACCCAGTTTCGAGAAAGTTTCTCGCTTATTTCCGGTCATTAAAAAGAAAAGGTGACGTAACGCACGAAGTTCGGACAAATGTCCGCCAGCTTTTGAAGAGAATGGGTTTTAAACAAAAGAAGTAATGATACCGTCGAGCTTGAGTTGCTGAAGAATGGAAGGACAAGGTTACAGACCAGAATCGGACTTCAACCAGAGCTGCTTCGACCGAACTTGTTTCAAGGTGAAACTCGGAGGTGTGTTTCTCGGTGCCTTACAAGAGACAAATAGCCTTTGATTACTTTCAAGAAGGAAAGTTGGTCTTCCAAAGATACCGCGACCTTCCCATTATATAACATTTTGCATAGATTTAATTTAATACTCCGAGAAGGTTCCGGTTTCTGGGATAAAACCCTGAGGTTGGATCAAAAACATGAGATAATACTGTAATTTTACACAACTTGTGTCCGAAATTGACCCATTATCTTTTACGTTATGAGAGGTGCTTTCAGTGTAAATAAACAAAGAAATGGACGGAATGCGGAACATACTCACTGATCCACTCCATGTAGGGATTGAAACCCGATCCGGCGGATCCGGCATTGTTTGGCTACCTACCGGATCCAGCAATATTTATCGGATCCGGGCCGGATCCTATAAACCCGAATTTTTAAAACATTAAATAATCGATTACTCAAACCCAACTTTAAGTCGCAAAATCGTTTATCAAGCCATCGACTGTGAATTAATCGATTTCATATTTTTCCATCATCAATTTGGATAATTTTAGGAAAAATAATAAATTAAACTATCTATATATATAATTCTCTTACGTGGCACGCAAAAAAGACGTTATTTGTTTTCGCGTTTTGGCAACATTGTACGATTCTTTGTTTATCCCAAAGCCTCGCGCTTCAATTGAATTTATAGCGTTATCGGATGAAATTTTATTGAAAAAAAAAATGAATTTTAGTCGAGCTGTTGCAGTAAATAATAGAAATCAAAGAAAACGGAGGATCTTTTCAGGGTCATTTAAAAAAAAAGTCCGTTTCGGGGCAAACTATTATAGTTCAAGAAGACGCTTGCATTACAACTTTCGACAACAAACTCAATGAAAAAGCGTGGGTGGCTCGAGTACTGGGTAAATGTACACACAACCAACATGCTGGGTTTTCAATTTCCATATCAACGCTCACATTTCGAGTCAAAATTTGCTCAAAGTTTCCATTTGAATTCTGATTCCAGAGGTACTGTAAATATCTTTTCTGATAAACAGCATAAAATTTAGATTTGAAAAATATTTTTTTGGAATATCATATTTTGTTAACAATTCCTTCTGCTAGGACACATGTCTTCATTGATGCGAGCGAAGCGAGCATAGGTTCGCGCAGCGAACCAATGAGGATTGCGAAGGAATCCTCTGGGGGTTGGCGAGGGTTAGCGAGCAGGGGGCGGGCCCCCTAGCTAATAATATTTTTTACGAATGGAGGAAACTTACTGAAAGGAAAGAAACGTTCAAAGGTTTAAAAGCGCATTTAGAAACAAAACACTATTAAATTGGCATTTTTAATTGGCAACACATTTAAATTGGCAGTGGAGGCTTCCATTGCAACTAAGGAAGAGATGCGATCCTTCTTGCTGCTGAAACAACATTAAAATTCATTTTAGAAAAGCTGGAAAAATAAGACATGTCTTAAGCATTGAATTATCTGAGGCACTGCGTGTAAGGGTATAAGAACGGAATATTACTTTATTTAAAGAATCCAAAAAATATGATCAAAACACAAGATACGTGACTACGTTTCTTATGCCAAAAAAGAATCTTAAAAATCAAAAAAGAATCTTCAGGAAATGAAAAAAATATTAAACCGTCGTTAATGATGACAACGAAAATGAGGAACCTGCAGCAGAAGAAAGCTTAAATTCCAACTCACTTTCATTGCAAACTAATTTAACATTAAAATAGGAATTAGAAAAGCAAATTCTGCAAGAAAATGAAGACTTGAAAAAAGACAACCTCTAGAAAAGAAACAGATTTTGAGAAAATACTGAAGAATGAAATGACTTCATATGAAATAGAGGGAATCAAAGGAAAATATTGGTCTCTGATGTACGACTACTTAATGACGGTTAAACCAACTAGTGTCGAAACGGCCTTCTCGGCCGCTGGTTATATTTGCAGTTCATTGAGAAGTAGATAGGGGGACGACACAAATAATACGATTTGTTTTCTAAGATGGTTCTTTCAAACTCAAAAGTGATTTTCATTACTATATAACTTCAATTTAAGCAATTAAGAATTAAGAGTTCCCCTTTTTTGTTAAGTTGACCAAAACTGCCAAAGATTAGATTTTTATGTTAGTATGAGACAAAGTTATGTACAATTTATATGTCATTTGCTCAACGACATTAGAGATAGAGACTACGTAATTTTAGATAAATAGAAAAGTACTACGTATAAAAAAACGTATGCTTTTTTGTGTGGAAACTAATAAGACTGATCATCATCAATCGTTAATTACTTACTACAAGAAGTACTAGTAGTTACTTTAATTTATTGCTGGTGATTGATTTCCTACCTATGGATAATTATTAATATAGTTGATTTTCTAATACTAAAATAAACGTTTTATTCGTCAATTTGGAACAATATCTTTTTTACCTACTTTCACTCAGCCGATTTTGGAAAATTACATACTAATTAGATAAACGTATTAAAAAAGTACCAATCCGGCCGGAATCGGCCGAATTGAAAATCGCACCAGATTGCAAACGCCATGCTCATAGTTACTAGGGATATGACATCGATGTCGATGTTTAATAAAAAACATCGATGTTTTTACATAGATTTATTGGAGCCGATGTTTGTTTAACATCGATGTTTTAATATTGTCGATGTTTTATTTTTGAATGAAAAAAGTATCATAGTAAAAATTAAGAAAAATAACCATGTCACTAAGTATTTGTCAGTGATGGCGACATCCGTCCCATCAGAAAGAGTTTTTTCCGTAACTGCTGGGATAGTTAGTGAAAAAAGAAGTCGACTTAAGGTGGAGTAAGTTAACAAACTTCTTTTTTTACATACTGTAAATAACAAGTACTGGTGCATATAATAATTATAGACCCCACTATTTTTTATTTGCAGTAAATAAAAAATAACTTTGTTATGTTTCCCCTCCCATAAGTTGATAAATAATTAATAATAGCTAACAATAATTATAGTTATGTACCTACCTTATTACACTTATATAGTTAGTAACACCTATGTCAAATTGTTGTAACTATTATTTTCTTTTATATTATCCAATTTGTTTTGACAGTTAAAAAAAAATCTTAATTATAAATTAATAAACACAGCAAATGACAAATTAAATAAATTAGGGTTAACATTAATGTTAGAGGTTACTAAACCAATTTTAAGTAGTTTTAAGAAATGGGGAAAATTTTTTTAAATACACTGATGTTTAAAAACATCGATGATTATCAACATTGATGTTTTAATTTTGAGCATCGATGTTTTGTTGTCGATGTCTCATCCCTAATAAGTACATGATCACCTCGGTTTTCGGTAAGCTGTGTACAATAACTGTAGCAGAAATAGCTGTAGTAAACAATTGCTGAATTCAGACATATTTGCTTCAAAATGAAATCAACCAAAGTTTATAAGACCGTTGTAACGCATCCAAAGTGTGGAGGTAGTTGTTGAAACAACGTCGCACTGGAGCTACACAACTGGCTACCAGCGACTTTCCGGAATCAATCCGGAAGGAAAAGACCCGAGGATAACACCTCCTCATTTTGAGCCAAGGTCAGATGATAAGGTCAACACCTGAGGTGGCCCTTCCACTCTTCAAACTTTCACACCATGCCAACATGAGGGCATTTCATGTCACGATAACTTTAACGTGCACCAGATCCCACGTACATGACGGTCTTAGGTTGGATGGAGCTTCAAATTCGCAATCCTTCGTTGCTAATCTGCGACTCTACGAAAAGGGCTACAGCAGCCTCATCCAAAGTGGAAATAAATGACATCACCAAAGCAAATCTTAATTTCGGTCCACTAGATTTCCTGCCTGCCTCATGTGCGCTAATTATTTTCGTACATTAGGAGACATTATTCCTTAATTTTTCTCCTAGTGATCTGATTAATTTTTGATTATCGTAATTTCGATAAGTTGTAACATGTAGCCTAATTTTTGCATAGTTCAATTTTAGTCAATAAGAGATGAATGTCGTTTAAAAAATAGAATTGCACAAACTGTACAGTCAAATTAAATTTCTTCTGAACTTCGAAGTGTTGTAAGATTCATAAATAATAGTCTAAATACAATATTTTCTAATAACTATAACAACTAAGCGAAGTGTTTGTGAAACTGGTAGATAGAAAATTATATGTAACAAAACTTATCAACATACTCATTTTATAAATCGTATTGATCTTGGTACTTAATTGTCTACTGATATTGGTATTCACCATATACTATATCAATAAACAATCAATATTTAGGCAATTCGTATACACATTTCAAAGATGTGACCGAAGACATCACTGTGAGTACGGTATTATAAGTACTGAGCTACTCTTGTGAACATAGAGTTATACATATTTCTTCTATTAGTGTTATATATGGCATTCATTTTTGATGATGCAAATAAAATAAAATTCTGAATGCCTTTAAAGATGATAGATAATTACAACGTATATGCATAACTTATTAGTTTATATTATTATTTTTTAAACGACATTCATCTCTTATTGACTAAAATTGAACTATGCAAAAATTAGGCTACATGTTACAACTTATCGAAATTACGATAATCAAAAATTAATCAGATCACTAGGAGAAAAATTAAGGAATAATGTCTCCTAATGTACGAAAATAATTAGCGCACATGAGGCAGGCAGGAAATCTAGTGGACCGAAATTAAGATTTGCTTTGGTGATGTCATTTATTTCCACTTTGGATGAGGCTGCTGTAGCCCGTTTCGTAGAGTCGCAGATTATTCATATATAAAGATTGTCATGTATACAAAATACTAAAGTATAACGAGGCAAGATATTCATATATTAAATGCACTCATGATAAGCATTTATAATAACTTTGTTATCACTTTTTACCAATTTTTATTGTTTTTAAGACGTTTTTTATGCACTTTAAATCTCGATATTGACTGTAGCACACGTTAAGTCTAACCCAATCCAAATATTTCTATTGAAAAATTAAGAATAACTAGGCTACAAATAATGAAAATCAAACAGTAAAATTCAATTTCAGTATAATGAATTGTTTGCAACAAAATCACAGCAGCAACTTGTAAATTCAATTTAAGTTCAATGAAATAATTAAAACGAAATTACAACAGCAGCTAGCTAAGCTTTCTAAATATCTATCTAAATATATCAGTCAATAATTCTGCACGAATGTATGAAAACCAAAAACAAGACATCCAGCCGAAACTTCATTACGATTCGATTTGAGTTCAAGGAATTTTTTAAGCAAATTCACAACTGGCCAATATTTCCCAATAAATAACACCCCCCCCCCCTCTCGTAAAAAAGACCTTCAAAATAATTCTATAGGAATATATGAGAAATAAAGACTAAGAAGTTCAACTAAAACCAATTACGAATCAACTTGAGTTCAATGGATTTTTTAAACAAAATTCAAACAGCAACTAACCAATATTTCTAAATGAATATTTAAACAAGATGGTCAATAATTCTGTACGAATGCATGGAAAAAATCCACCTACTACTGAAACTTCACCAGCGATTCTATTTGTGTTCAATGAATTTTTTAAGCAAATCGCAACAGGGTTAGCCAATATTTCTAAACAAATATACAACTATAGACAGTCAATATTTTTGAACCAAAGCATGAGAAATGAAGACTAAGTCGAACATCATTAACGATTCAATCCAAATTCAGGATTTTTTAAACACAATTCCAACACACAACGGATAGCCAATATTTCTAGGTAAATATGTTACAGTTAGACAGACAATCATTCTGTGTACGATGCATGGGAAATAAAATCTAAAAAGTCAAACTAAAACTTCACTTACGATGGCCTTCATGGTGAATCGACGGTTGCAAATCCTCTAACAACTAGAAACGAGACAACTCAAACTGAGGCGAATATCTTAAGCTCCTAAAATTTCGTTGCTTTATATACTCTGTATGTTTGCCTGCGACAGTCAGTTGATAAGTGGTCTATTGACGTCACAGCACCCCAGAGGTCATTGGATGAGACGCTCAGAGGTATTCGCCAAAGGGCATCTAGGATTCTTCCCCCCTTAGCAACCCCTGTTTTCCAACTGAGTTATTCCTGAGTCACACGTTGCATGCCTGTGTGAAAACGCGAATTCAATTTGGAAACCTTTGCCTATAGAATATTCAGAGGCAATGACTTGAATTGTTTTGACAGAAATCCCATTTGTAGAGTCTTTTAAATTAGGATTTCATCCATGGTCTGCAGAAATGGTAAAATGAAGTCGAGGAAAACAGGGTTTTTAAATCTAAAGCGTTTTAAATCTTAAGCAACGAAAGAATCATTCAAAGTGAGTAATTTTTATAAAGAGCTTTTGATGAATAAGCGTCAAAGGAAATAATTTATTCTGAAGGTTGAAAATACTTTTCAGATCATTCCCTGAATTAAAAGCTGCTTTTCTTTTATAGTGTAAGAGCTCCGAGAAATATAGTGAGTATCCCCAGGAATATTTTCCGTAATGAAAGACAATATAAACAAAATATTCAAGAGGATCAAACTGTTTGAATGAGTTTTGCTTAAAAGGTTAAGAAAACATATTCTATTGATTAGTGGGTAAACCATTATATAACATAGGAATTTCTTTTTAAAACTTAAACCATTTCTAGCCTGTAAATTTTTAAAACTGCCCTATTATTACGCTGCTCAGAAACCTTCATTTATAAGTAAAACTTTGAGTTTGAACAGCATAACTGCAGTGTAATTAGGCATTTGATTTTATCGTAGGAACCGACACATAATAATTTCACAACGGTTTCAATTTTGTATCATAATATAGCAGGCATTTTTTTTTTGTCTAGCTAAATAAGGCCTGGTGATAGTTTTACTGCGACGATGCGTTTTTTTTTTATGTACTTTAAACGTGGCGAATGTTGTTTGCTGGCTTGATTCGAAGTCAGTTGTCTTGCTTCTTGAATACGATGTTAACACTTTGACAGTAAAAATTAAGAAAATTAAAAAAATTAAAAAAGAATAATTTCCGATTTGATAATATCAATTCCAAAATTATTCTTAGAAATTTTTGTTAAAAATTTTTTATTTGACATTTTTGAAAAAATGTGGATAGATCAACTATTGTATATTATACAGCTGTTGATTGATCCACGTGAATTAGATTAAATGCAAACGTTGTCAAAATGGTTATAAACTACAATTCAAGGTAACCCCGATGTTTATCAGGCGAGAGTATTTAGACAACAGATGTAAGATCTTCGCAGGCTGTCTAGTTTATTTGCACTAAAAATGTTTATCATATGTTTTTTGTTAGGTTTTTACGAAATATCAATGGAGGGGGAGTTGTTTATATAGAAGAGTAATTATTTTTTACTCTTAACCACTAAATTACGCTTGAAATGTATTTCATTTATTGTTTATATGCTCAAAGAGAATCGTATTCACAAATACAAAATAATTTTAAATTCGAATAGTGTTTAATGAACTAAAATGTAGGGAAACCAATTAGAACTCAACTCATTTTTAGATACATTTAAAATTATTTTTATAATCAATTAAGAATTTACAAATTCTTCTAATTGAATAGAATAATTGAACAAAAAAATAGTCAAATTAAAAAGAGCATAACTTATATTTAGGAATTCTTCCAAATGCTACTGCAACTATCTCAGTGGAATTTCGTAGATTAAAAACTTCCTTCAACAATTCTTGTGATCTACTCGTTCATTCTTCATTTATAATATAATATATACATGGATACTTTTAATAATTCAATTGCGTATTCTAACGTGTACATTTATAGCAATTTATATTCATAGCCTGCATCCATGTTCTTGGGAACAGACTTGCAGCTTCAGTTAAACTCAGAACTCTATATAAGTTTAAACAGTTTTGTATCGTACTGAGATTCTATCAGATAACTAACATTATAATGGGCTTATTTTGCTCTGATGAGTAATATAGACATCTTAAAACTATTCTGTTGTCTATGTGTGCATATATTTAATGTAACTAGTTAATTACCATTAAGTAACTATTTTCGCACAAATGAATTCCACAATTATGAAATTTATTTCATAATTTTGAATTAGAATTTTGTGTTCTTTTATTTCAATGATAGGCAGCTTCAGAATGAGATTCTTCTATTGAAAATTTTCCGCTTTTAAGTTCTTCCTCAGAGACAAATCCCATAAATAGAAAATGAATCTGCGTCTCCAAGCATATTTATAAAAGTTAAACGGTTATAAATCTTATTTAAGCATTCACATCCTGAACGAGAAAATCTAACCTTGCTGAATCTCGCAAAATGAAAATTTTAAGGATAATTATTCGAAGCTTCAATGAATTATTCTTAGTGTTTCATAAATTTTTCTCGTTACTATTTTTTTAATGAATATATCGTCTGCTTACAAGTGAAACAGTAGGTTAAAAGAACATAGTTCTGAGAAAATGTAGGGGATTCTAATTTTCAAGCAATGAGAAAAGTGTAATTTTATCATTTTAATAATTATTTATAAAACTGTGTATTTACTCAATTGATCTATTATTTATTGAAGAGTATTTTACATTGTGATAATGCGTATTGCAAGAGCAACTATTAATAAAAATGCACATTTATTCATTTGTTTCTATGTTTCTCAAGTGTGTTTCTTAAGATTAAATCAAACCTTCATGAAAAGAAAAATAATTTTGTGGATTTCAAAAATTTATAGAACACCACATTATGATCTAACCCTCCTCCCCCCCCCCAAAAAAAAATGGTAGTCAGTAAATTTGTTTTAGTGTGTTTTCTCGCCATTTTAAAGTTTACCATATTCTGGTAATACCATATCTGGTACAAGTACGTATTATTCGAAAATTTTGTTTTCGTGTGTTTCCACCATTTAAAGATCCTCACATCCTGATCTACAAGAACTAAAACAAATCCCATGTCTTGAAAAATTTTAACTTAGTGCATTTTCAGTTTAAAGATCCGGCCTAAAAAAACTGAAACACTCTTATTCGAAATTTTTTTGATTTAATATGTATCTTTCCATCATTTTAATAGCCATCTGACCGTGGTTCAAAATTACGTGGTGCTGTCCTCAGATCTTTCCCTTCCGGTTTAATCCGGACTGTCGCCAATTGCCCGTTATGTTGCTCCAGTGCTACGTAAATTAAATACCGACCTACCATCATTTAATACATCACTACATTCTGGTCTAGGAAAGCTAAAACACTCACATCCAAAAACTTTGACATTGTGTTTCCGTCCTTTTTCAGATCACCCCCATTCTGATCTAGACAAAAAATAACAAAAATAAAACTCATGTTTGAAAATTTTGAATAACTGTGTTATACTATTGAATTTTGAAAAGACTGTTTAGTCTTTCAAGTTTTTCAAAATTGAAATTCTTATCTTTCGAATTATCAATTTGATATTGAACTGCGTAATGCGCATGTACGTTCTAGCGTGTGGTTGCGCATGCGTACGTCAGTCAGTAGTGTGTGAGACCTTAACCAATCTTGCGTTAGTGAACACAACGAAAATCGGCGAAAACTTCTAACTAAAGAGATCTGGAAAGAAAAATTCTAAATAACTGTATTAGACTGTTAAATTTTGAAAGACTGTTTAGTCTTTCAAGTTTTTCAAAATTGAAATTCTTATCTTTCGAATTATCAATTTGTTATTGAACTGCGTAATGCGCATGTACGTTCTAGCATGTGGTTACGCATGCGTACGTCAGTCAATAGTGTGTGGTGAGACCTTAACCAATCTTGCGTTAGTGAACGCAACGAAAATCGGCGAAAACTTCTAACTAAAGAGATCTGGAAAGAAAAATTCTAAATAACTGTATTAGACTGTTACATTTTGAAAGACTGTTTAGTCTTTCAAGTTTTTCAAAATTGAAATTCTTATCTTTCGAATTATCAATTTGATATTGAACTGCGTAATGCGTATGTACGTTCTAGCATGTGGTTACGCATGCGTACATCAGTCAATAGTGTGTGATGAGACCTTAACCAATCTTGCGTTAGTGAACACAACGAAAATCGGCGAAAACTTCTAACTAAAGAGATCTGGAAAGAAAAATTCTAAATAACTGTATTAGACTGTTAAATTTTGAAAGACTGTTTGGTCTTTCAAATTTTTGAAATTAAAATTCTTATCTTTCGAACTATCAATTTGAAATATAAGCATTGTAAAAACTCAAAAACTGGTATCTGAAAATTTTAACTTAGTGTGTCCCTTGGGGGAGGGGGGGGGAGTACAGTTTAAAAATCACCCATTCCCGTCTAGAAAAACTCCTAAAACTCCTATATGAATATTTTGATACGGCATGTTTCACTCGACGATATTTCCAGATACAATTCCAGGTTTGGATTTACCACACGTTGCAAGAAAACAAGCATTGCATCACCTCTAATCTCTTTCGATTATTGTAAGGCAATGACGTCTCTCTGGGGAAACCCAAGGCAACACTGAGGCCTCCACAGGTATTCTTATTTATTATTTACCCGACTGTATAAAAAAAAAAACCCTGCCGACCTGGGCAATGCACCCCACGGGGGTCTTTTCTTAAGTTCTCGTTCGAATCCGGTTTCCTATACGCGTTGTGACACGTTTCCCGCACTCGCTGTAGCAGAGTAATCCCCTTCGATGGAAGAATGTGTAGATCATAGATAAAAATATGCGTGCCCACCCCTCCATTCAACAGGTGACAAAGGTAGCTACGCAGACCTGTGGGGTGGGGCTACTGTGTTCTAGTCTGTCTACAGCTTCGCATGGTCCTTTACGGGGTCACGCTGAAAGGGAGTCCAGTTTCTCTTTTCAGTTGAAAGTAGGTGGACGGAATTCAGTGCTTTTAAGAATCTAGTTCTCGGTATTCGAGAACTTCTAAGAATCGAATATTTGGTATTTGAGTACTGTCAAGTATCAAATAAATATTCGAATATATTTTTAATAACGACTAATCGGTTGTAAGAATCACGCACACACACACACACAGCCTGACGATACAAGTTCTCTTTTTATTATAAAATTGAGATTGATGAATACTTGGGATACGAGTACTTTAGTATTCAAATACTTGGAATGAATACTTTACTATCCGAGTACTTTGGATACCAAAGTATTTAAAGGCCTCTGATATAATTTTTTTTATTATAAGAATACGTTTTATGAATACTTGGGAGGCGAGTTCTTTAGTAATCAAATATTCCAAATGAATACCTTGGTATCCGAGAGTACTTAGTTATTTGAATACTTTCGTATTCGAGAACTTTGGTATCTGATTACTTTGATGTTCGGGGGGGGGGGGGGAGGGGGGGAGTTGTTTTGCTATCCGAATACTTTGGAATTTGAATATTTTTTACGAATACTACTGTATTCTAACACAAGAATGTGATAATGTCGACTGGCGACACACTTTTGGAAAAGGAAGAAGATAATCACCGATAGCTATTTTACATCCTTTAAATTGCGCGAACAATTGAATTCAAATGCACAAGCTTCGTAGAAACACTGAGAAAAAACCACGGAGATGTGACACCAACAGCAAATTTGGGAAAACAACTTCTCCATTTCACGATATTGTTCAGAAAAACTCTGATTTAACGCTTACTGCTGATCAGGGAATGATGAAAAATGTTCATTAAATTCTATTCACCCTACTGTTGCCATCGATAATAATGAGAAGACACCAAAAACTGTAAATTTTTATAAGCAGACTAAGTACAGTGTCAACATTTTAGACCAAACGGGACGCCTGTACACTACTATATGGGATCTGGCCTATGCAGGTACTTTTTTACGTTTTAGACACGTCTGCGGTAAATGCTTGGGTTTTGTATTATGAAGTGACAGAAAGCAGAAGTTCCATCCTGTAGCTTTGTCAAGAGCATCGTACTCTATATATGAAATCTAAATTTATTACAGCAAATATTCAGATTTTGTGGCAGGTAGTTATAAAGGAAGAAATATCACTAACAATCTCTTCTCACAGCCTTGCAAGCGGCATAGCGAGCTATTTCTGTTCAGACTTTCATAAACTTGTGAAAAGAATGCCTCAACGTGTTGCAGCTGTAATACAAGCAAAACGAGGGCCTACCCTTTACTAAATAGAATAATAAAGCACTTTTTTCTGAAAAACATGCAGTGTCCAAGTACTTCTGTCTGTATAGTGCGTATGCTACTACCATATTTATACTTATTATCTGTATTTTGAAACCCAAAATAATTTGTATAATATACTTCTAATATAACGCTCAAAAGGAGCCAGGAACCAAATTTCCCTCTTCCATCTTTCTAGGTATAAGAAAATTCCAGTCTTTCTAGGTGTTAAAGAACTGGGAGAGATGACAAAAAATTATTATTTTGAAAAAATTGCCCCATAGGGTAATAAGGTCAAATGAGTACATTGACCTACAGGTCAGAATATTAGGATGCAGTTGAATAGACACAGCATGAATTAATAAATATACAAGAGATGAAGGGGTTAATGTTTCTTGGAATTCTTTGATATATATCATTAAAACACAGAAGAAAACCTAAAAATGTTGACTTTCTTTTATAAACAAAATATTAAGTCACATTTTAGTTTGAAGATTTGAAAGAAGTCCTAAGTAAATATCCTCTTTAAAGTTTGCAAACACAAATATCAATTTTCTTCAAATCCTGTTAATAATTGTCTTGTTTATAAATTAAACAATTTTGGATTTGCCCCCGATTATTTATCAACGATTACAGCTTATATACGCGCAAATTCGAGTCAGTTTAAGGCTAACTGATTTTGAAACCTTGGGTGAGGTGGTAAAGGTTATATATTTAATTGCATCGCTGTCTAGTCCTTTTTGCATATAAATTAAGCTCAAAGGAAATACAATTATATCATAAGGCAATTTCAACTCAAATGAACTCGCGAATAAAGTATATTTCTTTCATATTCTCTTTTATTTAGGTGTAGATCATTTCCGCTCAGGTCTACGCCTCTTACTATGTCATAATTATCCTCATAAGAAGTTGTATTTGTACCCTACTTTTTATGTAGGTTACAACATACCATGATTCGTACAATTAGAACTGTTTCACTGTAACTTTCCGCGTACTGACCACTATCTTACCGTGAATAGTTGGCTTAAACCAGTATCTGATAGTTTTCTATACACATGACGGGTGTTTGACTAAACAGATTGTTCCATTGTTTGCAATTTGGATAATTGAGCATTCGGAATTAAAGACAGTCGCGGTATCTGAAATTGATAAGATAGTCTGCACACTATCTCTTGTGGAGGGCAATTGATTAGATAGTCTAGACATAATCTCTTCTTCATGTCAGGTCTGAATATAGAACTATTGTCTAGTCTTCAGACTACCACACAAACATTTTCTTTAGTAGATAGTTAAATTAACGTCACACTGGAACAGCACAACATGGTATTGGCGACAGTTTGGGATTAAACCTGAAGGGGTCAACTTTGTGTCTGGTCTGAATATAGAACTATTGTCTAGTCTTCAGACGACCGCACAAACATTTTCTTTAGTAGATAGTTAAATTAACGTCACACTGGAGCAGCACAACATGGTATTGGCGACAGCCCGGGATTAATCCTGAAGGGGTAAACTTTGCGTCAGGTCTGAATATAGAACTATTGTTTAGTCTTCAGACTACCACACAAACATTTTCTTTGGTAAATAGTTGAATTCCCGTTACACTGGAGCAGCACAACAGGGTTTTGGCGACTGTCCGGAATCAATCCTGAAGGGAGAAGTACGAGGTCAACAGCAACACTCCGTAGTTTGTTAACCCGTTTTGAATTGTAGCTTTTTAGCAACCGGTGAGTTGTGAGTTCCAAACTCGATGCAAGCGAACATCATTGTGTACATGGGGACTAGTTTAAATTTGTCGTGATTTAAAATGTCTTCATGTTGACGTGGTGCGGAAGTTTGGAGAGTGTAGTGCCAACTCAGGTGTTGAGCTTCGTTGTCCAAACTAGGTTCAAAATGACGATAAGTTGTCATCGTATCTTTCCCTTCCATACTGATCCGAACCCTATTCAACAGCCCGTTGTGTTGCTCCCAACGCAGAGCAAAATAAACTACTCAACTATATAAAATATTAAGTATTTCTTTTATTCGTTGCAGCCCTTTTTTCGGAAAAATAGGAGTACAATATCTCTAATTTTGGACCTTTGTCAAATGACGAGGTCGGAAGCTGAACTGGCACCCCACTCTACAAGCTTCCACATTACACCAATGTGAGGAAATTTGAGGCCACGAGGGATATAAATAGCACTTGCTCCCATGTACACAATGGTCTTTGGTTGTATCGAGTTTCGAACTTACAACACTGCGGTTGCTAATCTGGGATTCTACCAAACCACATTTCATTAAAATATCGTGCAGAATTTTCAGAAAATCTACAAACTTGAATTGATGATTTCTTCAAGTCGAAAACAATTGATTTCTCTGTTGCTTTTGAGGTCACTGAAGGTCATCAGCCACTAACCTCCTTGGGTTCGCTATTGGAATTCTTGTTGTGCAGGTCGAGAGCCTATCTTGAATATAAGTTAGGGATGTATTACTAATCGCATAGCAGTCTGTTATGCGATTGGTAACGGATTAACGGGTAACAGAGTAACGGATCATAATCGAAGGTAAGCGAGTTCGAATCCAACCAAGGAACGTCGTGTACAAAGGGAGCTGTTGCACGTTAAATTTGTATGGACCTCAAATGTCCTCATTTTGCCGGGCATGCATGGAAGTTTGTAGAGTGGGGTGCCAGCTCAGATATTTTCTCGTCATCTCACCGTGGTTCAAACTAACATGATATTGTCTTCAGAATTTCCCTTAAGGTTTGATCTGGAACTTCGCCATTAGAGCGTTGTGTTGCTTCAATGTGACGTGAATTAAAATTCTTACCTATATTACTATTCTGCTAAACTTATTGTTACGAAACTGTCAAAATTGGCGGATAAATGTAATTATGTCAAAAACTATTTTCCAGAGATTACAATGATGTTGTTACATGAAAGCATGTGAATTTGGATTAAAAACATTGTTGCACCGAATGAAACAAAAATGGTCTTCTATCATAAAGGTTGGTAGGTGAAGTTGAAATCGCACTGTAGTAACACATCGGGGCTATAAGAAATGATATGGGATCAATAGCAAAGAGATAATTCGAGAACGACAGTTCGTAACTTTGAGCCACTGTCAGATGATGGCACCCCAAGCCAAAGTGAAGACATCAGGAAGCCACGGCAGATTTAACATGCACTTGTCACCACGTGCACGACGGTCGTAGTTGAATCGAGTTTCGAGCTCGCAATCCTCCGGTTGCTAATCCATGACTCTACCAACTTTCCTACCACGGTCTCTCTAAAACTTTGAACTCTAGTTCTAATTATAGATTTCCATCCTCGAGGTGCACCCTAATTAACGTCACATCTAAAAGATCTACAGCTACAAAATAAAAGGCAGAGCTTGTACATCAAATTAGTTCTAAATCAGTTATTCCATTCAGTTCAACCTTTTAAAGACATATTACACTTCTTGAAACATTGGTTTGTTATCGACGAAACTCGAGGTTATTCTCGACGAGGTTTCTCGTCATTAGCAAAACTGAACTTGATGGACGAGATGTCTCGTCATTATCGAAAAATCGGCATTATCTTAACGAGGAGACGTCGTGTCACTTGATAAACTGGTTAGATATTGATGGAGTAGATTATGATGATGGAGTAGATGGTCTCATTAAATCCACTCGTGTGTGTGTGTGTGGGGGGGGTCATCTGCCTATTTTTCGTAGGAAAAAGCAAATATCCTTTCAGTATCTAGAAAAGAGACATCATTTGTCAAGTTGCCTTATCACATGCCTTGTCAACATTTGTACAGTTGATATCTGTTTAAAGATGTGTACCTTTTCTAGAGATAACGTCGGTGCTAATATATCATCATATGCTCCTTAAGTTTCCAGATTCCATAAACATAATGTTTTAACATATGAGTAACTTTTTGATGTCATCCACATAGTTATTTATAAACCCTCCATGTGGTTTTAACGAGATATCTTGTACATCAAGATCTGGCCAATTTTACTTATAACGAGATACTTCGTCAATTGCCGTTTTATGCATAAAGATCAAAATCTTGTCAGTAATTTTGTAATGACGAGTAATCTCGTCCAACGAGATTACTCGTCATTACAGTAGTCAGTTTTATTGTAGACGAGATAACACTACCCTACAGTAACGGACCGGACCGCAAGATGTGATGGTATAAGTGAAATAATACATGCTTTATTAGGGGGATGGTCCCCCACGTGCTTCAATTACACTAGCAACCCTTCTGGGCATACTTTCAACATGGTTTTGATGCACAGCTACGGGTATGTGTGCCCATTCCTGCTGCAAGAATGTCGCCAGCTCAGCTGTGGTTTTCGTTATCTTTGTATATTGTAGCTTAGTGGGTTTGCTCTCTGCGTTAGCATTGAGTTGATGTGGAAGTTTGGAGAGTGGGGTGCCAGTTCAGGTGTTGTCTCATCATCTGACCGTGGTTCAAAATTACGTGGTGTTGTCATAGAATCTTTCCCTTAGGGGATAGATCCCGGACCGTCGTCAATAGCCCGTTGTGTTGCTCTAGTACGATGTTAATTTAAAATTACCAAAAATACTCTGCGTTAGCAACTTACGAGTAGTAAGCGATGCAAGTTCGATTCCTTTAACTTTACTCTCGGTGTATCTTCTGTATCAAGAACTTTCTTTGTGTATGTACACTATTCTACAATAATGGACCGATCAGCAAGATGTGGTGGCATAAGGGAAATAATACATGCTTTAATAGGGGGATGGTTTCCCACGTGCTGCAATTACACTAGCAACCCTTCTGGGCATATTTTCAATATGAATTTGATACACAGCTATGGTTTTTGTGCCCATTCCTGCTGCAAGAATGTCGCCAGCTCAGCTGTATTTTTCGGACGTTTTTCCCTGGTCCGTAAGCGTCGCTCTAACTCGTACCAACAATTTCCTATGGGGTTTAGGTCGGGACTCTGAGCAGGCCAGGGAAGACGTTTTACATCCGTATCTCGATACCACTGCTTGACAGAGGCTGCAACGTGACATGGTACGTTGTTGTCCTGAGAGTAACATTCGTCCATTCCATAAAATTGCCAGAGCGTAGTAAGATCCCCTGAAAGTCAAAAATGTCCATGTAGACGTCGGCGTTCAATTTACCAGGTCCCAGGCCATACCACGAAAACACTCCCAAACAAGTAATGGGATTTTATGCAAATCCGCTGGCGTCCGGACCATTATTGTAGGGTAGTGTATATATACCTCATCTAGACGACCACCAGGAAGTATCACAACAGTAAAAGATCAAATTTCAACCTAAGACTGACATACCCAGTTTGAGTCGAAAGTGCTAGTGTGGTCTCGAGTAGGAAGTCTTTGCAATATTTGATAAGAATGTATTTATTAAGTTCATCTTGAACCTACGTATTCGGGTTCTTACTAACCCCGATTGTCATTTTGAGGTTCTCCGGCCAGACACTGAGGAATTCTGGCCGGAAGGAACCATTTAATCCTCGTGGGACATTAGCGTGGGAGTCCGTGGATTATCATCCGGAAAATGAGAACAATGGGGTGAGAAAAGCTGACTCTAGGGTTGGACACCGACAAGGAAGAACCCTCTAGGAAGGTATATTTAAAAAGATTTTGAATATGCCAGTGAACATTTCTCAGTATCTGGCCGGGGAATCTCAGAGACATCTTTGTGGGCCTGATGTACATGGGTAGGAATCTCGTACTTCTTTGCAAAGCACATTGCAATTGTTCCGAGCTTGGAGGATATTGGAAGGCGAGAGGCTTATTGGGAAAATGACTATCGTATTCAAATTACTTTTGCTTGTCATCTATCTATATTTTGGTCTTTGTGACTTGTTTTTGTCTACTTCCTTCCATTGAGAATAAAAAAAAATTACAACTCAACTGAATTTTCAACAAGAGTTACGTTTTGGTATTGTTATGGTTGGGTTAGATCTTATAGCACAAGGGTCAATGGTAGGAAAAAACTTTTTAGCTTCATAACGTTCATTAAACAAATCTAAAATTTAAAGTGTAAATTCATACAGTATGCTGTAAATTTAGATATACTATTTCAAACAGTTTTAACCCTTTTGATGGGTTTATCTTCGATTTGAAAACTTTGGACAGAAGGGTGCCTACTCAGATGCTAACCTCGTCATATGATCGTGGATCAAACGTACGACGTGCTGTCCTCGGGTCTTTGCCTTAAGCTTCGGTTTCCTAAGAAAGCGTAGCCGTGATCTAGCGGCCGTGATGTATCGGTGGGTGACGTCACTAAAACGTTGTTTATGCTAACACATGGTGTTGGTTTCCTAGAGAGCGTTGTTTGTGAGCGTAACGAAAATGATCGGAGCCGCCATTTCCATGACTGTCGTCATAGCGGTCTCAAACAGTTGGGGAACGTTTTTTCTCTTGTAGCGGCCAGAATTCATTTCCTGCTCCAAACGATTCGAACGAAGAGGAGCGTAATAAATAAACATTTTTGACTGCCATTGATTAATTCGTTTTTGTAAAATCGGGATCGTTAAACACAGAATGAAAATTTCAACGGATTTGAAATCTGTGGAAAATTTGACACCAGATCGATACCTTAAATGTGATTTTCTTTAAATAAATAATTAATTATTTAAAAAATGATTAAATAATGAAATGGTAAATAATTGAATAATAAATCTGTTTTTGATATCGATCTGACGTAGAATTTCACGCTGATTTGAAAATCGTTGAGTTTTTCACTCTATCTTCAGCGATCCCGAAGTTAGAAACTTTGGACTAGAGAATAAAAAAGTCACTTTGTTTTGTTTTTCGAATAAAATAAACCACGACAGCTGTCAGTGTTGCCCATTCTCCAACGTATTCTGTCCTTCCAAGTTGACACCTCTGGATTTTTGTTTAGACGGCCGTCTAGTTATGCCCGCGGCCTCATGACGTATTACGGCTGTTAGATAACGGCTCCACTTTCTTAGGAAACCAAAGCTTTAGGGATCGATCCCGTACCGTCACCAATAGCACGTTGTGTTGCTCCAGTACGACGTTAATCCAACTACCTACCTCACCCATGTAATAAAATATGTAAATCATCCACATTCCAACACGGTTTCTAAACCTTCTTTGAAATGACATATTTAACATGAATCATTCGATTAAATATGTGATGCAACTTCTCAAATCTCCTCGATTAGTGATTCTTCATGATATCGGCGCCTGATCGGCACTGAACTCATTATAAAGCATTGAGAGTGTAAATATAGGTGATATAGGTTTATAGCTTTATAAGTGAGGTTAGAGAGAGCAAGATCCATTTTTATTAAGTTTTTCAATGAATAGAATGATAACGATCTGTTTTTTCTATTCTAGAACCGCTACACCATTAAAGATTAAACTACATTGACTTTGTTGTAGAAGCGGAGTAGTAAAAATATATATTCCAGCTTAACATTTTCCTTTCGGAGCCTTATTTGAATATCAATGATTAAATCGAGACAACAAATATCGTCTGCAACTGGATTAATTGGGAAGTAGAAGACTTGAATTTCCGTGTTTTTGAAAGATTTATAAAACAAAATCTGCTTATTTGACTGTCAGCGCCTATTGCTTGCTGGAGACGTCAAAAAAAGAGTGAAATGAGGATATATATGTTTATTTTTTTTGCTTCTTCATTTAAATTCTTGTTCTTTTCCCTAATTCCATGAATGCAAATAAAATAATTGTCTTTTATAAATAGCTGTACCGGTTCCGAATTTGTTCCTCGTTCAAAATCATCGTCGAAAAGCAAATTTACGAAACACGTCACCTCTTCTTTTTATAGTAGTGTCCCTTTGAAATTAGGCCACGGAACATCCATTTTCTGACCTAGAAAATTCAGTTCTGTGACAATAAGATGTCATGCTTCGATTGGTACAATCAGCTTGCAATCACATTTTGCCATTTTCCCCCTGGAAGTCAAACACATGGTCACGGAGAAATGTTACTCAATTCACGCGAAGAGTTTCATTCAATGAGATGTTTTTCGCCACTTCAAAATAATAGTGTTTCGATTCACATATCCTATTAACAATTAGAAATATTTTCTATTGTTATTTGCAGGATAAAGTTTTGAAGCCAAGCAATCAAGGAATCCTAGTTTGTTGTTGAATGGATGATTGTTTGATTCGACATACGGAGCTGAGTAGTAGTAATAAAACTACACGAAGAGCTCTCGCCGCTCTGGTTGAATTCATCAGTAGTATAATTAGCAAAGACAGTGAGAAGCCTGGGAGATAGGAAATGGCGCATAAAAGGAAATACAAGGGAACACGAAAGCAGGTTTAGAGGTGAAATAATACCAAATCGCCTTTTAGCAAGTGAATGAGATGCGATTGAAATGGACATTCAGGAGCTAATTCCGGTGAAATGACTGAGGAGAGAACTTTTTATCATGCACTTGATTGGAAACTAGCAGAATTATCCGGCGTTACTAGGGTTGGATTGGTAAACTTCCGGTTTCGGTAATAAATTGTAATTGCTATTCTCTCTCTCTCTCTCTCTCTCTCTCTCGTCATTGTAACAACTATTATACTCTAATAAAGGTGCACAGTTGTTAAATACTCAATTTCACAAATGCATATTTTACATTTTTGTAGAATTTAAATTCTTAGTATAAAAGAAAAGACTCTAGGATGTGCCAGTATTATCTAGAATGCATAAAATTGTTGCCTTGTAAACCAATTAAAACAAAAGAGTTTCCCAAAATTATCATACAATGCAAAAAATATTTGAACCTTTTGATTACGGCTATAGATATAACAAGCATGGTTCTTATAACTTTCAAAGTACAAGTGCTGTAACAGCCCTAGTCTAAATTCTTACGTGCCGTGATTCTTATAACTTTATAGGTACATCTGAGGTAATGGCCTTTGTCTAAATTCTTTCTTGGCGTGATCAGTTACAACTGGTGTACCGGCCGTAGTGTAAAGGTTAAAGCTAATTAAACCATTACTTATCTTGATTACAGTTGCTGAACGAAAAACATTCAACAACTGTTTTTTCACTATAAAATAGATTCTTGGAATAGGACGGACATAAATTTAAAAAAGTAAACGATTACAAAATAAAAAGGTTGCCAGTCATGTTTTAAGTGGGTTCAATTAGGTTCATTGAAACTACCAACTGATCGTGTAGGAGGCGATTGACGTGATTGTCAATTGATTGACGCACATTGATAGAAATTTTGATTGATGGACATTGTTGGGCTCCATTGACGGCGCCGATTGATCGTTTAAAATACGCAATTGTCAATAGTTCGGCCAGTGGGTTTTTTAATTCTCTGATATAAGTTCATATCTTCGCAATAGTTAAAGATACAGTAAAAATGTCAACGGATTTGAAATCTGCGGAAAATTATTTTACACTAGATAGATACCTTAAATGCAAATTTCTGTTAGTAAACAAGTTTTCAGTTGAAACTTTTATGTTTTCGCAATACGAATTTAAGTAATACGAATATGTCAAAGTACAACTTTGCATTTAAATATGTGTAAATTTTATGTAATTGGGACCAATGACTAACAAAAATTCTAGTTTAGAGGAAAAATATTTAATAAAATTGCAGTTCTCTTTATACATATTAATACAAAATACTAAACAAATTAATGAGTTACTAAAAAAAATTATTTCGATGTCGATGGTTTCATTAAATTAAACAAATTCGTTTGATGAAAGACACAATGCCTTTTTTTTAAGCTGAATTTCTTCGTAGCAAGCTAATAATTTTTCCATTCCTTGCTTTGTATCTATAACGCGTTCATCGTTGGATTCTGTTTTCTAATTTTTTAAAATCCCTTTCAGCTAGATGAGACCTTCTGTGATCTGCCCGAGTCGCGCAGATGGTCTTCGATAGCTGTCTCGTTGGTTTTGAGAGCAGGTGATTTTTAACCGATTCCCTGAATATCTGTCGACACAAAGGGATCTGGGATTCAAATATCTTGTAATAAAGTTTATAAATAGGTTTTTTTTTTGTAAAATAAACGCAAGCTTTTTTTCTGACATATCTTATTTTGTTTTATTTCGCTGTTTTCTGTTTTAAATATTTTTTTTTAATAAATGTGTTTTCCTTCTTATCACACGCAACACCACCACAAAGTATTTGACTTAAAGATGGCAGGTAAGTAAGAATAAATTTTCAGTAAATTTCAGGTGTAGTTATGCCATTATTGAAATAATAATGGCGTTATTTAAAGAATTATGCCGTTATTGAAAGAATAATGCCATTATTGAAAGAATAATGCCATTATTGAAAGAATAATGCCATTATTGAAAGAATAATGCCGTTATTGAAAGAAAAATAATGTTTAAAAAATCCGAACTAGAACTTTTCAAACATTAAAAAAATTCGTTGTCATGATGACAGGAGAAGATTGCAAAATTTCACTATGTCACATACCGAATGCAAAAGTGCCACAAGTAAAAAAATATTGTTTTGTTGACTATGAGTACCAGAACACTGGCCGTAAATCGTAATTTTAATTAATTGAGTTGAACATGAAAAGAACTTAAGAAAGGGAATTCCAAATCTCCCTCAAAATCGTCTTTTATTGTAGTAACCTTAGTATCACCTTTCGTCATTTTGTAGCTTTGTCATACAGCAAGGGTGTGATGTATGTGAAATGTATTACGTGAATGGATATGCATGTGTAGGATTTGTGTCCAAAGTAAGTTGTAGAAATTATAAAGATGGCGAAAGGTATTCAAATAAATTTTTATTCTACAAAAAACGTAAGTCATTATATATTTTGATTATCTCTTCAATTTAGAGTAAACCAATTTAAACCGAGTAGGGTCGGGTATTTTGTTAGTTGACAAAAATATTGATCGTCTAGGGAGCCCTTAAAAGGTCTTGTTCTGTATCGTATTTTATTTATAATGTTTTATTCTCTTTATCGTCTGTCACAAATATTCAGAATAGTTTTATATTTTGTAAAGGAGAAAATATAAGGCTCAAAATAAAGAAGCATTAGAATTTAAATTACGTGTTAATAGTTTTTGAAAAAATAATTGATTTGTCAGCAGCACTGGTAGAACAATCCAACTAATTCCAATGATCAATATACCTTCCAACTACTCCGAAACTACCAATTCATGGTTGATTGAAGTACAGTTACTCATATATTTTAACATTAAACTTGCCTAAATATGTAAGAAAGATAATTTTAATTAATGTATTCCCTCAAGTAAAGTATGGTGTATCAAATATAGAATATTATATTAAAATGTGTTGAATAAAAATCTTATGTGTACTTGTACAAACACACAAACACAAAATCGCGAACATAGAACGGGAAGAAATTTTAACCGTTAATTACCCGTTTTAAATTTTAACCGGAAGAATAGAATATTTAACCGTTTGAATGTAGTATGGGTACACACAGGATGCAGACAAACAGATGGACAGACAGACACCAAACGCGCAAGAGACGGATTTTGCATAGAAGGGCCCAAAACGGTTAGAAAACTTGAATTGCGTCCAAATTATTCAATATACTATCACTCCATCCTTATTTATATAGATAAAAGTCAACAAGGCAGTAAGAGTACCTTTGAAAGCTGGAAGCAAAGGATACAGCTACAGTCTACGTTTATAGTGGTGGCAACGACCTTGGCGATTTTTTTTGGCGCACTTCTAGTAGCGAGTTATGGTAGGTTAAGGCAACCTATCTGTAATTACGGTTATTGTGGTTTTTGTGGCAACCTCGGCAAACGGAAACTTTTAAAATTTCATTTTGATTATTCTAGAAAGTTCTTTCAAAATCCGTTAAAGTCGTTTGATTTCATTGGTTCGTTTTAAATGTTATATTTGATTCCATTGGTTATTTTAATTTTAAAATATCCTTTTATCCAGTTGTGTTATTGTATTTTCACCGTAGACTTCTGACATGTATTGTATTTTCGCCATTTTGGGAATATATTTGTTTAATAATTATTTTGCACGGAACAGTTCTGACGTATTAGGTTGTATTATTTCTTGCCTTTTTCTTTGAAAAACTTTTTTTTCAACATGCCCACTGTATTTAGTGTAAATGATAAGTTTCAGGGTATACTTACCTAACATTTGCAGCTTACTTTTTCTGCTGGTTCACAATTGTGTTTTGAACTGTGTTTAAGCTTATTGCTTTTTGTGGAAGTTTTTAAAAAAATATACTTTTCAAAACTTTCTTGAATTTGTTTTCAAGCTTTCTTTTTCCGCAGTAAAAATAAAAATATATTTGAAAGATAAATATTTTTGAAATAATTGTTTCCTTAGCGACTTTTGAAGTGCACCAAAAAAAAAAAAATAGCTAAGGTCAGTGCCACCGCTATAAATGTAGACTGTAGCTGTACCAAGCAAAGTGCCGTCCAGTGTTTCTGACTAATTTTACTTCCTTTGGAAGGAGAAAAGTAAAACTCGATCCAACCAGAGACGTTTGGGTACACGGGGGCTGGTTAACGCTAAATCTATTTTGGTCAGGTGCTAACCTCGCCATCTCTGATTCAAAACGACTAGGAGGCCCTCCCCTGCTCTCTAACGCTCGTCAAACCACGGAGGATTGCTTTGCAAGATTTGCTTCGCTCTAAATTTGGATGTATTACAGAAATGTTATACATTACCTCTGGAATCAGAACTCAAACAATATAGAATTAAAATGAAAACTTTGAGCAAATTTTGTCTCGAAATGTGAGCACTGCTTTGGAAATCGAATACCCAATATGTTGTTTGTGTCTGCATTTACCCAGCACTCGAGCCACCTATACACCTTTCATCGAGTTTGTTGTCGAAAGTTATAGTGCAAACGTCTTGTTGAGCTATAATTGTTAGCCCTGAAAATGGCCGATTATGCTATAAATTCAATTGAGGCGTGAGGCTTCGTGGTAAATAAACAATCGTACAGCTAAAACACGATAACAAATACCGTCTGTTTTCTGTGCGTGGTAGTATCCTCCGATCTTTCCCTTCGGGATGTATTATGGACCGTTTGTTGCACCTGTGTGACGTTAATTAATTAACTACCTGGGCTTATGAAATGTTCAATTTCCGTTTTTAGCAAGTTTTCTGGCTGTGAGAGTATGATTGATGCCGAAAGCTGTAGCAGTGACTACGAGTTGGCGAAACAAATAAACACCGATGGTGGTCCCCCTACATGATTTTGCATAAGTAAGCCTTTTTCCACTGGCGAGTTTACCACCTTTCAACAAACGGACTTCCACCAAGTTATCTGCCTTTTCAGAGTAGCGCGCTATGAAATAATGCAAATTCACATTCATAACGCAATGAGAATGAACGTGGTTTCGATGAGATATATCGTCCATCAATATACCTATAACAAATCTCACCAGATCTTGTCTGACGAGATATCTCGTCAGCCAAGATCTGGTGATATTTGTTAAATAACGAAATACCTCGTTCAGTACAATCATCAGGAGGGTTAATCTATTGTATTTCGCGACGAAATCAAATGATTTCGGGTGCATGCTACGATGTAAAAAAATATGTACACTCGTTTGCACAGAAAGCATTTTTGAATATGCATATATACATAAACTTTTAATGTCTAATTGTACAAGCAAATATGTTGCCTCGCAATGACTTTGAAATTCTACTTGTTTGATGTAGATGGGCAGAATCGAGTATTTTTAAGAATCGAATATTTGGTATTCCGAGTCCATTCAAAAAAGGAATAAGCATTCGAATTTTTTGGCATTCGAATATTTTGGATCAAGCTTTTGATTAATACCACTGCAATGGAATAGAATGAGAGAAAGAATCGAGTACGAAGAATGCTTTGAAATATCAAGTACTCGAGTGCTTTTGTATTCGAACATTCATGTATACTTATTTCCCTCACCCGTTCCTGTTGGTAACTCAGCCATCAATACATATTCAAGTGAACTTGAAGTTTTTAAATTGTTTTAAGAAAACCCTTTTTAGAAATATTTTGTAATCTTTGGAAGAATTAGCTTTATCTCGTTTGCACATTATTCACCTTGAAAAGAAATACCAGATTAGCATGAACGTGCATTCTGTTAATTCAATTTTTGATTGCTCTGTCTGACGACAGAAATATCTTATCGGCTGTCGTTAGCCCAAATGGTTTATCACTCTTTGCTTACTGACTATTTATCATGTAAGACTTTTTCGACTGGAACGTCACTTTTCCAAGTGTTGAGAAATTCAAATAGTTGACCGTTCTGAAAGTAATGGAAAAGACTAATGCAAATTCGTTTATTTCGTTGTAGTTATGTGTGCAAAATATAGTTACACACGCTGCCTTTTTTTTATGTATGTGCACCATTTTGTTTTGGAATAACTTCAAATTAAAATATTTTTGATAATATTTTTTGTACTTACTAATTAATTAATTACAGATAGGTAAGAGCCTCTGGTAGCGTTTCAAGTACGGTTTTTGTGAATTGTTCAATTTCTTTGTGCTTTATTTTATTATCAGTAATCTAAGAATTATTCCTCAGCGACCACTCAATAGAGCAACTCGTTGATATGTCGTTTGCAATGGAGGCATTCCTAGACCTTTATTTTTTCGAGAATGTTAATGAAAGTGTGGTTACTGTCAATTATGAACAACTATTCTCTGCGATGTTGGAAACTTTTTTCTGCCTAAAATTGATCGACAAAAGTGTTACTGCACATGTGATTTCAATTTGCTGAAGCAGCGTTTGATCTAGTTTGTGCAACAATGCGCGTTTTAAAGTTGCGCATTTCCAATCCGAATAATGTCAAAATCTGGTGAGGTTAATTGTCCCCCTAGTTTACCTGATTTGATCATCCCGAATTTTATTTCTTTTGGTCGATTGAAAGAAACGAGGCAGCTCCATTCGCATGTGGAAAAGTATTCAACAGTTTAAGCAAAACTTTCGGAGAGATCGAAATTGCAAATTTCGATCGATCTAAAAATTTGCTGTATGATAAGAGGTATTCATTTGACTGATTTCATATTCTATAAATAAAGTAACAGGAAAATGTTATGGATAGGGCAACTTTTTTGTTGCAGTATAAATGGGAAAAGTTGCATTTATCATTCCCTAAAGTTGCATTTTTGAAAATAAAGTTGCATTTATTTTTGATACACTAAAATCTAAAATAAATTATTCGTAAAAAGTGAAAAAATCAGAATTTATTGACAATTTTAGTGGTATACGAAAGTATTATTCGTAATTAAATTCAGAAGAACTTTGACGTTGTTGAATGGCTGATCCTTGGCCAGTAATCTCTTTAACATTGAAAAACTGAGCTCAACAGACACAGATGTTGCCTAACGTTGTTGCAGCAGCAAATACCGACTTGGGGGAAATGATCTCGGGAAAGTGTAGCAATAACCGCCAGGTCATTATTTTTCAAATCGTTCTTTAAGATATGCTTTAAGGTTGCAAAGATTTTCTTTAAAGTCCATCGATCTGATAACTTCATTCGCCGTCTCGAATTTTCACAAATCGACCAATGTTTCAATTCTGATACGATTTGTGACTTTTAGTTAAGTTTATTCTCCTTGTGTATTTTGTTGTTATCGAAACATATTAGTCTATTTTGAAATAATAGATAGTTTTGTTTATTGAAACGTTTTCATTGATTACCTAATTTTACAAATGAAATTAAAATTTTTTTTATTTAGTGAACGAAAAAAATGGTTTGACTCAAGAACACTACCATCACAAATAGGAGTTAACTTCGGAAAATGGTAACTTGTCGTATGCCCATCGCAATACCAATTTGGTAACGAAAATTCTTGTCGCCGATTTGGATATCGGCCGATTCTGTGTTCTTGCTATATATCAAAATCACATACGCAATAAACTCTGTAAGATCACAAAATTAAATTGTTTGGAAATTATCTCTTAACACTTTAGCTGTTGTTCAACATTTATCAAATACTCTAACCTTTAATCATCTCAGCATAATTGAACACAAGTTGTAAACATGATAAACTATGAATCTAGTATTGTGGCAGTAATTAAGCTAAAAAAAAATCTGGTTACAGCTGTAATCTACGTTTATAGCGGTGGCAACAACCTTGGCGTTTTTTTTTTTTTTGGCGCATTTCTAAAGTTGCCAAGGAAATAATTAATTAAAAAATATTTTTCTTTTTAAAACCGAAAGTAATAATCTTTAGAAACACATTTGTGAGCGTTTAAAAAAATATATTAATCAAACGACAGTTTCACGGATTTTGAAAAAACTTTTTAGATAATTCTAAAGGAAAATTTAAACATTCCGCCTGCCGAGGTTGCCATAAAACCGCAATAACTGTAAAACAGTAGAGTTGCCGTAACCTGGCATAACTCGCTAATAGAAATGCGCCAAAAAAAAAAAGCGCCACGACCGTTGCCACTGCTATAAAAGTAGACTGTAGCTGTACTAAAATCAGTTTCAATATAATCCATTGCAACTAAGATATTTCTCTATTTATTCCAAGTGTATATTTGAGGTTTATGCTACAGCAGAGATGTTGGATTTGCTTCTATGATTCCAGTTACGGCATTTATATTGCTAATTTTATACTTGGGAAAAAATTAAAGGAATTTATTAGCTGCACCATGCATTTTTTTTTGAGAGAGAATGCCTGGAGGGGTATTTGAGTGTTTAGCAAGAGGAAATATAAAAGTAGAGTAGGCAGTGGTAGCCTTTTTACGTGTCCAAGGTTATGATCAGGATGGTCAAGTGTATATTTTAAGTGGTGTATATGTAACGTGACCCTTAGACTACTTTATTCAACCGCGTGGTAACGAACAATCATGTGTTGGTCCATGGAACGATTAGACGCTGTAACGTCGTGGGTATAGTTTACGTGGCGAGTGGTTTGAAGGTAATTTAAACGACACTTAAAATTACAGCACATTTAATTAATTATAGAAGATATACATATAAGTTAAAACTATTTCGAGGCTAATAGATATTGTACACAAATAGGGTTTCAGTCCCGTGGCTTCAACCGGAGCAGAGTCGTTCCGCGTCCGCTCACGTTCCACGATTCTCCTTTTCCTCGAGAGAAGACCCCACACGTTCTTCCGAAGCCGCTATAGTCCAAAGAGAAGGGGATACCCCCATCCGGTCATAAATTCACGGACCACCATGAAAGCTGTGGTCAGATGGACCCCCTACGGTGACGCTACAACGCCCATACATTGATTCATCATTCATTCTAGACCTTGACGATTTCACCAATTTTGTTGCTATTCTGTTGGAATGTGCATTCGCGCACCTACCCTGTCGTAAGATGTTGTATCGTCAAGAAGACGCGGATACGATGCTAAATCGGTCAATCTAGTCAATTTTTCACAGAGCAGTTCCCTGACTGCTTGTCGACATGTTGGTCTCATCTTTTGAAGCTCACCACTATAGTAATGTTCAGTCTACTTGTCTCTCAAGTCTGGTGGTTAGCGCTCTGGCTCTCAAATTAACTAGCTCTGGTTTCGAATTCCAGTCTAACCCATAGAGGAGATATAATAGAAGTATAATAGATATAATAGAGGTAATATATTATAAGTCTATGGTCTAACCATGCAACCTACCAACATTAGGCATCTAAACTACGTAAAGTACGAAGTTCCAAATGCGGAGGTACAAAATCCGGATTTTTTGCTAACAGGCGTTTTGTTGTTTTTCACACTTTTTTTACAACTTTCCGACAAATTTTAAAGAACAGGGAGTTAAACCTGGACATACTTGATGAAACAACACAAAATAACTGACATGTTCAGAGTGAATACAACACAGAAAAATTAGAAGACTTACAATAAAAATTGGTTGCATTGTAATAAAAAGGTTTTTTCCTTTTTTTAAAATTATTCCTATTTATATATCTACCGTTTTAGTATTGCAATCGCTAAATTCGCGGGGAGGGGGGAGTGTGTTGGATTAAGGCTTTTTCGACGAAAAATTCAAATAGTCCGAAGGATTCTTTGTACTGTATATACAATGTAAAAACATGTGCATTTGTATTGCTTTATGCATGTGCATTTGCATCGATTTATGCATGTGCATTTGCATTGCTTTATACATGTGCATTTGCATTGCTTTTTGCATGTGCATTTGCATTGTTTTCTGTAGGTTACTAATTCGTTCGACTTTGTTATTACTCTTAAGATTTACAATCAATACAATTGCATTTAGGCATTTTAACATCAATGAAAGAAATTTTCATTTTGTCTCCAAAAAGAATTCTTAATCATAAATTATTAATCATGAAAAAATATTCAGAAAGAAGTTTCATTAACATTAAATAAACACACTAAAGTAATGATCATTTGAGTTCCATTGTTATTGTATTCGTGTTTGGTCCTGGACTGTAATCAATAGCCCATTGTGTTGCTCCCAGTGTGACATTTTAATAAAAATACCAATACCTTTGTAATTATAGCTAAATCCCAAACTAACTCATCTAAGACAGATGAAACGTGCTTACCCCTTTGCCTTAAATAAATACAAGCAATAGACCCTTCAGCGCAGATGATCAGTGAGGGTCGACAAGATTAAAATACAATTAATGTTCCAAACATCTGTTAACAATGATAAATTGTGGCTGAGCTTGGTCAGTAGAGCATCATAAAGTAATCAGACCAAAAGAGCTTAAAAGACTGCCCATTGTCCTTGTTACGTTAGCATCATGTTAGGATGTACCAACCTAATTCGACATTAGTAGTACCTAGTGCTACAACGGCTCGTGAAGTTCTAGTGAAGTTCTTTCCATGAAATATTTAAATTTTGTTATTGATGCTTGTATTTTTTTAAACCATTGTTATTTTGTATTTTTATTAAACAGCTGCTGATCCACAACTCGTGTAAACTCATTCTCCTTTTCAGTTTTAAGTATCAAACTCGAAAAAAATTGGGAATTTTCGAATCATGCTAATGTACAATATGAACATTCACTACTTACCATGGAAACTTAATCTATGCATGAGATACCCCTATATACTTTTAGACTGAATCTTTATCTCATGAAAAAGTAAACTTTGAAATTTAGCTTTTAATAAGATTGAAAATCCTTTCTCATTCTTTCAGCATTTTCAAATCCTTTCAGCAGCTTTGCAAGAGATTCTGTATTCACATGTCTTAACAATTACTTTACAAAACTGAATTTCAACGGAAACAAACAGTCAGACTGAAGAATAGAGTACAGCGGGTGATCAAATTCCAAATAAATTTAAAAATCTAAATAAAATTAATTCTAAATCTAAGCTAGTTCTAAATAAGTTTGAGTCTCTGTGCAAAAAAAAAAAAAAGCATTTTATGAGATTTGATTAAAAAAGTTGTTGGATAGATTATAGGTTTTGAAAGGAACAGTTGTGTCAACTATTAATTTATTAATTTAAAATTGGTTTTCAAAACTATGTCACAAGAAATACAAATAATTCACTCTTTTTGATAATAATTGGTGGAAGGTAAAATTGTTAATTTATAAAGGTGGTTCTAATAATATGATCCCACACTGTGAAAATCCTGTCTTCAATTTTTAATTTATGTCTCCACTTACATAGTCGACTGTTAGTAGGGGAATCAGCAGTAGTTAGTAGGGGAATTAGATTAGTAGGGGAATCAGCAGCTAAAAAAAAAATCGTTTCTTATACAGATTTTGTTTTTTATTGAATATGGTATCAAATTTTCAATTTCTTTGCCGTATAAAAATGTAATTACTTATTGTACATTTAGAGATTCATATTGAGGAACATTGATTTACTTTACATAAATGTTCCTTACAGTATAAATCCTTATATAAATTAGATTACGCAATTTTTTGTTGGAAAACGTATCTTTTAACGAAGCAATAAGAATTTTCAAAAAAGTCGTCTTTTAATAAATACTCCTGGTGTAATTCCGACCTTTAAAAAGAAATACAATAATTGTTCAATAAGATATTCTGAGAATGCAAAGAATGTTTTCCAAAAGAGAAAATGCTTTAGCAAAACGGTTCAGAGGGATGGTTATTAATTCTATCGTGTCGCCATCTATGAATGTGTATCGAAAGCATATACGGTAACTTTTTATACACTTGGATATATTTGTTGTTAGCAGATCGCTACAAAGAAAATGTTTTGACAGCAAAATAAGAGCAGCCATTTGCAAGTAGAAGTTGCCCAGTTATTTACTTTTTTGTTGCCTGAAAATCACATAATTTACGAAATACAGGTATATGGTTTAAAATTATGGAAATTTTTTTATTTGAAATCATGTTTACACATATCCACACAAAGTACTCACTAAAATGAATGAACATTTCTCTCAAATTAGATAATATTATTCTGGAATGATACAAAATATGTAATAAAATGAATGGATAATTTCTTTTTCCTTGAAAAAGAATACAAACTAGGATACAATTTCCTTTGCTATAGGTTACATTAACTGTACAAAAAACGTATTGAGTTACTCGTATCTAGTATGGAAGATGATTCAAATGCTCTGTATAAATTTATTTGTGATAAGATAATGTGGTTTAGACCTACTGCCTTTGTAACCCTTGTTAGAAACTCAGATACAAATAAAGGTACAAAATGTACTTTTTCACTTAATAATTATGGAAATAAATTATTTCGTCAGATGAGAATATTTCTTTTTTGGAAAATAATTTCATGTAATCGGTAAAATTAATGAATTTTTATAGTGTAAGTAAAGTTATCGAAAGGTTTGAAGAGAGGTTAAAATAGGTAGTTCGTTTAACCCCTCAGCTTTGCAGGATTTTCGAGTAGTGTAATAATGATTTAACCCCACAGCACACTGCGTTCAAAATAACCACATATATTTGTTGAAAGAATCTGTGAATTCTTTCAAACGTTACAAAGATTCCATTTGTACTTTTTCTTAGAATACAATCCCTTTAAATGATTATAATGGTTCTTTTCATGCTATAGAATCCTTTCGAATGGTTCTATTGGCCCATTCTGCAGTATAGAATCCTTTGAAATCATTTTATAGACTCATTCTGCAGAAGAGAAGTCTTTCGAGCAATTCTATTAAGCCATTTGTATAATAGAATCCTTTCAAAGGTCACATTGCTCATCTTCTTAAAATCGAATCCGTTGGTAAGATTTATTGCTAATTTCCTTAGAATAGAATCCTTTGGAAAGATTCTATTGCTAATTTCCTTAGAATTGAATTCTATGAAAGTATTCTATTGGCCTACGTTGAAGTTTCGAATCCAAATTATACTGTCCCATTAGGTGGAATAGGACCCCATAGAAGTTATATTGCTCCTCTCCTTAGAATAGAATTCTTTGAAAATGTTTATTGCTCCTTACCATAGAATAGAATCCTCTAAAAATATTCAATTTCTAATGTCTTTGGAATAAAATCCTTTGAAAATATGCTAGTGTTCCACTGTAAACTGGAGTCTGCCACGTGGAATTTTGCATGTAAACACCTCAAAAGGTTAAATTTCAATTTTAAGGAAGATAACAACTTCTAGCAGTTGCAAGGAAATTCTAAACTTCTGTTGTTGACATGTTCCTCTCCGTCATTATGCTTCGGGTTGCATTTACACAGGTTGAGTTTTGTAGTTACTCTCTATATATTATCTATTTAATTTTAAGTCCACGAGATGCCAATTACGGGTTTGAATTGGTATATGTCGTGCAATGAATGAATAACGAATAAGAGATCAAAACGCTATTCGCGAGTATTACTGATATTTTCCGAAGAGGAATTAGCATTTGCACGCATAAATTAGCATTAGAATTAGAAATGCCTCACTCACCAATAATAACCTTCTCCCCTATTATTACTTCGCTTTCAACCTCACAAACAATTTCAAAATTCAATTGATAATAATGAAAAGAAACGAAGCAGCTGAATATTCGCTAATTATCATATATACTTATGCCTTTCAAGAACATTGAAAAGGGGAAATGTTGTCTAGCGTGCACACGTATTTAAATAAAATTGTGAGTTAGATGAAAAAACGACATTGTGTGTACGGCTAAACATGAAATATTTCGCTTTAAAATGTACATTAGGGTGGTCACAAAAAATCAATTTTCGAATTTCTACCGTGGCACCCCCCCCCCCCCCTAAAAGTTGCCAATAGGCTAGAAACTGTGATTGGCAGAGTTTCAGCTCAATCTGATAATATTAACCCGTGCCTCATTGAGGCTAAAGTTAAGAAAAACAGCGATTTTTAGCAAAAAATCGTAGTTTTTGCTCCTTAAAATCGAAACTATTTGTCCTAGAAACCTGGTTCTTGTTTTATTTCATAGGAAATTTTATAGACTTGAAGTTTGATCTCATCTACTTTTTTTGCTTCAACTTATAGAATGGTATTTAGCATTTTTCATGTCAGGTCGTAGTGGATATTGTCAAAAGTTTATTTTCATTCAAAGCCCTAAAAACATTACAATATTCAATTACATCTACTTTCCAAATTTTGCTTTTTATATTTTTCATTTTGTACATTAAAAAGGTTTTTGTTAGAGGTATTTTCAGAAGTAAATAGAAAGGTCAGCAAGTTCAAAGTAAGGTCAAATTTAAAATGAAGGAATTAGGGGTAAAGAAGAGGAAGCAAGGAGTAAAAATGACAGCAAATAGTGTTCAAATGTATTTTATTAATTATATTGTCGAATTATACATCATTACATTATTATTACTTAAATATACAAATTAGGTGGCAATTACAAATTAAGATGGTAATGCCTTAGATATTGTAGCTTTTGAAGTGTCTTGAAAAATGTGTAGAAGTGTCATACAACTCCGCAGACAGAAATTACGACTGCAAACAACTGTACTGATCAAAAATAGATTTAGAAATTCCGATTTAGAGGGAGCTGTTGTGCACTGGGATGGGAAATTGCTTCCAGATTTGTTGAGTTAAGAAAATGTGGAGCGGAAAAGCGAAATTGAACAACTTGTGGGAGATTTAGTTTTGGTTTTACATCTCTATCATCACAATCATCTTCATAATTTTCTACTTAGGACCTTAATTTTTCAACCATGCTTGTTTTGGCATTTTTTCCCAAAATAATATCGAAAAATGAAAATGCAACTTGCTCCGAATTCAGATACCACAGATGGTTTATTATTTTAGACAGGGCCTTGTCTGCGACTTCTTTATCAATTTTCCTATCGCTAACTTAAGATTTTAATAATTGTAGGTCTAGGTTGGGGGCCAAAGTGGGTTTGTGGGCATTGAACCATGCTTTTACATAAATATTGATTATAAATAAACAAATATATGCAATGCCTTTTCTCTCTAAATCAGTTAACGAAAATTGATCCCTGAAAATATGCATTTTAAGAGAATAAATGGCAATTGCCATCCATCTGGCGTGATGAATAGCACCAGGTACTCTAAAAGTAATGTCTTTTTGAGGAAGACGCCCTAAATGAACTCAGCAAAGTTGGATGAATTCTTTATAGTCATATCTGGGCTGTCGTTATTTTAATTGTTCAAAAAGAAAGCTTGAAATTTGGTCTGGATAGCTTATTTTATTTCTAATATTTTCATCTTCTATACCTGTTTGTATTTTCTTCTTGTCTAGCTTAGACCACCCAGTCTGGAATTTTCAAAAAATATCTGGCTGAGGACCAGTGGATGTGCCCATTTTGCAATTAAAAACTGCTTTGTAAGCAACTTCTAAAATATGGTGGCGACATGCTAAATTCAGAAAGTTTTTGTCTAATAACAGCTATAGCAAAACGCAGGTTCTCCTAAGGCGACCAGTATTTACTGCCGTTGTATCAAAACAAAATGCCTGGATCCCCCCCCCCTCCCAGTCCTCAACTGCTGATAATACAGCTTTTTCCTGAATTATGCTCGTACTGTTTTCAAGGATTGGAACGCCTATCAATTGTTCTTCATCGCCACATGTAATCGAAATCGCTATCCGATCCATATTTTCTTCACTCAACAAATCTGGAAGCAATTTCCCATCCCAGTGCATAACACCTCCCTATAAATCGGAATTTCTAAATCTATTTTTGATGAGATCAGTTGTGGAGTCGTATGACACTTCTACCTAGAATTAAATTCCGTGGGTCATGACCTAATGTCTGAAAATGCTAAATACCACTCAGAAGTTGTATCTGAAGTACTTTAACAAGTTGTATCTGAGTGTAGGCACATTTTTCAAGACTCTTTAAAAGCTACAATATCTAAGACATTAGCATCTTAATTTGTAATTACCACCTAATTTGTATATTTAAATAATAATAATGTAATGATGTATAATTCAACAATATAATTAGTAAATACATTTGAACACTATTTGTTGTCATTTTTACTCCTTGTTTCCTCTTCTTTACCCCTAATTCCTTCATTTTTAATTTAAATGTTGTTGGATTTATTTTTTAAAATACCTCTAACAAAAGCCTTTTAATGTACAAAATGAAAATTACAAAAACAAAATCTGGAAAGCAGATGTAATTGAATATTGTAATGATTTTAAGGCTTTGCATAAAAATTCACTTTTGCAAAAAATTTCACCACTACGATCTTACATGAAAAATGCTAAATACCATTCTATAAGTTGAAGCAAAAAAAGTAGATGATTTCAAACTTCAAGTCAATAAAATGTCCTATGAAATAAGACAAGAACCAGGTTTCTAGGACGAATAGTTTCAATTTTAAAGTGTAAAAACTACAATTTTTTGCTAAAAATCGCTGTTTTTCTTAACTTTAACCTCAATGAGGCACGTGTTAATATTATCAGAATGAGCTAAAACTTTGCCAATCACATTTTCTAGCCCATTGGCAACTTTTAGAGGGGGGGGGGGGGTGCCGCGGTAGAAATTCGAAAGTTGATTTTTTGTGGCCACCCTAGTGTACATTATTAACATAAGTAATTTATTAACATTTACATATGTAGTGGGAAACCATATATATAAGTTTTTGACACAAACTAATAATTGAATCATGAATCCCTCTACATAATCTTAGGTCATGAAATTAATAATTGAAATGTCATACGATAAAGGTTTAGATTAGCAAATTATATTTATTTTTATTTAACATAATTTTTTGATTAAAGTTTCATTGTCACAGGTTAAAGTATCTATATATATAATTCTCTTACGTGGCACGCAAAAATGACGTTATTATTTATTGCGTTTTGGCAACACTGTACGATTGTTTGTTTATCACGAAATCTCGCGCTTCAATTGAATTTATAGCGTTATCGGATGAAATTTTATTGAGAAAAAAAAATGAATTTTAGTCGAGCTGTTGCAGTAAATAATAGAAATCAAAGAAAACGGAGGATCTTTTCAGGGTCATTTAAAAAAAAAAGTCCGTTTCGGGGCAAACTATTATAGTTCAACAAGACGCTTGCATTACAACTTTCGACAACAAACTCAATGAAAAAGCGTGGGTGGCTCGAGTGCTGGGTAAATGTACACACAACCAACATGCTGGGTTTTCAATTTCCAAATCAACGCTCACATTTCGAGTCAAAATTTGCTCAAAGTTTCCATTTGAATTCTGATTCCAGAGGTACTGTAAATATCTTTTCTGAAAAACAGTATAAAATTTAGATTTGAAAAATATTTTTTTGGAATATATCATATTTTGTAAACAATTCCTTCTGCTAGGACACATGTCTTTATTGATGCGAGCGAAGCGAGCATAGGTTCGAGCAGCGAACCAATGAGGATTGTGAAGCAATCCTCTGGGGGTTGGCGAGCGTTAGCGAGCAGGGGGCAGGCCCCCTAGTACTTGATATAAGCCATTTCAAAAGCGAAATGGTGGTACATTTATAACCGCTGTAGCCACCACGATTTTGAATGCAAGCATGCAAAAGTGCATGCATTGTGTCGTAGAGATGCCGTTTGTCATTTTGTGGGATATAGTTCCATTCCTGTTGCACTTGATCAGTCAAATCAGCAATGGTCAGTGCTGGTTGTGGATGACACTGGATTTGTCGTCCAATAATGTCCCATATCTGATCGATGAGAGAAAGATCTGCTGAATCGCAGACCAAGGCATCATGTCTCGATACTCGGTAGAGAACGTTGGTTGACAGCAGCGGTATGAGGACGAGCTTTATCATGTTCGAAAACACCCCCTTGAATACTGCTCATGAATGGCAGTACAACCGGTTCAATCACCAGTCCGACGTGCATATTTGCTGTCAGGGTGCTTGGGATAACGACGAGAGTTCCTGCTGCCATAGAAAATTGCTCCCCAGATCATAACTCCTGGTGCAGGTCCAGTGTGTCTACATCGCAGACAGCATGGTTCCAAGCGCTCACCTACCTTCCTTCTTATCAACACACGGCTATCACTGGAACCAAGACAGAAACAGCTCTCTTCTGAGAACACAAAAGATATACACTCCGCAGCTTTCCAATGGAATCTAGCTTGACACCACTGAAGTCGCAGATGGCAGTGATTTGGAGTTAGTGACATGAACGCTACAGGGCGTCTGGGTCGCCAAGCGCTCACCTGCCTTCCTTCTTATCAACATACGGCTATCACTGGAACCAAGACAGAAACAGCTCTCTTCTGAGAACACAAAAGATATACACTCCGCAGCTTTCCAATGGAATCTAGCTTGACACCACTGAAGTCGCAGATGGCAGTGATTTGGAGTTAGTGACATGAACGCTACAGGGCGTCTGGGTCGCCAAGCGCTCACCTGCCTTCCTTCTTATCAACATACGGCTATCACTGGAACCAAGACAGAAACAGCTCTCTTCTGAGAAAACAAAAGATATACACTCCGCAGCTTTCCAATGGAATCTAGCTTGACACCACTGAAGTCGCAGATGGCAGTGATTTGGAGTTAGTGACATGAACGCTACAGGGCGTCTGGGTCGCCAAGCGCTCACCTGCCTTCCTTCTTATCAACACACGGCTATCACTGGAACCAAGACAGAAACAGCTCTCTTCTGAGAACACAAAAGATATACACTCCGCAGCTTTCCAATGGAATCTAGCTTGACACCACTGAAGTCGCAGATGGCAGTGATTTGGAGTTAGTGACATGAACGCTACAGGGCGTCTGGGTCGAAGCTGTCTCTCAAGTAATTGATTTGTAATCGATGTGGTGCCAACAGAAGCTCGAATTTCTGCAGCAGATGCAGTACTATGCGTCACAGCCATGCGGCGAATACTGCAGTCTTCCCTCTCAGTAGTGGTCAGACCCCGGTCTTCTTGAGACCTTCCCATGGCCACTGCTGTCAACAATCATGCACAGTAGATACATCCCTGCCAAGTATTTCTGCCAATATACACTGCTGGCCACCCAAATAGCAACACCAAGAAATACACGAGATATCACAACAAAATTTATTTTGTAGATAACATGTTGACCAAGTATCAAATGATTAAATTTATAGACTTCTGTGAAGTGTGGTTCCTGTCAAAATCAGTAGCCAGAGTAGCCGCCATTGTTGGAGATCACCGCTGCCAGACGCCTCGGCATTGAGTAAAAGATACTTTGGATTTGTTCTTGGGGTACAGCAGACCAAGCAGCTTCCACACGTTGCCAAAGTTGATCTGGTGTGGCAGCTGGGGATGTAATCTGGGTTAATCGTTGAGCAACCATGGACCACATGTTTTCTATCGGCGAAAGATCCGGAGAGAGAGCTGGCCAGGGAAGCAATTCAATCTGGCGATTGACGAAGAACCCTTGGACAATGCGTGCCACGTGTGGTCGCGCATTATCCTGTTGAAATATGGCTGTGGGCAAGCCCTGAAGGTAAGGAAGGACAATTGGCTCCAACACCCCGGAGATGTAGTTCTGGCTGTTTAAAGTACCGGCAATGCGTACTAGCGGAGTGCGAGAGTGATATTCAATACCGCCCCATACCATAATAGCCGGTGCAGAACCAGTGTGGCTGTGCATAACGCAGCTGTTCAGCATTCTCTCTCCAAGGTGTCTCCAGACTCGAATCCGACCATCGTGGTGTTGCAGACAAAAGCGTGACTCGTCACTAAAGACAATTTCATTCCATTCTGCCGTCCAAATCCTTCTTTCATCGCACCATTGGCGGCGGAGACGTCTGTGGTTCTGCGTCAAGGGTAGACGAAGCAATGGATGTCTTGCGGACTGACCACTCTGCTGTAAACGGCGTAGAATGGTACGCGCAGACACTGGATGATGCGTTACAGACTGAATGTGCTGTGCTATGGTTCGTGATGTGGCTAAGCGATCCGTCACTGCCATACGCACAATATGCCTGTCATCACGTGAAGTGGTGCACTGAGGTGGATGCGATCGAACACGTCGGTCCGTCGTACCCTCCTGCATCCAACGATCACATATGCGCATTACAGTTGTTTGGTTTCGTCGAACACGACTACCGATTTCCCTGAAAGATAATCCACAATCTCGGTAGGCCACTATCCATCCTTCCTCTGTCGAACTCGGATACTTGATAAAAAGATGATCGTTGTTTTCTACAAGGCATAATTGATCGTTTTTTTTTTTTAAACACAAGAAAAACACAATTGCCGTACTTGAAATCGTTGAAATCTACAAGCCTTAAATAGCGCTTTGAAGTGGCGCCACAGGCGTGCGTGATGTGCGTCTGCGCTGAAATTCTAATAATTTGCAAATCTCACCTCCGCTAATGCATGCTGTACATTTCATTTTATTTGCATGCTTCCTTCAGGGTGTTGCATTTACGGTGGCCAGCAGTGTATATATATATACACTGCTATATTGAAGGTATGTCCTTTGCATGTTCATGGTGGCGCTACTAGCGATATCATCAAAATGTGTCTCAATATTATGTAAAAATATCACTTTGGAATAAAAGATATGTAAATCTGTTTTTTTGCTCTATGAGTAGAATTATACATGAGTACACTATGAATAGAATTATACATGAGTACACTATGAATAGAATTATACATGAGTACACTATGAATAGAATTATACATGAGTACACTATGAATAGAATTATACATGAGTACACTATGAATAGAATTATACATGAGTACACTATGAATAGAATTATCGATGTAAATATCTTTGAGTTTGCTACATGGTCCGCCGAGACTAAACTTTTTATGATGTGGCCCTTTCCAAAAAAATTAGCCGACCCCTGGAATAAATGAACGGCACTATAACGACGAGATATACATTCATCGTTTCAACATGAATATAAACTTGAAACCGATTAAAGGTAAATTTTCATAAGATAAGGGAAGAGTTAAAGGAAACATTCAAAGGGGGATTATTAGCACCGCATCATTCTGAACAATGGGAGGAATTCAAGAATAAGTTAGACAGGGTGTTAAAAAAACATGTAACGTTCAGGAAAAAAGGAAAATCTAGAAAATTGCTCCCTATGTGGTTTTCAGGGGAAACACAAAAAGCTTTAAAATTAAAACAAAGTACATACAGGGTATATAAAAGCACTGGTAACGACAGGGACAAGGAGGCATATCAGAAAGCCAGAAAGGAGTTTAAAACTATTAGTCGGAAGCAAAAGGTGTCCTTGGAGGAAAAATTAGCAAGGGAAATAAATATAAACCCAAACGAATTTTTTGCATATGCAAGTGGTAAAAATAAATTTAGTACTACACTTTGCCCGTTGGAGGGGAAGGGAGGTGAATTAATTCAAGACGAGGTGGGAATGGCAAATGTGTTAAATGACTTTTTTCTGTGGGTTTTCAATGGTAACTATAATTTAAAAAAGGATCCCAAGGATGGAGCCTTTGCAGGGGGTATAATTAAAGAATGCAAATTCAACAGGGAAGAAATAGTACATCAGTTGAAAAGAATTAAGCCATCTAAAGCACCAGGGCCAGACGATATTTATCCGAGAGTACTAGTGGAATGCGCGGAAGAACTGGGGGAAGTAATTCACACGATATTTAATTCAACATATAGCACAGGTTGGGTACCAATGGATTGGAAGTTGGCCAACATAACTCCAATTTTCAAAAAGGGAATACAAAGTGATCCGGGCAACTACAGACCAGTAAGTCTAACATCAGTAATTTATAAATTTTTGAATCTCTGTTAAAAAAGCATATAATGTTATACTTGGAGGAGAGGGGACTGTTATCAGAGAATCAGTATGGGTTTAGGAATGGCAGATCCTGCTCTACAAACCTTTTGAAGTTCTACGAAAAAATTACTGAGGAGCTGGATAATAAGAGCAGTGTGGATATCATGTACATACATTTTCAAAAGGCTTTTGATAAAGTACCTCATGAGGCATTACTGTTTAAATTGGAAAGGCTGGGGATTCAGGGAAAAACATTAATATGGATAAAGAATTGGTTATTAGGTAGAAAGCAGAGAGTGCAGGTAAAAGGAAATTATTCACGGTGGACAGAAGTTTAAGTGGGGTGCCTCAGGGATCAGTTTTGGGACCAATTTTATTTATAATTTTCATAGATGATATAGGTCAGGGGATCAAGTATAGAATTAGTATATTTGCAGATGACTTAAAAATATGGGGGACAGTGGATACCAAGTTACAGATAGAAAATTTACAAGGGGATTTTGATAAGATATCCGAATGGGCTGTAAAATGGGGTATGTCATTTAATGTAGGGAAATGTCAAGTTCTGCATATGGGTTACAGGAACAGTGGAGCCAAATACAGCCTGCAGGGAGTAAAGGTAAAGGAGGGAGAAACAGTCAAGGATCTTGGGGTGATAATTCACAGGGATTTTAAAATGGGTCACCAATGTTCAGCTGCGGGTAAAAAGGCTAATAGGTTATTGGGGTATATTAAAACGACTGCAACTTCAAGGGATAAGAATATAATCTTGCCGTTATATAAGGGTTTAGTAAGACCACATCTAGAATATGCTGTACATTTCTGGGCTCCATATATGAGAAAGGACATAGAATCCATTGAAAGGGTTCAGCACAGAGCTACAAAAATAATAAAGGGGCTAGCAAATTTCGACTATAATGAACGTTTAAGTAAGCTAAACATGTATACACTGGAAAGAAGAAGAAGGAGGGGGGATTTGATTCAGCTTTTCAAGTTTGTAAAACAAGGGGACACAGAGGACTTAAATTTCAATAGGGATAACAGAACAAGGGGTCATGGGTATAAATTGAATAAGACACATTTTAATCGGGATTTAAGGAAAAACTACTATTTTAATAGGGTAATAGACAGTTGGAATGCGTTGCCAGAAAATATAGTTAATTGAAAGGGAGTGTACGAATTTAAGACACAATTGGATAGTCAGTGGGAATTGGGGAATTCATAAACAAAGGACCAGCCTTGTTGGGCTTGAGCCTGTAGCTGGTCGTCAATATTTGTATTTGATTAATTTATTTATTGTCTCCAAACAAAAGTGTTCTCATCAAATAAAGGTGCCTTTAAAAATATACAAAACACATCATTAAATACTCATTATTCGTGATACGACAATCAACGTTCGGTAAATTTTTAAAAAAATTCACAGAACGAAAATCTTGGAAAAACTCTTAAAAAAACTAGGTTTTGTTAATTTTTTGTAGTTGGTATTGCAAAAATTAGTTCCATACCACATATTATTTTATAAGTGTCTTCATTTTTTTTGTCAGGTTTAGCATTTTGTAGGTGGCAATAATAAATTGTGGTTGACTGTTTTGCTAGTGTTGCAGCATTTGTTACAAACGCATCACAAAAATGATAGCTCTAATTGTACTCTTTTTATTAATGAAATAGTTTCGAATAAAGGATGTATATTTAATTTTAGTCAATCGTAGAACTCGTAACATAGATTGCATTTTATAAAAAAATACGATCGAAAGTTTTGATGAAATAATAGATTATTAATATAAATGCAATTTTATTTTTTAAAGTTTCAATTTTGGAAAATTAAAATAAAGTTTATATATAAGAGCGCTTAAATTCAAAAGGTAAAGATCCAAAATTTCCCTTTGCTTGATTTTGCCACTCTGTCGTACGTATTGGGTTGTATTTGCATACGTTTGTTCTTTTAGTTAAATTACACTTTTCATTATTCAATTATATAATAATAATTCAATTCAATATTCGCCCACGAGATTCTATAATTCTATATGAATTTTAACACAATGGATTGATAAATTACTAGCAGGGATGCAAAACTAGTGATGAATTGAAACAGAAACATTTAAGAAAAATTAGCATCTGCACTCATAAGTTGTTATTTTTATAAATTTCCTTACCCACCATAAAACAACCAATATTAACTTTCCTGCAATTGTCGATAGTGAAAAAAGAGGAATATTTTTTTTTTCAAAATAAAAAACGGACACTAGCCGGATTTTTTAGACTTCCTGTATTTAGTTAGTCGTGGGTATGCGAGTTATAGGGGGAATATTCGTATCCTAGGCATATAGGATTTTGAATTATATTAGATTGTCTTTTTCGCATATATTTTAATGTTTTAAATAATTAAAGTCGCACAAACAATACAGAGATATTTTACACATTTTCAGGTTAATAAACTCCGGAACCCGCTAATTAATTTACAAGATTTACTAAATAATTAACACTTTTCGATACGACGTGAGTGAAAAGAAAAAAATCCGAATAATCCCCATGGTGATAAATAAATCACTTTTAACCCTCTGAGGGCGTCACACACATAATTCCACTTTGCATGATTTCTAATCGGTTTGACCTTCTTGACAATAGAATCTTTCAAAATGAATCTCTTTAGAGAATCGCCCAATATACCTTACTCAGGGATTTTGTTCAACAGTGTATATGCCGAGGATTCATTTTTATGAAAAGGAGCAAAAAATATTCCAAACAATTCAATTCCAAGAAAGGAAACAATAGAACCTTTCCAAACGATTTCATTATACTGTGAATGGCCAATAGAATCTTTCCAAACTATTCCATTCTAATGTGAAAGGCCAATATAATTTTCCAAAGGATTCTAATCTAGAGACTTGAGGCATCAACAATTTTACTGGAGGATTCTGTTCTAAGGTAAAGACCAATAGAATATTTCAAAAGAATTCCCTTCCATGTAAAAGAGCAATGCAATCTTTCCAAAGAATTCAATTCTAAGAAAAGGACCAATACAATATTTCCAAAGAATTCCCTTCCAAGTAAAGGAGCAATACAATCTTTCCAAAGAATTCAATTCTAAGTAAAGGACCAATCGAATATCTGTAAAGGTCTTAAGAATCATCAACGGATTCTTTAGAAAAATATGTTTATTTAGTCATTATGTGGGTTACATTCCAAACAATTCTATTCCAAGAAAGAAACCAATAGAACCGTTCCAAACGACTCCATTCTAATGTCAAAGGTCAATTGAATTTTCCAAAGGATTCTATTCTAGAGACTTGAGAGATCAACAATTTTACATGAGGATTCTGTTCTAAGGTAAGACCAATAGAATATTTTCAAAGAATTCCCTTCCAAGTAAAAGAGCAATACTATCTTTCCAAAGGATTCAATTCTTAGTAAAGGACCAATAGAATATCTGTAAAGATCTTAAGAATCCTCAATAGATTCTTTAGCAAAATATGTTTATTTAGTCATTATGTGTGTTATGGGGTAAAAGCAACACTACACAGCTCGAAAAATCTAGTGAAGCCCTGAAGATTAAGTCCGCGCGATGCAGGTTAGGTTGGTTGGCTTTGGGTTTTTGTGGGGCAAGGGCCATATTTGGACATGCTGTGCCAAACACGAGATACCATATCAACGACATCAATGCTCTTCTGTATTTAATGATGTGTTATAATTCTGCTGTACACAAATAAAATTATCAATAATTTATTTTAGATTTTAGTGTATCAAAAACAAATGCAATTTCTTTCCATAAATGCAACTTGAGGGAATGATAAATGCAACTTTTCCCAGTACAGCAACAAAAAAGTTGCCCTAGTGATAACTAAGGTTCAATTACGGCATATTGTCAAATATGCTGAGATCAAAATGTCACAGAGAAGAACTTTATCGAAAATTTATCCAACCGTCACCAGTCTCCCTTGTCCAGAGAGCTAACGAACTTGACAGGAATCGCATTTCGCCGTCCACAACTCGAAAGTTGCTAGCGCAACGGAAAAACCACTGATCCTCGATGGTCCCGATACAGGGAGGAGTGAGTTTGATTCCCAAACAGTTCTAGACATAAATTTACTTGTCAGTGAAAATGCCTCCATTATATCTGACATTCACTTGAAGACCGTTCCTAAACCTATCCGTGACATTATTCTGTAATGGAGTGGCGTATCTATTTATCAAAATAATCTCCAAGAGGGAAAAATCCTTTTTTCCTTTATTGTCCTTATCCCGTCTGACAATTTCAATAATGCTTGATTAATATACTACAACATACATCACCCTTTTTATAAAGGCGTAAAATGAATCGAATAATCCAGACAAATAAATCACATTCGAATTCCTGATGCACGTTTTAAACAAAGAGGTTCATTGGAGCATTGTTAATATACGGTTTTGTGACGAGGATATTTCATTTTCAATTTCCCTACCACATTAGACAACAAAAACCATTGATTGATGTGTACGAGTTTGAAAAACACGCAAACACGCTCATTTTGAAGGGAGATATAGTTCCCCCGTAAGAGATCATGGGATGTAGTTTTTTAAACAAGTCCAGAGACGAAATGGGGCATCTCGAATATAGAGTGATAACGTCCGTTTTACTTTGTCTTTCAGTGACTACATTCCAGTGCCTTGCTTTTGGTGGTCGAGGACTATCCTTGAAGCCCAGGAAAATGTCGGGTCCCGCCGACGCATTGTTTGACTGTTTGATACAGCAAGTTTGTAAATGCGGTATGTAGTTCTTTACATCCAGTATTGCTCTTTTACAATAGTATTTTAAAAATTACGTTGAGGAATGGGTCGTATTGACCATTTCCCTTCGTGCAGCCCAATATATACTAGCCTTTGACATGTAGTTGTCAAGAAATTAAAATTAAATTTTGAAAATTAATACTTTCGCAGATCGTCTTACCTTAATGTAAGGAGCAAAGTATTTAGATCTAATGTTAAGTTGATTATAAAACGTTGAAGCTTTCTATAAAGAATTAGCCAGGACAATTTGCTCTGAACATAAAACCAGAGTTTTGACGATAACGAAACAAACAAAATTATACGATCTCTTGTTGAAGAAATCAATATGCTCTTAGCTTTCAAGACTCTCAAACTAGTAACATGAAGTTATATCTTAGTCATATTGAGAACAATGAAATTACGCGCTCTAAATCCTTTTTAGCAATAAGAAAACAGCAGTTTTTGGTTCAATGTATGATCATTTCAATGAAAGGTCACTCTGAAATTCAAATCTGTTTCTTGATATTGGGGTTTTAAAATAATTAAACTGGGAGAATGTTTTTCAATAATCGGTTTACAGAATTCATATTAAAGAAAAGGAGAAAATAATGGAATTTTTTAAAATTCCTATTATGCCTAATTGAATTGGTACTTGAAATTTACGATTCGCTGGAGTAACACAATGGGCTATAGCTATCAGTGTGGCATTCATACAGAAGAGAAAATCCTGGTCACTTTGAATCACACTTAGATGATGGGTTCGACACCTGAGTTGACACCCTACTCTTCAAACTTCCATCCTTGCACAATAAAACTCAAATTATTTGCAAGCCTTCCACGCCATTCCAACGAGTACATTTTCGATTTGATGTGCACCAGTTTCTCACGCAGATGACGGTCTTTGGTTGGATCGAGAAAGGGGCTGGTGCACGTTAAATATGCAATGGCTAAAATGTCCTCCGGTTGGCGTGCTATGGAAGTTAGCAGAGTAGGTTGTCAGCTCAGGCGTGACGTTCTATTACGGTGGCTGAAAATTACGTGGTATAGTTCTCTGATGTTAACTTCGGGTTTGGTAATGGATTGTCGCCAATAGCCCGTGTATTGTTTTTAATCTATCATTATCCTCCACTTAATGCGACTTCAAGTCACTTAGTAGGCATTGTATGTCACGATGCAAATATGCCCTTTGGATGTTAATGTATACTCTACTTAATTTGTGTTAATTTTTTATAGGTAATGATCAACGTTTTGAACCCTGCCATGAAAAACTCACAGAAGACGTAAGAAATTTTCTATTATCATATTATGTGTAAGCATTCAATAATATTTAATCTGTTAATCATGGAAATAATCATGTAATTCATCTAAAAATACTTTTCAAATTACGATATAAAGTGGATATTATTTTTCTAAAAACTAGTTTCAGTGTGGTAGAACCCTATTCCAAAAAAGATTAAAAATAATTGTTTTGATTTTATTTTAAGAGGAAAATACGTACAGAAATTATCGGAACAATCTATATGATTTAATTTCACTTCCTCTTTACCTCTTTTTATTAACTTATGTGTTTCATAATTATTAATATAAATAAAATGATAAGCTTGGAAAAGGATTAACTTAAAATTTTGCTGTTTAGCGTTTGCATTTTATGAGTCAAGACTGACATTTATTGCACATGACAGGAAAGAATAAAATGTAGTCACTCAGGAATAGAAACGGAAAAATGAAAGTCTACGGGAATATCGTTTGTTAAAGCATTACTAGCATTGTTGAGCAATTCTTATAATAGTTTCATATTTGAAGATTTTCCCTTTTACTTATACAGAGGCTGTTCGCACATTTTTTAGACGATTTTGGTTAGCGGTAATAAAATATCATTTGCTGCAAAAGAAATAATTGCAGTTGTACTATGTTTTCAAAAGTCAAAATTATCGTCTGCGGCTTGAAAGGTTTGTTTTTATTCAAATGGCGTTTTTAACGAAGCAGTGGCTCGAAGGCTATATTTATGCTCTTTCCGAAGAGAAATATTCATATTCCGTTATCCAAAACCGATGTGAGAGTCCGGTTTTGTGATATCTAAAGCGTCGATAGGTAATATCGTCAACAAGAAAGGAAAAAAACGTCAAATTGGAGCCTCAAGTGGGACAAAAATTCCAAACAAGTATCCAAGGAAGAAACGGACATATTCGACTATTGCAAAGGTACGTTGTTTAATGTTAAAAGCAAATCCCCCTAGTCAAAGGACAGTTGCAAAATCTTTAAAATGCTCGGTGTCCACTGTAAACAAAATGATAAACGTTGATTTAAATCTTAAGAAAGCGAAAAAACGCAATGTGCATCGTCTTTTTCCAAATCATATCGTTGAACGCAGGACACGCTGCCGAATTCTATATAAAAAACACTTATCCAAAGAAAAATGGAAAAAAATTGTCACATTGTCACAATAGATGAATCGTGGGTGCATTTAAATGATTGCAGCAAAAAAAGGGCCATTTGTTAACATAAAGGGGGAGAAAAAAATTTAAGTACATGGTTCACAGAATCAAAAGAAAGTTTTTCTAAGGGATTCATGATTGTTGCTGTATTTTCATATAATGGCATAAAGAGAATAGAAAAAATGTCAGGATTAACTCCAAATACCATAAGGAACATATTTTATATCCAATTTTTTTGAATTAAATACCATCGCTTTACCCACAGTGCCATCTATCTGTGGAACTCCATCAAGACAAAGCTAGCAGTCACACATCAAAATCCACTGTAAATTTCCTAAAAGAAATGGAACAGAAAACCGGTATCAAGGCCATACTTTTCACCGATATCCCTACTAAATATCCCGATGTATCACTTATGGATTTTTGTGCTTTCGGACTTTTAAAATCTGCATTATCCAAACGTCGCCCCACAACCCTTACAGGACTCTGGAAAGCTGTTCAGGAGGAATGGGATAGAATACCTCTTCTGACACATCAAAAGACATTATTATCCTGGAAATTACGGTGTCCAAAGATAGTTCAGAATAAGGGCTATCAAATAGAACATTTAAAACACAAGAATTTTATGTAATTTAGTTTTGTGAATTCAATATACATTTTCTAAAACATGTGTGAACAGCCTCTGTACAAAGAGAAGTAAACAAATATTTAGGAAAAGCAAAGATTATTTTTTCGTATTCTAAATATTTATGACAACATGTTATATCTTAAAGATTTTTCTACAGGTTCCTGATTTTCTTGGAACTTTTCTTCGTTGGAAGAACGTGTCATTCCTCAAATGTTACCATTAAAAGAGGTGTTTCTATAAGGAGAATTGACATTTATATAAAGGTGTTTTGATTATCTTGGCACTTATTATCGTCGGAAAAGTGCAATAAGTTTTTCTATGTTGGTTTTTCTTCTATTTCGTATGACGGATCTGTTTTGTCCCGACGAAATATCTCGTCTCATTAACAAAGCTAATCATATCTGCATAGACAAAATATGTCATCCTTAGCAAACCAAATATTGTATGATATATCTCTTGTTAGAAAAGTGGACTAGATTTAGATTGGAGAGGTATCTCAACCTTCGTAAAATTGACCAAATCTTGATCATTATATATCGTCATTAACAAAGCTGGCCAAATCTAGATGGAGAAAATATCTCGTCCTTAGCAAAAATGACCAAACTGTGGACAAGATATCTAATTATTAGTAAATCTGACCAAATTTTGGATGAGATGTCTCGTTATTAACAAAGATGACTATATCTAGATGGAGAGGATATGTCGTCCTCAGCAAAAAGTAAATTTTACCAAATATTGGACGAGATATCTCGCCATCAACAAAGATAACCAGATCTAGATCGAGGGAATATGTCGTCCGTAACAAAAATGACAAAATGGCGGATGAGATCTCTCAACCTTAGTAAAATCTTCGTCAAGATGTCTCGTTTAACCACTTTGAGTTAAAGCGTGCGTTTTGATTTGGAAAGAGGCCGTAATTATCCTCCATTTGCCCAAGATACCAAAAGGTCTAGCTTCTCTTCTGTCTGCAAAAGTTTTAAGACTGCACTTTACAGTAGTATTTGCAAACGCAAGTTTTTAACATAAATTTCATGACATAGGGTGTCCCAAAATTCACGTAAGATGTAATTTTGATAGAAAACGCGGGTTTATAATAAAAAATTGTAAAATTTTATTCATTCTTAAAGTATACAATATAGGGTTATTATGAAATAACATAGCGGGTAAATGGCCTCCAAGTCTTTTGCTTGGACATACGTACTTTTTTGTTGAAATTTTCCATGACCATTTTACAAAAATGTGGCTGAATTGCGTTGATACAGCGCTCAATTTTCTCCTTGAATGCGTGGGTGGTCGTGGGCATCTTGATATAAACCTTAGATTTCAAAATAACCCAAAGAAAAAAGTTCAACACCGTTAAATCACATGATCTGGGCGGCCTATTCCGATCAGAAAAACGGGAAATTACATGACCAGGAAATGACTCATACAGTAATTGAATTGTTTCTCGGGTTCTATGGCATGTGGAACCGTCTTGTTGAAACAACATGTCGTCCACATCCATATCTTGTAATTTAGGCACAGAAAATAGGATTATCGAGTCGCATCTTTAGTACGAAAATGGCGAACTGTAGCTAACAAACCCCTTCATTATTTTTAAAATATTGTTCAACAATGAAAACGCGTTGTTCTTGTGTAGCACTCCAATTTTAAAAACCCTGAACTGTCAGCTGTCACGCTGTCTTTTTCTTTTCGTTGACTACACTTTATCCCACAAATTGTGCAAAATTGCATGCATTTTTTGACACCCTATAGATTAGCTCACCGAATAAGTTTCATATCAAAACGGTCCATGGTAAACAATAAAACAAAAATCGTTGAAAAAAAATTGCTAAAATTTGTAGCCAGTTATAGTAAATTTTTGAAAAAAAAAAAGCTCGTTGTGCAAAATTGGCGTTCACTTAACCCTCCAAATGGTTTTGACGAGATATCTCGTCCATCAGAATCAGACCAATTTTGTTAAAGACGATGTCCTTTATCCATCAAGATGTTTCCTATTTTGTATGATGACGAAATCTAGATAAGGTCAATTTTCTTCGAATGACGAGGTACTTCTTCCATCAAGATCTAGTCATTTTTCTTCTATTGGATAGAAAACGAAGGTTTGCGAGTTCGAATCCAATTAAAGACCATCGTGTAAAGAGGCTGGTACACGTTAAATCGGTCGCGGCCTGAAATGTCCTCACTTTAAGACGGTGTGGAAATTTGGAGAGTGAGGTGCCAGCTTAGGTGAGACCTAGTCATCTGACGGTGGTTCAAAATTAAGTGGTGTTGTTTTTGGATATTTCTCTTAGAGATTGATCCAGGACGATCGCCAATAATCCGCTGTGTTGGTCCAGCGTGATGTTAATGAAAATATCTTCCTACCTTGTAAACGATATGTAAGTTTTTAAAGATTACAAAGCGTTTTTATAACATACAGACAGCACTAACGAAAAACTTCAATTTCAGATGCGGCACTGGCTTATAGATGAGGCTAATAATTATGATTTACCCCAAAAACTGGAGTATGGAACCCTGAAATCTTGGACGGATGTCACGTGTACTTTCTCCCCCGATGTTCAGGTAACTATTTTTTATCTGTATAGGGGATTGCTTACATAAATATTAGTTGCGATTAAAAATGGTTCCATTTGAATTGTTTCTTTTTCTTAGAAACTTAAAGTTATCCGTTCATTGTATTCACTTATATACTGAAATTCCAAATCCTTTTTTTTTCGGCATTCCATCAACATAAACAACGTGTTATTTGGTGATATTCACAATAATTGTTTCCATAAAAGTTTATTTTGTTGAAAATCAATTAGAATGAAATAATGTTGAAAACTTTTGTTAAATTTAACGGATCTCTCGAGTTGCATAAAAAAAGGCATTGGGATACAGTTTAACATTAGTTCAGCAAATATCTCTCAAAGTTTAAACTACTATTTTCATATCGTATAACATTTACACCTACATTTGCTGGAAAAAGGTAATTTCAACAGGCAAATTCAAAGTTGTCTGCGTCTGTCACTTTTATAAAAAATACGTTTTAAAAATTTGGAAAATTCTTTTAGAAATTCTTAATGATTCTAATATGCAAACGGAAATGGTGTAGTTAAGTTTCATGTAACAGAGATGATTATAAAGTAACAAATAAAACCTTCAGCATAACGAGATAAATGGAAAATCAGCGAATTTACCAGCGAAACACAATAGTTTAGCTATCTTTATTAATGAACGTTTGAAACTCTTGAGGAATATTACAAAGACTAGATATTACGCTTGTTTCTTGTTATGAATTATAAAATCGAAAGGTTTTTGCTTTGATCATTGGATGCGATTTTAACTAAGCTAATTTATTTTTCATTTAATTATGTTTATTGACTTTCACGATAATTTTATAAAACATAAAGTTCATGTTCCCATTTACTTTTGTTACAAAATGATAATAATATTTGCAATTTTATTGATTAGTAATCTTCTCTTTTAGAAAGGAGTCTATGATCACATGGTCCCAAAGATTATGGATCGTTTAGTAAGTTGACGGTAAAAATTTTACAATCAGTTCTCATAAGACATTCCTTTTTGCATTTTTTTTGGATACCTTTGAATTTTCTCTATGAATAGTGCTCAAGATAAAGAATTTGATTCAACTTTTTCTCCTTTACTGTACTATCTTTTAGTCTGAATTCTTCAGGTTCAAATGATAAAAAAACTTGTAGAAATATTCTAGAATTGAAAGCACCAAAAATTCATAAAAGCACAAGGCATTTTTTATGAAAGGGCACCTCCTCCATTGCGTTTTGAAATAAATTTTAGATTAAAAATGGTTCATAAATTTTTTTCAAATTGCTAACTCAAATAACCCTCCAAGTGATTTCGACGAGATATCTCGTCCTCAATATATCCCGTCGATAAAAACTGCCATATTACTTCAAATAAGGGGAGCGAACGAAGAGGCCAATCGACATCATCAAATTTTCAGATTAATAGGCTAATAAATGTGTCATTTAGAATTCGCATACTTCCACAAGTTGTATAACATGCTGTACCATCTGGTTGAAAAAACCCATGAGACCTAGTAGATCAAATTTTAGGTTCCCCATTAATTCACCTCTCTTTTAATTTTTATTTTGTGCTAACTGAATTACCCGGCGTTCCTCGGGTTGAAATGGTTAAATGTTAATTGAAAATTCAAATAGAATAATCACTTTTCTTACATAGAAAAATGCCATCTTTAAACTTCGTTTAAACTTTTCTATAGCTTCTACAGTTTACTTCGGATATAAATATATAATTCGGATATAAACATTTAATTCCTTAACAGTATATTGCAATATGCAAAAGACTAAGGCAAATAGAAACGAAATTACGATGAAAAAATGCAGAATTATGAAAAGCGAAAGATGTACAAACTGTCGAATTTCGACTTCCTGAGCTAAAAAAGAGAGATTTGAAAAAAGGCAGAAAAATATTGAAAGACGATAATGATTTATGAAATTCATTATTGCTCAAATATGTCCGTGACATTACCTGGATTTAAAAATTAGGGCTACGATGGGCACTTTTAGGACTACCTGAGTACCAATTTTCATGGTTGAAAGTACTATAGATTGGTCTCAAGACTGTAAAATAATAGCCCATGTTTTCCGCAGTGTTATAAAGAAAAAGTGTGCCAAATTTGGAATAGATTGGTCAAACGGTGTAGATTTGTATATAAAATACACATCCTTTATATATACAGGGTGGTCCCGAATTCATGGTACAAACTTTAATGGTAGGTACAGGAAATTGTAACAATGATTTATTGTATAGGAATGTATAGTCGCAAGTGACGCGGTGAGGCGTAAACAGGGGAAATAAAAGGAAAGAGAAATGGAGTGATTGGTTGGTATCATTGCCGGTAGAGGGCAGTAGATGTCTAGCCGCTGTTGAACATGATGCATCGCAGTAGGGAAAAGCGTTGATGTACGGAATTACCTGAATGCCACGTTTGGTACTCGATGGATTGGGCGTGGTGGACCAGTCCCTTGGCCACCCCGATCTCCCGATTTATCGAGCCTCGATTACTTTTTATGGGGACATCTAAAGCATCTTGTTTATGAGACTCCAGTTGACTCAGATGAGGATCTCGTCGCTCGCTTATCTGTAGCTGCTGCAGGTGTGCGTGAAATACCAGGCATCTTTGAACGTGTACGCCAATCGCTCCACCGACGCTGTCAAGCATGTATCGATACTGGTGGACGCAATTTTGAACAATTACTGTAAACATGACACTTGTCAACAACGCTTTCAATAAAATCTTTGTTTTTCCTTTCGGCCGTTATTTCCCCTGTTTTCGCCTCACCGCGTCACTTGCGACTATACATTCCTATACAATAAATCATTGTTACAATGTCCTGTACCTACCATTAAAGTTTGTACCATGAATTCGGGACCACCCTGTATATATATATATATATATATATATATATATATATATATATATATATATATATATATATATATATATATATATATATATATATATATATATATATATATATATATATATATATATATATATATATATATATAGAGAGAGAGAGAGAGAGAGAGAAAGAGAGAGAGTTTTGCTGAAACATGAAGAAAATAGTACCTCACATACAAAGTAAGGCTGCACTAACTTGCGGTACAAATTAATAAATAAACGGCCGCCTCTAAATGTGGCTTTTGATGCTAAAAAACGTTTCTGAGATGTATAGTTAGATACCAATGCCGGAGGAAACAGAGATTTTACAATATGCCAAATCAAAGGCAGTTATTAAAAAAATTCGATTTCAAATCAATCGTTCTTTCAAAGTTGAGCAGCATTTAAGTGTAAGTGAATTCTTTTGCACCAACAATATTAGAGATAGCCTTTTTTTGTGTTGCTTTATAAGCGATATAACTCTCGTATATTTTTTTCTTTTCAGAAATCGACTGTTAGCCTCGAAGAAAGTGCATCTTTCGAGAAAACAAGAGTAGGACCTCTTGTTACTTTAATAATTAAGTTGTTAATAACAATATTAGCTTAATAAACGGATTGTGCTTTTGCTTTCAATCTGTCTAGCATTGCTTAACCATTTGAATACGGCTTTAGATACAACAAGCGCGATTCTTTCTTGTCTCGATTCGTATAACTTTCAAGGTACAACTGCTGTAACGGCAGAAGTCTAAATTCTTTCTTGGCGCAATTCTTATAACTTTCTAGAAACAATTGTTGGCTGGCCGCTGTCTAAATTTTTTTTTTTTTTGTGGCGTGATAATGGTACAACTGCTGTAATTACCGTAGTCTAAATTCTTTCTTGGAGCAATTCTTATATCTTTCAATGTACAACTGATGTACTCGCCATTGTTTAAATTCTTTCTTAGCGCGATCATGGTACAATAGCTTGCACCAGCCGTAGTCTAAATGTTAAAGTCACTCTGTCGTGGTGTTGAAGTCTTGAGAGAACCCGGAAGTACCAACTCAGCTACAAGCATCTTGTGACCGCGGTCCAAAATCACGAAAGGATGCTTTAACTTTGAGACTGGTCCCATACGTCGCCAATAGCACGTTGTGTTGCTCTAGTGGGACGTTAGTTCAATTACCTACCTACCAAAGATCGTTTTGTACTTGGAGGCTGGTGCTTGGGAGAATATCATGATCTCAAATGTCTCCACGTTGACATGGTGTAGCAGTTTGGAGTCTATTTTTGACCTAGTCATCTGACTGTGCTTCAAAATTACGAGGCGTTGTCATAGGATTTTTGTGTTCGGGATTGATCCCAGACCGTTGCCAATAGTGCACGTTGCTCTAAAGCGACGTTAATTAGCTGCATACTTTCGTTAAAAAAGATGTTATTAGTTTTTTCAGTACGTGCGTGAAGATTAACTTAAAAAAATAAAAATTACCTCCAAAAATGCAAAACAAAAACTGTCGGAAAACAGCGAAAACATACAAAAATACAAAATAGTATATAATTGAACATAACATATATTTTTGAAGTCAGAGAAATGAGACTGGGATCTTTAAAACGTTTTTTACTCTGTTGAACTATTCCGTGAAAGATAAATTTGGTGGTTTGTATTTTTATTAACGGCGCACTGGAACAATGCAAAGAGTTAAAGAGTTATTGGAGACGGTCTGGAGTCAATTCCAAACAGAAAGATCCGATCACAACTCCTCGTAATTTTTAACCACGGTCAGCTGAAGGTAGATGAATCAAGAAGCAACAAAAAGCTGTCTGTGAGCACACGTATTTTAATGTAATATTGCAGACTGTCCTGACTGAATTTTATGTAATAGACAGCCCATGTCTTCTCAATGCTTAGACATATCACTGCACTTAATCATTTTAGTTTTAGAGTACAGTAATATTGAGAAGCCAGATGGAAAAAAACCTAAATTCAACTAACTGCTGGCGTTTGTTTCATTCATAAAAGATAAATTGTATACTACTTCAGCCATTTTAATAATTTGCGTTTAAATTTCAGAGTTGCCTGGAACCGACTCTGGCTTTTTGTTCTGCCTTTCCAACTACTTGCATGGAGTAAGCAATTGATTCTGTTTTGTAACTTCTTGTATATTGTCAAAGCTTTTTTGGTATCAGTAAACTTAAGTTAGTTTAACTTCGACTTAAAGTTTATTGACCGAAACATTTCTGTTTATAAGAATAAGATTTAGTAATTTCACCATTACAAAAAAGTGGAATTGGCATCATTCCAATCAGTAAAATACTGTGCTCGTGGTTTGAATATGCAATAACCACATAAGCATGCTTTGATCTTATTTATTCTTCTTCGCATCCCTTTGAGGGGTTCACACACAAAACTCATTCTTGCAAACTTCATACTTCCAATTATATTTTTTTTATTGATTTTGACTTGATTGACCATTAAAATCTTTCTAATGGATGCAATTTGAAAGAAATCAGGAATAAAATTTTCCTCCAAAGGATTATATTGTAAGGAAAGAAAGTCAATTGAATATTTCTAAAATATCATAATATATTTCGAAATATTGTACGGAAATAAGCAATATAATTTTTCTAAAATATTCTATTATAAGGAAGCAATAAAATTTTTCTAAAAGGTTTTTTTCTCGGAATGAACAAATAGAATCTTTCCAAACTATTTTCTTCTCAGAATGAGCAAATAGAATCATTCCAAAGGATGATATTCAAAGGAAGAAATATTTCTATAAGATTTTATACCAAAAAAAGGAGCAATCGAGAGAGAGAGAGAGAGAGAAAAGAATTTATATCTATCCAGTAGTTTTTTATTATAGGAAAGAACGAATGGAATCTTTCCAAAGATTCTATTCTAAATATAAGACCATTAGAGTCTTTCCAAAGAATTCTATACTAAACATAAGACCAATAGTCTTTCGAAAGGATTGTATCGTAAAGAAAGGAGATCAATTTAATCGTACCAAAGGGTTGTATTCTAAGAAAGAGACCAAGAGAATCTTTCAAAAGGTTGAAAGAAGCTATGGATTCTTCCAACCATTGTGGTTATTTAGTAATTGTGTGTGACGTGGGGAAACAATAATACACTAATAAGGAAATTTAACAATACAGAAGGTTAAATAACAACTACAAATTTTTTCTTTCCAGACTTCTTTAGTTAAAGTTTTTGCCGATATTCGTGGTGTTCACTAACGTAAGATAGGTTAAAGTCTAACACACTACTAACTGACGACGTAACCGCATGCTAGAACGTACATGCGCATTACGCAGTTTACGCGCATTACGCATTACGCATACAGCGATTCTGGTGAAGAGGAAGACGACCTTCAACAAGTGCATTTCTAGAAAAGTGGTAAGCTCACTAATGGGGTGAAAGCTGTCTTATCCGATATCCTATTCAAAATAATGGTCATACTTGATTGTTTCGCCAGTTCGTAATCACCATCATCTCTACCAAAACAGAACAATAAAGTGTTAGTCTGAATCCATACAAAGCACTACGATTGTGGAAACTCATTGCTTATGCTTAAATCTGTCTCTAAATATAAAGAATAGATTTGATTTACACCAATTGATATGAAAAGCACCTAGACACAGCTGAACTATACCTGTGCTCAGTATTTGGTAGTAAAAACTGCATCAATACTGAACCAGTGGACAAAAAATAAATTTTGCTTCTACGCTTGCCATGGCATAAAGTGCCGAAATGAATTTTTTTAAAGAAATAAAATTAATTTAAAACATTGATATTGAAAACCAGATTGACAAGATTCGCAAGAGCGAAAATCATATTATGTCTATGTAAAAAATTCACAACAAATAAAAGTTCATAAAAAATCAACTTATTCTGAATTGAATGGTTTCACAATCAATGAAATGATTTTCTGATTGTCACATGTTTTAATGATATTCTTATTTGTCTAATTATTAAACCTATATATATAAATATTTTTAATTGAACACTGTATTCTGTTTCAAAAAGTATAAGAACTATTTGTCAATATTTATTCTTTATGTTTGCCGCTTTTAGATAGTACAAATTACTATAAATATACGTTTTTGTAAATAAAAGTACATGAAATTCTATTCTGTCAATTAAACAAAAATGTTTTTTGTAGTTGATAGGATGAAGTTGGTGAACTTAATGTAGCTTCGATAAATGATGTGAGTATGCAATTTGCTTGTCTCTTTTGTGATTTTATTTTCAAATATATCGATTTATATTTGAATGTCAAAGATTATTTGTGTAATATGTCTCAATCTACTATACAATCTACTAATAATAGCATATTAAATCTGCTATTTAACACAGATTACAAAATACAGCAAGTGATAACTAGGGCAACTTTTTTGTTGCAGTAAAAATGAAAAAAGTTGCATTTATCATTCCCTAAAGTTACATTTATGGAAATAAAGTTGCATTGATTTTTGATACACTAAAATCTAATAATTAAAAAATCTGATAATTTTAGTCGTGTACTACGATATTATAATACATCATTAAACACAGAAGAACGTGGGGGAAAATCATTTCTGGAAAGTGCAGCAAAAACCGTCAAAAGAGTGCCAACCAATGTGTTAAAGTACTTCTTGCCATTTATTTCACTTTCGTCTCTGTTAGGACGAACACCTTCTTTCCATGAACTTCTTGTTTGATTCGCAGTACTTCGACGTTCGCAAGATCATACACACGTGATCGAATTGTTGATGGAGAGGGCAAAAAATGAAATAGTAATTTCATATTAATTAATTTAAAGCTTAATTTTTAAAAGTTGCAGGAGGTTGCATTTATACAAAAAGTGTTGCATTTATGTTGCGGTTATAACTCACTTACAATACACCCCATGTAGGAGGAATTTAGGTTTTAGTACTTTATATGCAGCGTAGAACGTGTGAAAAAAGTTGCATTAGTTGCAAAAAGTTGCCCTAGTTAAAACACAAACCAGTTTCTAATCGGTATTGGACCTCACATTAAAAGTTTTTGAGCCATTGGCATCATTAGTGGGTGTAAAATCCAACCATAGCACCTATGGAAATTTCTTTATACGTGCATTCACAGTTTAAACTGCTACGATTTATGTTATATTCATCTTTAACCCTCCGAGTGGCTTCGGCAAGACAATACGTTCATACAGATCTGACCAATTTTGCTAATGATGAAATATCCTGTGATTGAAGTGTAACTGATTTACCTTGGTGATGACAAAATCAAGATATCACCAGTTTTCTTCTAATAACGGGTCATCTCGTCCTTCAGGATGGGGTCAGTTTTTTATTTACTGCGAGATATTCAGCCCATCAAGATCTCATCAATAGTCTTTTAATAGCGATGTATCCAGTCCTTAAAGATATGAATTTTCTTCAAAAATAAGGCATCTAGTTCATGAAGATCTGGTCATTTTTCTTCGAATAGTGAGGTATATCGCCCATGGAATATCTCATCAGTTTTCTTCTAATAACAATATATCTCGTCCATCAAGATCTGGTTAGGTTTGCTAATTCCCAGACACAATCAGGGGATTTAAAAATACGTAAAATACAGTAGTTTTTAAAAGAATTATTGCTAAAAGACTGGAAAACTGGTTAACAAACCTAAGAAATGCAGATGGTTTCGGCATAAAGCTCTTCATGATACTAGTTTACAAATGCAAGAAGAGACAAAAATTATAAAAGCATGAGAATTAATAACACACGAATGATTTATTGTGATTAAATACGATATTTTGTCTAAGCGAACTTCAACATTGTAATCATAGACTGACTCCATTTATCTTGTATAATTATTTTACAGACACTACAGACGAAAATATAAAAACAGACATCATTGTTTGCACTCATATTTCAGATGGAAAATGATCCATGGTCAAGTTTATCAATCTAAATAGCTTAGAAAATATTATACTTTGTATGTGAATGTATTAAAAAATAAATGCTGTTCTGAGAATTGTTGCTCTGTGGAAGATTAATTTAGATCTTTATGTTATAGCAATTATTTTATGATAATTTTTGTAATTAACGTTATAATTAGAGCAACACAACGGACTACTTTGTGTTATGGAAATTATGAGTGCCTAAAAATATTTAAGACTTAAAGACATAACTAATCTTTCTGTTCTAGTTTACATGACATCACATTATAATCTCAGAAAAAATCTCAGGTCACAAACGTAAACACACCACCTGTTGCCATTCAACAGTAGGTAAACTAAAAAAAACTCAAACCAAAACTAACAGCCCCGTCGGTTGCCATTCAACAGTAGATAAACTCAAAAATAAATTGAAACCAAAACTAACAACTCAACTCCACTCGACCATAATGTTTGTATTCAGCATCAGGACCCCTACAACTCAACTCGACAATCAATATGTCTTCTGGTTTGGGATGATGTCACGCTATGACATCACTTATCCACGCCCCTTTTGATGACGTCACCCGCCTCGTATGGGGAGGGGATATACTACTCATAATCATTGCATCCAACTCTTTTGATGAAATATTAGACAAGCTTAGCAAAACCTTTAAAGTATTAGAAAAATGTAACCTGACACTATCATCAGATAAGTGTAAATTCTTTCAAGATGCAATAGATTACCTTGGATTTAATATCTCCAAAATAGGCTTACGACCTATCCAAAGATATATCAATAGAATAACCTCTTTCTCAACTCCAAAAACTTCTCGGCAGTTAAAACAATTTATCGGCTTGTGCATTTTCTATCGAAATCTCATACAGAAATATGAAGAGAAAATACAAATTCTTAATGATCTTTCATGTGTGAAATCCAAATTTATCTATAATGAAACAAGCATTTGAAGACATGCAAAAAACATTCATTGAACACCCCTTTGTTCGTCAACCCGATTGGGAGAAACAATTCTTGGATGCATCAAATAAATTAGAACTTATGGCCTTACACCAAGGCGTAAATTAGTTTAAAGAATTCCTATATGGAAGGCATTTTGTGATCCTCAGCGATAAAAACCACTAAAATACTTCCAAAAACTGACTTCACCAGCTAATATCATAGCACGTTGGCTCTTAGATCTTAGTGAGTTTACATATACATTCCAACATATCCCGGGAAAGCTCAATCACTTAGCTGATTACATTTCTCGTGATCCACAACATGAAACACAGTCATGCTCACAAGAAGATGTTGCGTTACTTCCAGCAACTACCATTGAAACAGACATAACTTTCTAAGATGAGGAATAAAACCAACAAACATTAGATGATCGAATAAACTCCATTGAGACTCAGAATGACCCATTCCACGGAAGTTTCAATTGACACACTTATAACGGAACAAATAAATGACTCTTCACTTGAAGAAATTATCACAAAGCTGAAAGCAAACGACATTCACAATAGAAAATTACGTGACTATTTTTTTATCGAAGAAAACACAGGTTTGCTTATGCGTCTTAATGTATCCAACAACCAAGGTGAACAGCATGCGTACAACACAACTGTAGTACCTCAATCTCTCAAAAGAAAAATTCTTGAAATTATGCACCTCTCTCCATCTTGGAATTCAAAAGACTTCTTTATTACTAAAAGAACGGTACTTGCCATCACTGCTGTACACACAAAATTAGCAGAGCCCCCACCGCCATTCGGTGATGTCTGGACACCACAAAGACCTGGAGAATTTATTTCACTGAATATATTAGGTCCAATTGAAAACTCCATGTACCACTTAACAATCATTGATTATTTCAGCAAACACATATTGAGCTATATTCTCTTCGAAATATCAAAACATGTTCATTAAAACAACATTTTCTCAATTATATCTCCTCTCATGGCCCCGACCATAATTTGTCCTTTCCGACCTGGAACTATGTTCACAGCGGAGGTAATTGAAAAAATTAACGACTGTCTTTGCATTAAACTTTGCCACACTAGAACATCGAATCCAAGGGCAAACGGGCAATCCGAACTTAGAAATCAGTCCCTAAAATCTACAATACTGGCATTGACCGAATCAGGAGCACAATTTGAGAATATTTTAGGTATTCACAAAAATATATGTAATGGCACTCGAGACAATTCAACTGGATATTCACCCAATTACATTCATTTTGGACGAAGTCTCTACTTACTTTTCGACACATTCAATCCAAACACCTACTGTGAAATACTCTCTGATGGGAGAGTACCTCACTTCTACTCTTAAAGTGTTAAAAGAAAACTATGAGGAAGTTTATAGGAATCTACAAAACGCCAATATGAACAAAATGCCCGTCAAAATCTTAAATCGCATGAACGTAAACTTAAACTAAAGGATATCGATTACCTTCGTTCAAAGGACAAGTTCAAGCCCAAATTCATTGGTCCGTACCAAGTGATAAAACAAAAAAATGATCTTAACTATATCATACAAGAAGAAGATAACATACATAGCACGCCATTTAAAGTAAATATTGCAAGATTGAAATATATTCCACGAAGTAAACCATATTTAAAAATAGAACCAACTCCTCAAAAGCAATCAGAAAATAGATATAACCTTAGAAATCGACAAATAAACCTACAGACATTGTTCATTATATGTCTCATATGTCTCAATGTATGAAGCCTCAAGGAAAATTTTCTTGGCCCTTGAGGTACTATTTCATTCAAAAAATCAACGCACTTCGCTAGTTTATAAGATTACCACAATCAGTTGGCTCTCTTTGGTAGTTAATGTGATACACTTCTATTCATTTTGGTGTCTACTATGAAGTCATAAATGTTAATAAATTTTGTTACAGAATTGTGAATAGATTTTGGTCCTTGATCATTTATTTTTTCCTTTTAGCGTCGGTGTGTTAGGAAGTTTGTTGTTCTCTTTTGTAATGTTGTCCACCCTTACCTTTTTCAGAATTTTTGGTTTGTTAAAATTTAGCAGGTGTGACCAAGTTTTTTTTTGTTGTTTTACCCCGTTGTTCCACTTATGACATTTTGTTGATTGACTCAATGGCATGTGCATTTGGTCAGGAAACCCAAACCAGTTTCTCAATCAGCTTACAATTAATTTCAAAAAGAACCTTAGTTAGAAGAATTAACAATGCTACAATGAACCTCTTTGTTGAAAACGTGCACCAGGAGTTCGAACGTAATTTATTTGTCTGGATTATTCGATTCATATTACGTCATATAAAAAGGGCTATGCATGTTGTAGTATATTAATCAAGCATTATTGAAATTCTTCAGACGGGAAAAGGACAATAAAGGAAAAAAGGATTTTCCTCTCTTGAAAATTATTTTGATAAATAGATACGCCACTCCATTAATGAATAATGTCACGGATAGGTTTAGGAACGGTCGTCAAGTGAATGTCAGAAATAATGGAGGCATTTTCACTGACAAGTAAATCTATGTCTAGAACTGTTTGGGAATCAAACTCACTCCTCCCTGCATCGGGACCGTCGGGGATCAGTGGTTTTTCCATTGCGCGCTAGCAACTTTCGAGTTGTGGACGGCGAAGTTCAATTCCTGGCAAGTTCATTACCTCCCTGGATAGGGGAGACCGGGATATGTATGAGGAGGTTATCTACTGTATTGGTTACATATGGAATGAGACGTGATAATATAGTGGTTTAAGAATGAACAGTACAAAAGTTGGATTTACTATATATATATTATGTAATACAAAACAAATTCGTACAAACAATCTCGTTCAAATTTTTAAGGGGGGGGGTTAAGGGGGTTCCCTAATTATGTTTTTGTAAAAGTAATCACATGTATTGAGTATGCACGATCAAGGATTATATTGAATGACGCACGTGAAATAGCGCGCGTCTTCAGGACCCCGTTGCATCCGCCTTCTTTTCACCGTCTCAAGTGAGCCCCGTACATCCAGAGTTCTCACTCCTGTGGGTTCGAAGTTTTAGCGGGAGCAAAGGGGAAATCCTCATTGGAGGAAAGGGTAACTGGATCTCATCCCATTGGCTTCAGATGGGATGGAGGTCATATCAAAAGAGAAAATAGTAAGGGGCTTGTATTGATGTGCTATGCTTAATAGAGTCGACCGAAAAAAGTTTTTTTTTTTTTTGCTATCGCATTTTAATAGTGCGGAAAAGTTGGCTTAAATAGTAAAACTACTGTGTAAAAAATTTCATCCAGATTTATTGGTATCTTTTGCCTTCCCAAGGGGTTCAAACCCTCCAAAAAGATCCAAATTTGAGTATTTTTGATAAAAAATAAAAATGTTTACAATTACGTTCGAATAGTGAGCAAAAACAAGCTAATACATTCAATTTTAACAGTAAAAAAATTGTTTAGATCAGTACATATCTTCTGCCTCCCCAACGGGGGCTAAATAGCAGAAAAAACGGATCACCAGTTTTTACTGTGATTGCAAAAGTCGATATTTTGCATAAATGTCATTTTTTCAGTTTTTTCTATTTGGCCTATGTTGGGGAGGCAGAAGATATGTACTGATCTAAACATTTTTTTACCGTTAATATTGAATGTATTAGCTTGTTTTTGCTCACTATTCGAACGTAATTGTAAACATTTTTATTTTTTATCAAAAATGCTCAAATTTGGATCTTTTTGGAGGGTTCGAACCCCTTGGGAAGGCAAAAGGTACCAATAAATCTGGATGAAATTTTTTACACAGTAATTTTACTATTTAAGCCAACTTTTCCGCACTATTAAAATGCGATAGCATAAAAAAAATAATAATAATAAAAAATAAAAAATAAATTAAAAAAAACACCTTTTTTTGGTCGACTCTATTAAGCATAGCACATCAATACAAGCCCCTTACTATTTTCTCTTTTGATATGACCTCCATCCCATCTGAAGCCAATGGGATGAGATCCAGTTACCCTCTCCTCCAATGAGGATTTCCCCTTTGCTCCCGCTAAAACTTCGAACCCACAGGAGTGAGAACTCTGAATGTACGGGGCTCACTTGAGACGGTGAAAAGAAGGAGGATGCAACGGGGTCCTGAAGACGCGCGCTATTTCACGTGCGTCATTCAATATAATCCTTGATCGTGCATACTCAATACATGTGATTACTTTTACAAAAACATAATTAGGGAACCCCCTTAACCCCCCCCCCCCCTTAAAAATTTGAACGAGATTGTTTGTACGAATTTGTTTTGTATTACATAATATATATAGTAAATCCAACTTTTGTACTGTTCATTCTTAAACCACTATATTATCAGGTCTCATTTCGTATGTAACCAATACAGTAGATAACCTCCTCTTACATATCCCGGTCTCCCCTATCCAGGGAGGTAATGAACTTGCCAGGAATTGAACTTCGCCGTCCACAACTCGAAAGTTGCTAGCGCGCAATGGAAAAACCACTGATCCCCGACGGTCCCGATGCAGGGAGGAGTGAGTTTGATTCCCAAACAGTTCTAGACATAGATTTACTTGTCAGTGAAAATGCCTCCATTATATCTGACATTCACTTGACGACCGTTCCTAAACCTATCCGTGACATTATTCATTAATGGAGTGGCGTATCTATTTACAAAATAATTTTCAAGAGGGGAAAATCCTTTTTTCCTTTATTGTCCTTTTCCCGTCTGAAGAATTTCAATAATGCTTGATTAATATACTACAACATGCATAGCCCTTTTTATATGACGTAATATGAATCGAATAATCCAGACAAATAAATTACGTTCGAACTCCTGGTGCACGTTTTCAACAAAGAGGTTCATTGTAGCATTGTTAATATACTGTTTTGTGACGAGGATATTTCATTTTCAATTTCCCTATCACATCAGGCAACAAAAACCATTGAATTTATGTGTAGGAGTTTGGAAAACACGCAAACACGCTCATTTTGAAGGGAGATATAGTTCCCCCGTAAGAGATCATGGGATGTAGTTTTTTAAACAAGTCCAGAGACGAAATGGGGCATCTCGAATATAGAGTGATAACGTCCGTTTTACTTTGTCTTTCAGTGACTACATTCCAGTGCCTTGCTTTTGGTGGTGGAGGACTACCCTTACAACCCAGGAAAATTTCGAGTCCCTCCGACGCATTGTTTGACTGTTTGAACCAGCAAGTTTGTAATTGCGGTACGTAGTTCTTTACATCCAGTATTGCTCTATTACAATAGTTTTTTTAATTACTTTTAGGAATGGGTCGTATTGTGTGTGTGACTATTTCCCTTCGTTCAGCCCAATATAAACTAGCCTTTGACATGTAGTTGTCTAGAGGTAGAACATTAAAATTTGAGTTTGACATAGTAACAGAAACTGTCAAGTGGCAAGTAGGCTCTCCAGTGGAACACAGAGGGCAGTCAGGAATGTCTTTCACACCAATCCGGTGGAGATGTCCTTGGAGACAGTCATGTCCGCTTAAAATTCTGATGTTGGCCGCAAGGATTCGTGTCGGGAGATCCATTGGGATAGGATTACATAGCAGGCTTTCCCAGAGAATAGTTGATTGGTAAGACAGCGGAAGCCCAGTTGGATAAGAACAGGTGGGTTGCGAGTTCTAATCTAACCAGATACCGTTGTGTCCAAAGGGTCTTTTGCGCGTTAAATCTGTCGTGGCCTCAAATGGTGTGGTGTGGATGAAATGGAAATTTGGGGAGTGGGGTGTTAGCTCAGGTGTTGATCACGTCATCTGACCGCTTTTTGAAATTACACGGTGTCGTCCTCGGATCTTTCCGTCGGGTATTGATCCCAGACCGTCGCCAACAGCCGGTTGTGTTGCTCCAGTGCGACGTTGCTTAATTAGAATTAACATAGAATAGTTGATACTAATAAATATAAGACGGTCTTCGGATCAAGAAGAGAGTATGTTAATTTGGTCATTTAGAGTTGGCTGCTCTCAAGGACCATTTTGAAAATTAATACGTTCGAAGATCGTATTACCTTAATGTAAGGAGCAAAATATTTAGATCTAATGTTAAGTAGATTATAAAACAATGAAGCTTTCTATAAAGAATTAGCCAGGACAATTTGCTCTGAACATAAAACCAGAGTTTTGACGTTAACGAAACAAACAAAATTATACGATCTCTTGTTGAAGAAATCAATATGCTCTTAGCTTTCAAGACTCTCAAACTAGTAACATGAAGTTATATCTTAGTCATATTGAGAACAATGAAATTACGCGCTCTAAATCCTTTTTAGCAACTAGAAAACAGCAGTTTTTGATTCAATGTATGATCATTTCAATGAAAGGTCACTCTGAAATTCAAATCTGTTTCTTGATATTGGGGTTTTAAAATAATTAAACTGGGAGAAAGTTTTTCAATAATCGGTTCAACGAATTCATATAAGAGAAAAGGAGAAAATAATGGAATATTTATTTCTTCTTGTTATGCCAAATGGCAGTTGATAGTTTAATTTACGATTCGCTGAAGTAACACAATGGGCTATTGCTATCCGTGTGGCATTCATACAGAAGAGAAATATCCTCGTCACTTTTAATCACAGTCAGATGACGGGTTCAACGCCTGAGTTGACACCCTACTCTTCAAACTTCCACCCTTGCACCATAAAACTCAAATTATTTGCAAGCCTTTCACACCATTCCAACGTGGACATTTTCGGCCACGACAGATTGATGTGCACCAGTTTCTGACGTATATGATGGTCTTTTTACAGAGAGGTATTTTATTTATCATTGCCCTCCGCTTAATGCGACTTCAAGTCATTTAGTAGGCATTTTATGTCACGATGCAAATATGCCCTTTGGATGTTAATGTATACTCTAGTTAATCTGTGTTAATTTTTATAGGTAATGATCAGCGTTTTGAACCCTGCCACGAAAAACTCACAGAAGAAGTAAGAAATTTTCTATTTTCATATTATGTGTAAGCATTCAATAATATTTAATCTATTAGTCATAAAATAATCATATTATTCTTCTAAAAAAAACTTTCAAGGTACGTTAAAAAATGGATATTATTTTTCCAAAAACTAGTTTCAGAGTGGTAGGACCCTATTCACAAAAATATTTAAAAAAAATTGTTTTGATTTTATTTTAAAAGGAAAATACGTACAGAAATTATCGGAACAATCTATATGATTTCATTTCACTTCCTCTTTACCTCTTTTTATTAACTTATGAGTCAAGACTGATATTTATTGCACAAAACAGGAAAGAATAAAATGCAGTCACTCAAGAAAAGAAAAAGAAAAATGAAGGCCTACGGGAATACCGTTGGTTAAAGCATTCATTATAAGTAAATCTGAACGAAAATTCCAATTCATAGTATACTTCGGATATATACAAAGAGAAGTAAACAGTTATTTAGAAAAAGCAAGGATTATTTTTTCGTATTCTAATTATTCGTGAAAATGTGTAATACCTTAAAGATTTATTTATAGGTTTCTGATTTTCTTGGAACTTTTCGTCGTTGGAAGAACGTGTCATTCCTCAAATGTTACCATTAAAAGAGGTGTATCTACAGGGAGAATTGCCATTTATATAAAGGTTTTTTGATTATCTTGGCACTTATTATCGTCGGCAAAGTGCAATAAGTTTTTCTATGTTGGTTTTTCTTCTATTTGGAGTGACGGATCTGTTTTGTCCAGACGAAATATCTCGTCTCATTAACATAGCTAATCATATCTTCATAGACGAAATATTTCGTCCTTAGCAAAATTGACCAAATCTGGTATGATATATCTCGTTGTTAGAAAAGTGAACTAGATTAAGATTGGAGAGGTATCTCAACCTTCGTAAAATTGACCAAATCTTGATGATGATATATCGTCATTAACAAAGTTGACCAAATCTAGATGGATGATATATATCTATCGTCCTTAGCATTATTAACTACATACTGAACGAGATATATCATCATTAACAAAGCTGACCAGATCAAGATGGAGAAAATATCTCGTCCTTAGCAAAAATGACCAAACTTTGGACAAGATAGATATCTCATTATTAGTAAATTTGACCAAATTTTGGATGAGATGTCTCGTTATTAACAAAGATGACTATATCTAGATGGAGGGGATAAGTCGTCCTCAGCAAAAAGTAAATTTTACCAAATATTGGACGAGATATCTCGCCATCAACAAAGATAACCAGATCTAGATCGAGGGAATATGTCGTCCGTGACAAAAATGACAAAATGGCGGATGAGATATCTCAACCTTAGTAAAATCTTCGTCAAGATGTCTCGTTTAACCACTTAGAGTTAAAGCGTGCGTTTTGATTTGGAAAGAGGCCGTAATTATCCTCCATTTGCCCAAGATACCAAAAGGTCTAGCTTCTCTTCTGTCTGCAAAAGTTTTAAGACTGCACTTTACAGTAGTATTTGCAAACGCAAGTTTTTAACATAAATTTCACTATGTAGGGTGTCCCAAAATTCACGCAAGATGTAATTTTGATAGAAAACACGGTTTTATAAATAAAGTTTGTAAAATTTTATTCATTCATAAAATATACAATATAGGATTATTATGGAATAGCATAGCGGGAAAATGGCCTGCAAGGCTTTTGCTAGCACATACGTACTTTTTTGTTGAAATTTTCAATGACCGTTTTATAAAAATGTGGCTGAATTGCGTTGATACAGCGCTCAATTTCCTCCTTGAAGGCGTGGATGGTCGTGGGCTTGTTGGCATAAACCTTAGATTTCAAAAGACCCCAAAGAAAAAAGTCCAACGCAGTGATCACATGATCTTGGCGGCCAATTCCGATCCGTAAAACGGGAAATTACATGACCAGGAAATGACTCATACAGTAATTGAATTGTTTCTCGGGTTCTATGGCATGTGGCACCGTCTTGTTGAAACAACATGTCGTCCACATCCATATCTTGCAATTTAGGCCCAAAAAATTGGATTATTGAGTCGCATCTTTAGTACGAAAATGGCGAACTGTAGCTAACAAACCCCCTTCATTATTTTTAAAATATTGTTCAACAATGAAAACGCGTTGTTCTTGTGTAGCACTCCAATTTTAAAAACCCTGAACTGTCAGCTGTCACGCTGTCTTTTTCATTTCGTTGGCTACACTTTATCCCACAAATTGTGCAAAATTGCGTGAATTTTGGGACACCCTATAGATTAGCTCACCCAATAAGTTTCATATAAAAACGGTTCATGGTCAACAATAAAACAAAAATCGTTGAAAAAAATTGCTAAAATTTGTAGCCAGTTATTGAGATTTGCAAGAACTACGCGTTCTTCTTTCTCCTAATAACAACAAGAAATTTGATATTCCAAGAATTGTTTAATAACGCCATTTCATTTCGTTGAAACTGCAACAACGTTGCCATCCCGACAACTACAAATAATAAAATGATAACAGACTAGATCAATTAGATGCGCGTGTATCTTTACATTCTACCACCTTTTGATTTAAAGTTAACAAAACTAATCAAAACAAACACATTCAGACAGTCAGACAATGATTAAATTAAAAATCAGTTCAAAATGAATAGTTCAATCCAAAAATCTGGAAGTAACCTTAACAGTTCTTCCACTTCTGTTGATAACAGTCCCTTCGTCCATTACTGGAACCTTGCTTTCATCAACACTGGATTCGCTTGAAGAAGATATCCCCAAAGGCAAAAATTATCTGAATAGTGCGAACCGTCTCACCCTAAAGCCGCGTCCACACCGGAGAAGCAGAGCAAAACATGGATGATTGATTAACCCCGGAGACAGGTTTAGTGAATCAATCTCTCTGGTTTTTCTGGTTTGACAGCTCGGACACAAAATGTTCCATGTGCTCGCGATCAATCTGGTTGGTTGTGTGTTGAAGTTAAACTGCAAACTTATTGTTTGAAGCAAATTGTTTTAAGGTCCCGTTCTTTACGAAGTCGGCGCATAGTCGCGAGTGCAGCGTATATTATCATTAAAGATTTATTAAAGAGAAATAGGAAGAAAAGTTTCCAAAAAAGGCGACATTTGGTGACACCCGTGATGGAAAATATTCTCAGGATTCAAAAGACTGAAAATGTATGTCTTTTGCTCACACGCAGTAGAAATTACGCTTTTCCTACTGGGACACTTAATAAACCCTAAACTAATAGCCGCCTCGGAAAATAATCCACTTCATCGTTAACCCTGTACAATTTTGAACAAACCGTATTTTCAATCCTGCGACGGCGGCTGAGGCAACCTCTTTATTAATATATATATACATACTTGCAAAATTGATATTAGCAGATTATTTCCCCTACAAAATAAAAATTTCTTACTGAATATTTCACTCATATGTTCCAACATATTGAAAGTTTCTTTCAATTCGGCATTTTTCGGTAAAACGTATTAATATTGCAGTGCAACAATTTTAAATTTTGTTGAATTGCAAAAAAGTTTAAATACATTTTAAATATCCACCTCTTATATTTCTTAAACTAGCCACTGCGTGGTGATTGCTAAGAATTCCCATTTGGTTTGCGAAGCCTATTGGATAACAGCAATCATGGCATTGGTTTGCCTCACAAACGAAATGGAAATTCGTAGCCTTTTGGAAATTCTAATTTGCAAATTCTAAACAGCAAATTCTAATTTGATTTGCTTCACAAACTAAATTATGAATATTATGAACTATGATTTGCTTCGCAAACAAACACCTCGGGCAACGCCGTAATGACCTCGTCATTGCCAAATTCGAATTGCGAAGAGATCCAATCGGCGTGACGTCACAATCTCTTGCGAAAATATAAATATTAATTGAAAAATTATTTATTAAAACAAAATCAAATGGAAGGTAGAGATTTAGGGGTTTAGATTTTATTCAGATTTCACATCTGTTGAAATTTTCATCTGTCTTTAACGATCCCGATTTTACAAAAAAGTACTTAACAATGCCAGTCAATATGTTTTTTTATTTGTTTTGCTTTTCTTCGCTGAGAAATGGTTTGAGCGTAGGAAATGAAATCTGTGATATCTCGAATCAAACGAAAGTCATTCTTCACAGAAAGTGGCGTTTGTGTTGGAAAAAATATGAGTTTCAATTTAAAATTATTCATTTATGGAAAATCATATTTTTAGGTATAGATCTAATGTGAAATTTTCCGCAGATTTCAAATCCTTTGAAAATTGTACTCTATCTTTTACGATCAATGAGATAGAAAAAAAACTACTTAACTAAAGTTTAAACTTTATTTGTTTTTTTAGTCTGGTGACAAATCTTTCTCCGCAAAATGAAAACAGAAGCGGAAAAAATACATTTAGAATCTGCTAACTTTTTATGCAACTGTTATTCCAAAGAACACAATAATAATTAAATTCCAATAAATTATTTTTTAAATGTTTTAGATGGAATTTTAAAATTCAAGCTGGACACAAAAATTGCAAAAACTTCGGACTACCCGTGTGCCAAATTTCATTATTGTAAGTGCAATAGATTCGTCCGGACATTGCGTAGTGGAGGTCGGACATTTCATTTTATAATAGCAGATATTTAGACGTGCAAAGTTCCCCAAGACCACTAATATAGACCATCTAAATACAAATGGATGAACACATCAATTTTGACACTAATATGGGCCGATTACATTTTCACAACTGAGTTTTAATCGTCAACTATGTATAGCAAAACACACAATGCTTACAAATAGACTACTTAAATAATAGTATCACTTTAAAATCCGAAGATATATAAATATTTCTATGTTCCGATCCCCGACCCGTTTCTTAACGATGACCCCGGTGATTGATTGCACGTCGAGCAAGGGAACGAAAAAACGCCGTCCAAATAGAGCGAGCACGAGCACTTGCTTTCCTTTGATGTACCGACAAGAAGCGGATCATTTTGCTCGTGCTCAAAATGTTCGTTCACCGTCTACACTGAACGAGCTGCCAATCAAACCTGTCTCCGGGGTTAATCAATCATCCATGTTTTGCTCTGCTTCTCCGGTGTGGACGCGGCTTATGTCTTCACTCGAACCACTCTAATGTTTCCGTCTCTACCTGGATACACTTCGACTACTTTTCCCATAGGCCAGAAGATCCTGCGTTTTCCGTCATTTTCAACGAGCACAACGTCCCCTACTTTAATGCTGTGACGTCCATCAACTTCATTTGATCTTTGAACATGATGACCGAGATACTCACTTCTAAATCTTTTCCTTAGTATATCTCTTAACTGCTGTTTGTGTCTTTACCTTTTCTTGAGATTTACTTCGTCAAACTGATCTAAATCTGGCAATCCAATCTCTGTAGTCCCAGTCAGAAACATCACCGGAGTCAATGTAATGAGATCGTCTGAGCCCTCGGAAACGTAAGAGATGGGTCTGGAATGTATTACTGCCTCACAGTCGCACAATACACTCACAAGCTCTTCATATTTAAGTGAAGACTGTCCTAAAACTCGACGTAACAGCTTATTCAGCATCTGAATCATTCTTTCCTAAAATCCTCCCCACCAAGGGGCGGCTGGAGGATAAAAGATCCATTGAATTCTGCGAGTAGCTGCTTCAGCTTCAATGACCTCACAGTTGAGAGTCTGGAAGAGATTGTCAGCCCCTAAAAAATTACTCCCATTTTCACTGTAGATAGTTTTCCTCAGAAAATGCAAATGATCTTTTCATTTCGCTTTTCAAACCTTGCTTCACTCGAAAACAGATCATTGGCTATGGGAACCGAAACTTCAACTTGGCCTTTTTTCTCTCTACATATTCCACCTTCCACTAATTTAAATCCCGCTTTTGCAAGTGAAATCCTTTGCTCCCCTTCTACTTCACTTCTCAAGAATGACAACAGCAGTTTTAATTTGTCACAGTAAGAATTTTCTTGCGAGGTAACTGCTGATTGATTTCGCAACCATACTCGAAATAGATCTTCGGGAATGCTTGATTCCACAAGTGGAAACAACATGGCCGCATATTTATCAGTTGTCATTCCAATGGACTGTAATGCTCGTAAATACGACTCCAATTTATCGTAAAACGACGCTACATTACATTTTCCCCTTTGCTCTTGAACATTTCTGATTACAAGACCTTGCATTTCTCGAACATAAAATTCAATTAATAGTTCTTCCCTGCCGAATCTATTTTTTAAAAACTCAATGACATTTCCATAATTTTCGGCCGTAGCTGGGAAGCTGTCAACAATGTCACGAGCTCTACTCACAGGAACAGTTGCTTGATACAAATAATGGAACTTATCTTCATTTTCCATTTCAACATCATCATGTATACGCGTAAATTGACTCCAAAAAGTTAACTAATCCTTTACTTCTCCTCCTAATTGTTTAAGCTCAATCTTGGGAAATTTCAGTTTACGTCTACTTGAAGTTGGAGACGAAGCGATGTAGTCAGCAGTACTTAATGGTAAAACTTCACTATTTAAATGCATCTTTACTTTTACAGTCACTAAATCCATTTTTTCCTTATACACTTCGATACTCGCCCATTCAAGATCAAATTCTACATCTGTTTCGAAATCCGCATTCAAAATTTACGGTCAAAAACATACAATTCAGCAAACAAACGCTCTAAAGTAGCTGTTTTGGTTTTTATTATTTCTTCACGTACTTCTTTCACTAACTCCTCTAAAATACCGTTAACTGTTTTTGTGAACGACGATCTTACTGACTTCCGAGTTCGTTTTAAAGCTTCCATTTTCAGATGAAACTTAATACATCAACAGAGTTTATTTTCATTAGCAATAAAAATTTACGGAACAGCTACACTCTACTTTTATGAGCGATGGCCTTGGCGATTTTTTTGACGAACTTCTAAAGTCGCCAAGAAAATAATTATTTCCTAACTCTTTTTCTGTCACAAATTTTTTTTAGAGCACATTTCAGAACGTTTTGAAAAGTATATTTAAAAAAAACTTTCACAAAAAGTAGTAAGCTTAAGCACATATTAAAACACATTTGTGAACCAGCAGAGAAACTAAGGTACGAATGTTGGGTAAGAATACCCTGAAACTTATCAAATACACTAAATACAGTGGGCATGTTGAGAAAGAAAAAGATTTACAAAAGAAAAAAAAAGCAAGAAATAATACAACCTGATAACATCAGAATTATTTCGTAAAAAAATAATGAAAACGAAAATGGTAAAAAAAAAAAAAATCTTCATCCATTCGCGTGAAAACTATTAAAAAAATAAAAATTCCACAACTGTCAAAATACAAATAAATGGACCAATGGTATCACAGAAAACGATTTAAAAGGACCAATGCAATCAAAGAATATTTTAAAAATAAAATAACCAATGGGAGGAAAGAACAAACTACAAACAATCAATGAAATCAAAAGACTTTAACAGATTTTGGAAAAACTTTCTAGAATATTCAAAATGAAAATTTAAATTTTCCGTTTGCCGAGGTTGCTATGAAAACCACAACAACTGTAAAGAAAGATGGGTTGCCTTAATTTATCGTAACTCGATAATAGAAGTGCGCCAAAAAAAATTGCCAACCCGTTGCCATCACTCATAAACGTAGATTGTAGCTGTACCAAATTTACTTCTACTTACGGTTTATCACGTCCGGGAGGTCACCAAATATTGAGATTCGCAAGAACTACACGTTCTCCTTTCTCCTAATAACAACAAGAGATTTGATATTCCAAGAATTGTTTAATAACGCCATTTCATTTCGTTGAAACTACAACAATGTTGCCATCCCGACAACTACAAATAATAAAATGATAACAGACTAGATTAATTAAATGCGCGTGTCATAGCAAATTTTTGAAGAAAAGAAAAAAGCTCGTTGTGCAAAATTGGCGTTCCCTTTACCATCCAAATGGTTTAGACGAGATATCTCGTCCATCAGAATCAGACCAAATTTGTTAAAGACGAGGTACTTTATCCATCAAGATATTGCCTATTTTGTATGATGACGAAATCTAGAACTGGTCAATTTTCTTCGAATGACATGGTACCTCTTCCATCAAGATCTAGTCAGTTTTCTTCTATTGGACAGAAAACGAAGGGTTGCGAGTTCGAATCCAATTAAAGACCATCGTGTAAAGAGGCTGGTGCACGTTAAATCTGTCAGGGCCTTAAATGTCCTCACTTTAAGATGGTGTGGCAATTTGGAGAGTGAGGTGCCAGCTTAGGTGAGACCTAGTCACCTGACGGTGGTTCAAAATTAACTGGTGTTGTTTTTGGATCTTTCTCTTAGAGATTCATCCAGGACGATCGCCAATAATCCGCTGTGTTGGTCCAGCGTGACGTTAATGAAAATATCTTCCTACCTTGTAAACGATATGTAAGTTTTTAAAGATTACAAAGCGTTTTTATAACATACAGACAGCACTAACGAAGAATTTCAATTTCAGTTGCGGAACTGGTTTATAGATGAGAATAATAAATACGATTTACCCAAAAAACTCGGGTATGGAACCCTGAAATCTTGGACGGATGTCACGTGTACTTTCTCCTACGATGTTCGGGTAACTATTTTTTATCTGTACGGGGGACTGCTTACAGAAATATTAGTTGCAATTAAAAATGGTTCCATTTGAATTGTTTCTTTTTCTTAGAAAATTAAAGCTATCCGTTCATTGTATTCACTTATATACTGAAATTCCAAATCCTTTTTTTCAGTATTCCATCAACATAAACAATGTCCTATTTGGTGATATTCGCAATAATTGTTTCCATAAAAGTTTATTTTGTTGAAAATCAATTAGAATTAAATAATGTAGAAAACTTTTGTTGAATTTAAAGGATCTCTTGAGTTGCATAAAAAAAGGCATTGGTATACAGTTTAACATTAATTCAGCAAATATCTCTCAAAGTTTAAACTACTATTTTCATATCGTATATTATTTACACCTACATTTGCTGGAAAATGGTAATTTAAACAGGCAAGTTCAAAGTTGTCCGCGTCTGTCACTTTTATAAAAAATACGTTTTAAAAATTTGGAAAATTCTTTTAGAAATTCTTAATGATTCATGATTCTAATATGCAAACGGAAATGGTGTAGTTAAGTTTCATGAAGCAGAGATGATTATAAAGTAACAAATAAAACCTTCAGCATAACGAGATAAATGGAAAATCAGCGAATTTACCAGCGAAACACAATAGTTTAGCTATCTTTATTAATGAACGTTTGAAACTCTTGAGGAATATTACAAAGACTAGATATTACGCTTGTTTCTTGTTATGAATTATAAAATCGAAAGGTTTTTGCTTTGATCATTGGATGCGATTTTAACTAAGCTAATATATTTTTCATTTAATTATGGTTCACTGACTTTCAAGATCATTTTATAAAACAGAAAGTTCATATTTCCATTTACCTTTGTTACAAAATGACAATAATATTTGCATTTTTTTCATTAGTGTTCTTCTATTTTAGAAAGCAGCCTATGATGTAATGGTCCAGAAGATTTTGGATCGTTTAGTAAGTTGACATTAAAAATGATACAATCAATTCTCATAAGACTTTACTTTTTGCATTTTTTTTTGGATACCTTTGAATTTTTTCTATGAATAGTGCTCAAGATAAAGGAGTAGGTTCAATTTTTTTCTCCTTTACTGTACTATCTTTTAGTCTACATTCTTCAAATTCAAATGATAAAAAACTTGTAGAAATATTGTAGAATCGAAAGTTCGAAAAATTCAAGAAAGCACAGTGCATTTTTTTATGAAAGGGCACCTCCACCAGTGTGTTTTAGAATAAGTTTTAGGTTAAATGTGGTTCATTAATTTTTTTCATATTGTTCACTCAAATAAGCTTCCAAGAGATTTCGACGAGATATCTCGTCCTCAATATATCGCGTCGATAAAAACTACCATATTACTTCAAATAAGGGGAACGAACGAAGAGGCCAATCGACATCATCAAATTTTCAGATTAATAAGCTAATAAATGTGTCATTTAGAATACGCATAGTTAAACAAGCTGTAAAACATGGTGCGCCATCTGGTTGAAACCATCCATGAGACCTAGTAGACCAAATTTCAGGTTCCTCATTAATTCGACACGCGTCTAATTTTTATTTTATACTAGCGGAATTACCCGGCGTTCCTCGGGTTGAAATGGTTAAATGTTAATTGAAAATTCAAATAACCCTCCAAGTGATTTCGACGAGATATCTCGTCCTCAATATATCCCGTCGATAAAAACTGCCATATTACTTCAAATAAGGGGAGCGAACGAAGAGGCCAATCGACATCATCAAATTTTCAGATTAATAGGCTAATAAATGTGTCATTTAGAATTCGCATACTTCCACAAGTTGTATAACATGCTGTACCATCTGGTTGAAAAAACCCATGAGACCTAGTAGATCAAATTTTAGGTTCCCCATTAATTCACCTCTCTTTTAATTTTTATTTTGTGCTAACTGAATTACCCGGCGTTCCTCGGGTTGAAATGGTTAAATGTTGATTGAAAAGTAAAATAGAATAATCCCTTTTCTTTCATAGAAAAATGCCATCTTTTAAACTTCGTTTAAACTTTTCTATAGCTTCTACAGTTTACTTCGGATATAAATATACAATTCGGATAAAAACATTTAATTCCTTAACAGTATATTGTAATATGCAAAAGACTAGGACGTATAGAAACGAAATTACGATAAAAAAAAATGCAGAATTATGAAAAGCGAAAGATGTGCAAAATGTCGAATTTCGACTTCCTGAGCTAAAATAGAGAAATTCGAAAAAAGACAGAAAAAATATTGAAAGACGATAATGGTTAATGAAATTTAGTAATGCTCAAATATGAACGTGACATTACTTAGATTTAAAAATTAGGGCTACGATGGGCACTTTTAGGACTACCTGAGTACCAATTTGCATGGTTGTAAGTAGTATAGATTGGTCTCAAGACAGTAAAATAATAGCCCATGTTTTCCGCAGAGTTATAAAGAAAAAGTGTACCAAATTTGGAGTGGATTGGTCAAACGGTGTAGATTAGTATAGAAAATACACACGCATCCTTTTTTATCTATATATATAATTCTCTTACGTGGCACGCAAAAAAGACGTTATTTGTTATCGCGTTTTGGCAACATTGTACGATTGTTTGTTTATCACGAAGCCTCGCGCTTCAATTGAATTTATAGCGTTTTCGGATAAAGTTTTATTGAAAAAAAAAAGAATTTTAGTTGAGCTGTTGCAGTTACTAATAGAAATCAAAGAAAGCGGAGGATTTTTTCAGGGCCATTTTAAAAAGGTCCTTTTTAAGGCCAACAATTATAGTTCAACAAGACGCTTGCACTACAACTTTCGACAACAAACTCAATGAAAAAGCGTGGGTGGCTCGAGTGCAGGGTAAATGTACACACAAACAACATGCTGGGTATTCAATTTCCAAATCAGCGCTCACATTTCGAGTCAAAATTTGCTCAAAGTTTTCATTTGATTTCTGATTCCATAGGTACTGCATATATCTTTCCTGAAAAACAGTAAAAAAAATTTAGATTTGAAAAATATTTTTTTAGAATATCATATTTTGTAAACAATTCCTTCTGTTAGGACACAAGTCTTCATTGATGCGAGCGAAGCGAGCATAAGTTCGCGCAACGAACCAATGAGGATTGCAAAGCAATCTTCCTGGGGTTGGCGAGCGTTAACGAGCAGGGGGCGGGCCCCCTAGTATATATATATTTGCTGAAACATGAAGAAAATAGTACCTCACATATAAAGTAGGGCTGCGCTAACTTGCAGTACAGATTAATAAATAAACGCCGCCTCTAAATGTACCTTTTGATGCTAAAAACGTTTCTGAATTGTATAGTTAGATACCAATGTCGGAAGAAACAGGGATTTTATAATATTCCAAATTAAAGGCAATTAGTAAAAAATTCAAATTCAAATCAATCGGTTTTTCAAAGTTGAGCAGCATTTTAGTGTAAGTGAATTCTTTTGCACCAACAATATTAGAGATAGCCTTTCTTTGTGGTGTTTTATAAGCGACATAACTCTTGTATATTTTTTTTCTTTTCAGAAAACGAATACTAACCCCGAAGAAAGTGTATCTCTCGAGAAAGCTAGAGTAGGGCCTCTTGTTACTTTATCAATTAAGTTGTTAATAACAATATTAGCTTAATCAACGGATTGTGCTTTTGCTTTCATTCTGTCTAGCATTGCTTAAACTTTTGAATACGGCTATAGATATAATAAACGCGATTCTTTTTGCCGCGATTCTTATAACTCTCATGGTACAACTGATGTAGGGTAAGGCGGGGTAATTGTAAATATAATTTGCAAGTTCACTTTCAATCCCTATTTTCAAACTCTTGATAAAGTAATTAAACATTGTCCAACCTACTAAACTAACTTGTCACTTTTCTACTTTGATATTTAATTAGTACGAAGATTCCATAAAAGAAATTTAACACCGTTCTCGGCTGTTCACAATTACCCCTGAACGTAGGGGTAATTGTAAACAACGATTTTTCTCGTGATATTGAATATTGAACAAGTGACAGCATGAGCAGTAGTCATGGCAATAGAAGGAACACCAATGGTATTTTTACCCTTCTAATATCATGCTTACAACAACCCCGTTTTGATCTTTACATTTACCAAATACTTTCTTACCCCAGCAAAATATAGTTACACTTGAAAGTTGCATTAATCATGAGGTGAACTTCCAGGAATACACAAGAATACATTGTTCAAACTTTTACTGAACAAATAATGTGTTTAGTGTAAAAAATATAAAATTTAAAAATTAAAAAAATATATATGAAAAATTCAAACTTAGGTACAAAAAACAAACAAACATTACATTTATTACACATTAACAGTGCCCTCAAATTGGAAAATTTCTTTACGGATTTTTTTCCTACAGGTTGGAGTAGGTAAAATTGCTTTGACATGGTCTTTGGTAATACAGAATTAGTCTTTTTCAACCACAGCGAATTTAGTCAATGGATTTGAACCCGGGGATCTCAAACTCCGCTTCTGAAACGACATCCACCCTTCATACATACAAAAAATGTTTGTTTGTTTTCTCTTTCCCCCTTAACACCTACAAGCAGAAACGTTCGTTTCAATGTCTTCCGTGAATGGCTGCAAAATATTTAACTTCAACTACAAGCTTGTCTTCTATATTTTACTTGAATGTTTTGAGAACCTCAACTCTTCATCGTCAATGTTAGTAAGTTATTTCAATAGTTCTTCATCCTCGCTGTCCTCGAGTTCTCATGTTTTCCTTTCCACATTTGCTTTTTTCTTGGTTTCTGGCTTACTCCTGACTCTTTCATTTTCTTCTCACTCGGCTACATTTTGTTCTTTTTCTCTTCTGCCTCCTTCAAGTGTGACAGAACTTTTTCAGTTGTAAGAACTTCACCATATGTGTGATGTTTTAGTAAATCCGTCTTGCTCCCCAAGCACTCGAAAAATGCAGTAAAACGCAATTCAAATGTACTAAATAAGATTAAATACAAAATGACACAGAAAATACATTGATTTTCCAGTCAAATTGAACGAAGCTATTGGCAAAGATATGTTTACAATTACCCCGTCTCTTGAAAAATATGGGGGTGATTGTAAACATTCAACTGTAGGTGCATTAAAGTTCCTCGAAGTAAAAATTAATGATTTTCTATTCGATAGAAACATAACTGACTGTAGTAAAGAATTGGAACAACATATTTTTCAATATATTATGGAAGGCAGCATAAAATGCATTCACACTAACTTTAAAACCAAAACTTTTCAACCACAATTTTTTTAACTAAACAGATTGCTATTAGCTGAGGTTTAAAGAAATACGGGATCATCATATTACATCCTCAGGGTTGCCAGCTTTCATATTTCACAACTTTTCTCGAAATTTCCCTTGGCTTCACTTGTATAGCTTGTTTACAATTACCTCTTGTTAACAATTACCCCGCCTAATCCTACTGGCCGTTGTCCAAATTCTTTTTTTTTGGCGCGATAATGGTAGTACTACTGTAATGGCCGTAGTCTGAATTGTTTCTTGGAGTAATTCTTATAATCTAGGAACAACTGATGTACTGGCAGTGGTATAAAATATTTTTTTGGTGGGCGCGATAGTGGTACAACTGCTGTAATAGCCGTAGTGTTAATTCTTTCTTGGCAGGATTCTTATAGCTTTCAATGTACAACTGATGTACTCGCCATTGTTTAAATTCTTTCTTAGCGCTAACATGGTACAACAGCTTGTAAAAGCCGTAGTGTAAATTGTTTCTTGGAGTAATTCTTATAACTTTCTAGGAACAACTGATGTACTGGCAGTGGTATAAATTATTTTTTTTGGTGGGTGCGATAGTGGTATAACTGCTGTAATGGCCGTAGTGTTAATTCTTTCTTGGCAGGATTCTTATAGCTTTCAATGTACAACTGATGTACTCGCCATTGTTTAAATTCTTTCTTAGCTCTATCATGGTACAACAGCTTGTAAAAGCCGTAGTCTAAATTGTTTCTTGGAGTAATTCTTATAACTTTCTAGGAACAACTGATGTACTGGCAGTGGTATAAATTATTTTTTTGGTGGGCGCGATAGTGGTACAACTGCTGTAATGGCCGTAGTGTTAATTCTTTCTTGGGAGGATTCTTATAGCTTTCAATGTACAACTGATGTACTCGCCATTGTTCAAATTATTTCTTAGCGCTATCATGGTACAACAGCTTGTACCAGCCGTAGTCTAAATGTTAAAGTCACTCTGTCGTGGTGTTGAAGTCTGGAGAGAGCCCGGAAATGCCAACTCAGCTAGGAGCATCTTCTGATAGTGGTCCAAACACACGATATGATGCTTTCACTATGCGATTGATCTCGTACCGTCGCCAATAGCATTTTGTGTTGCTCTAGTGGGACGTTAATTCAATTACCTACCCACCAAAGTTCGTTTTGTACGTGGGAGATATATCGTGGCCTCAACTGTCGCCACGTTGACATGGTGTGGTAGTTTAGAGAGTGGGAAGCCATTTCTATTTTTGACCTCGCCATCTGACTGTGGTTCAAAATTACGAGGCGTTGTCATGGGATTTTTGTGTTCGGGATTGATCACGGACCGTTGGCAGTAGTGCACGTTGCTCTAGTGAGACGTTAATTAACTGCATACTTTCCTTAAAAAAAGATGTTATGAGTTTTTTCTGTATGTGCTGAAGCTTAGCTTAAGAAAAAAATTAAAATTACCTCCGAAAATTCAAAACAAAAACTTTCGGAAAACATCGAAAACAGAAGAAAATACAAAATTGCATATAATTGAACATAATATATATATATTTGAAATCAAAGAAATAAGACTCGGATCTTTAACGTTTTTTAATTATATTGAATTATTCCGTGAAAGATAAATTCGGTAAGTGGTATTTTTATTAACGTCGCACTGGAACAATACAACGGGTTATTGACGACGGTCTGGGGTCAATCCCAAACAGAAATATCTGATGACAACTCCTCATAATTTTGAATCACTTTCATATAACCTTAGTTAATTTAGCAAGCAGCAAGAAGCTGTATTCGTGTTCACGCATTTTGTTGTAATATTGTTAACTGTCTTGACTGAATTTTATGTAATAGACAGTCCATGTCTTCTCAATGCTTAGACATATCACTGCACTTAATCATTTTAGTTTTAGAGTACAGTAATATTGAGAAGCCAGATGGAAAAAGACCTAAAGTCAACTAACTGCTGGCGTTTGTTTCATTCATAAAATATAAATTGTATACTACTTCAGCCATTTTAATAATTTGCGTTTAAATTTCAGAGTTGCCTGGAACCGACTCTGGCTTTTTGTTCTGCCTTTCCAACTACTTGCATGGAGTAAGCAATTGATTCTGTTTTGTAACTTCTTGTATATTGTCAAAGCTTTTTTGGTATTAGTAAACTTAAGTTACTTTAACTTCGACTTAAAGTTTATTGACCGAAACATTTCTGTTTATAAGAATAAGATTTAGTAATTTCACCATTACAAAAAAGTGGAATTGGTATCATTCCAATCAGTAAAATACTGTGCTCGTGGTTTGAATATGCAATAACCACATAAGCATGCTATGATCTTATTTATTCTTCTTCGCATCCCTTTGAGGGGTTCACACACAAAACTCATTCTTGCAAACTTCAGACTTCCAATTATATTTTTTTTATTGATTTTGACTTGATTTACCATTAAAATTTTTCTAATGGAATCAATTTGAAGGAAATCAGGAATAAAATCTTTCTCTAAAGGATTATATTGTAAGGAAAGTAAATCAATTGAATATTTCTAAAATATCATAATATATTTCGAAATATTGTACGGAAATAAGCAATATAATGTTTCTAAAATATTCTATTCTAAGGAAGCGAGCAATAAAAATTTTCCAAACGATTTTTTTCACGGAATGAATAAATAGAATCTTTCCAAAGAATCTTCTTCTCAGAATGAGCAAATAGAATCATTCCAAATGATAATATTGAAAGGAAGAAATATTTCTAAAAGATTTTATACCAAAAAAGGAGCAATCGAGAGAGAGAGAGAGAGAGAGAGAGGGATAATATATATATATATATATATATATATTATATATATAGTATTATAAGAAAAAGACCAATAGAATCATACTAAAGGTTGAAAGAAGCTATGGATTTTTCCAACCATTGTGGTTATTTAGTCATTGCGCGCACTGTGGGGAAAACAATAATATAATAATAATGAAATCTAGCGATGCTCAGAAGGCTAAATAACAACTACAAAATTTTTATTTCCAGATCGATATTCGTTGTGTTCACTAACGTAAGATAGGTTAAGGTCTAACATACTACTGACTAACGTGCGCATGCGTAACCGCATGCCAGAAAGTATATGCGCATTACGCAGTTGAATATATGCCGGTTCTGGTGAATAGGAAGATGACCTTCAACAGGTGCATTTCTAGAAAAGTGGTAAGCTCACCAATGGTGAAAGTTGTCTTATCCAATGTCATAATCAAAATAATGGTCATACGTGATGGTTTCATTAGTTCGTAATCACCGTTATTTCTACCCACATAACATAAAGTGTTAGTCTGAACCCATACAAAGCACTCCGATTGTGGAAACTCATTGCTTATGCTTAAATCTGTCTCTAAATCTAAAGAATAGACTTGCTTTACACCAAGTGATTTGAATAGCATCTCGGCACAGCTGAACTATATCTGTGCTCAATATATTATAGTAAAAACTACATCAATAATGAACCAGTGAACTAAAAATAAATTTTGTTTCTACGTTTGCCAGGGCATAGAGTGGTAACATTAGTTTGTATTTTAAGTAATAAAGTGAATTTAAAACGTTGATAATTAAAACTAGTTTTACAAGATAGAGCGAAAATCATATTATGTCTACTTTAAAAAAAAATACGCAACAAATAAAAGTTCATTAAAAATCAACTTCTTCCGAATTGAATGGTTTTCAATCAATGAAATGATTTTCTGACTATCTGAAATGCTTTAACGATATGCTTATTTGTCCAATTATTAAAAGTATTTATAAGAAACGATTCCTTAAATTAATCCCCTTATACAATTACCACCATAGACCAGCCCCCGAACACCCCACTTCCTGTCAGACTTTCGTCTCTTTTGTCCAATAGGCCATATATCTTGCCACCCCCTTTCAACTTTGACCTCCGGACCTCCCAGTATGACTAACTTCCCACGACCACTTTTCGTCTCATATCGCATGTAAGATAGAATTACCTCTTCGCTTAACTATCGACTTCTACCAATAAAATTTCTTGCTAGATTCCTTGCCCAATAATATTTCTTTTAGTTCTTATCCCTCTGGTGATTTCATTGGGAACTATACACTTTTCTCATGAGCCCCTTAGATTAGAGAGCTAGCAGATCCGTTCAAATCTCCGTCCCCGTAACAACCTCCACGCCTGATAGTGCTAACAATATGTTATTAAAGTAATAAAGATCTGGGAAAGATAATTTATGCCTATTTTTGTGGACCCATCACTATACTCCACACCAATGGATCACCATCCTCATCCGGTTGCCTATATTTTTAATTCAACACTGTATTCTGTCTAAACAGTATATGTGCTATTTGTCAATATTTATTTTTATGTAGTGCCTCTTTTAGACAATACACATGACTATAAATATACGTTTATGTAAATAAAAGTACATGAAATTCCATTCTGTCGATTAAACAAATTGTTTTTTTTTTTAGTTAATTAGAAGAAGTTGAACTATATGTAGCTTAGATAAACGATGTGAGTATTCAATTAACTTGCCTCTTTTGTGATCTTATTTTCAAACATATAGATTTTTATTTGAATGTCTGAAATTATTTGTGTAGCATATCTCAATCTACTAGCATAGTGTTTTTTCTGCTATTTAACACAGATTACAAAACATGATAAGTGATAACACAACTAAATTTCTAATCGGTATTGGACCTCACATTGAATGTTTTCGAACCATTGGAATCATTACTGGGTACAAAATCCAACCATAGCACTTATGAAAATTTCTTTATACGTGCATTTACAGGTTAAACTTATTACGATCTATGTTAGATTCATCTTTAACTCTCCGAGTGGTTTCTGTTAGACAATTCGTCCATCAAGATCCTACCAATTTTGCTAATGATGAGTTATCTTGTGATTCAGGTGTTACTGATTTTTTTTGATGATGACGAAAACAAGATCTCACCAGTTTTCTTCTATTCAGCCCATCAAGGTCTCATCAATAGTATTTTAATAGCGAGGTATCTCGTCCTTCAAGATATCATGAATTTTCTTCTAATAGCGATGCATCTAGTCCATCAAGATCTGGTCAGTTTTCTTCTAATAGCTAGATATCACGTTCATTATGATCTAGTCAGTTTTCTTCTAAAAGTGAGGTATCTCGTCCATGGAAAATCTTATTAGTTTTCTTATAGTAACAAGATATATCGTCCATCAAGATCTGGTAAGTTTTCTTCTAATTGCGAGGTATTTAGTTCATCAAGATCTTATCAATAGTCTTCTAATAGCGAGGCATCTCGTACTTCAAGGTATCATCAGTTTTCCTTTTAGTATAGTATCTTGTCCATCAAGATCTCAGAGTTTCTTTTAATTGCGAGGTATCTCGTCATTCAAGGTATCAGTTTTCCTTTTAGTATAGTATCTTGTCCATCAAGATCTCAGAGTTTCTTTTAATTGCGAGGTATCTCGTCCTTCAAGGTATCATCAGTTTTCCTTTTAGTGTAGTATATTGTCCATCAAGATCTCAGAGTTTCTTTTAATTGCGATGTATCTCGTCCTTCAAGGTATCATCAGTTTTCCTTTTAGTATAGTATCTTGTCCATCAAGATCTCAGAGTTTCTTTTAATTGCGAGGTATCTCGTCCTTCAAGGTATCATCAGTTTTCCTTTTAGTGTAGTATATTGTCCATCAAGATCTCAGAGTTTCTTTTAATTGCGATGTATCTCGTCCTTCAAGGTATCATCAGTTTTCCTTTTAGTATAGTATCTTGTCCATCAAGATCTCAGAGTTTCTTTTAATTGCGAGGTATCTCGTCCTTCAAGGTATCATCAGTTTTCCTTTTAGTATAGTATCTTGTCCATCAAGATCTCAGAGTTTCTTTTAATTGCGAGGTATCTCGTCCTTCAAGGTATCATCAGTTTTCCTTTTAGTATGGTATCTCGTCCATCAAGATCTCAGAGTTTCTTTTAATTGCGAGGTATCTCGTCGTTCAAGGTATCATCAGTTTTCCTTTTAGTGTAGTATATTGTCCATCAAGACCTCAGAGTATCTTTTAATTGCGAGGTATCTCGTCCTTCAAGGTATCATCAGTTTTTCTTTTAGTATAGTACCTTGTCCATCACGATCTCAGAGTTTCTTTTAATTGCGAGGTATCTCGTCGTTCAAAGTATCATCAGTTTTCCTTTTAGTGTAGTATATTGTCCATCAAGATCTCAGAGTTTCTTTTAATTGCGAGGTATCTCGTCCTTCAAGGTATCATCAGTTTTCCTTTTAGTATAGTATCTTGTCCATCACGATCTCAGAGTTTCTTTTAATTGCGATGTATCTCGTCCTTCAAGGTATCATCAGTTTTCCTTTTAGTATGGTATCTTGTTCATCAAGACCTCAGAGTTTCTTTTAATTGCGAGGTATCTCGTCCTTCAAGGTATCATCAGTTTTCTTTTTAGTATGGTATCTTGTCCATCAAGACCTCAGAGTTTCTTTTAATTACGAGGTACCTCGTCCATCAAGATCTGGTAAGGTTTGCTAATGCCCAGACACCACCAGGGGGATTAAAAATACGTAAAATAGCTTTTTAAAAGACCTTCGTTTTTCTATTGGTGAAAGAATTGAAAACTGAGTCACTAACCTTAGAAATACAGATGGTTTCGACAAAAAGCTTTTCATGATACTAGTTTACAAATGCAAGATAAGACAGAAATTATGAAAGTATGAAAAATAGTAACACGTGAATTATTTATTGTGATTAAAAACGATATTTTGTCTAAGCGAACTTCAAAATTGTAATCATAGAGTGACTCCATTTTATCCTGTATAATTATTTTACAGACACTACAGAGAAAAATAGAATAACAGTCACCATTTCTTGCATTTATTTCAGATGGAGAATGGTCCTATCTATTGGCAAGGATTGTAAATCTAAATAATTGGAAAATATTATATTTTCTATGTGAATGTATTAATAAAAAATAAATGCTGCTATGTGGAAGCTTAATTTAGATCTTTATGTTATGTAATTGTTTGATATTTCTTTTAATTAACGTCATACTAGAGCAACACAAAGGCCACTTTTTGTTATGAAAATTATAAGTGCCTAAAATATTTAAGACTTAATGACAGAAATAATTTTTCTGTTTTCGTTTGAATAGAGATTTTAAAAATCAATCTTTAGGTGTACGTTTGGAATTTTTAAAGTGTTACTTTATTCAGTTTTATTTTTGCTTGTAATTCAAAAAAATAAAAAATTAGAACCCTTAGTAACAAAATATGAAATTATGGATGAAAAAACTTTCTATAATTAGTATTTTAAAACAGACAAATTAACTCATAATACAAAATAAATCCGCAATATCTAATGCCAATAGACACAGGAAATGTGTATAAAGGAAGTTAATTACATATCAATAACAGTTAAAAATAAACATTTTTCTTTGGTCAGAATGTGCTCAGTTTTCAAATTTGTTTCTTCTCGTGAGTACTCAACGTTGTTTTATTTTTATGCATTGGTTGTTTTTGTATACGGAAACAGAAATACAATATATTGATGTTAAAATCGATGACAAAACAGTGAATCTAGCTCTATCACTTAGAATTTTAATACGAGTCTCTTAGCATGCTACAGTTGTAATAAATACTTTTTTACAATGAATCTATCTATATATATAATTCTCTTACGTGGCACGCAAAAAAGACGTTATTTGTAATCGTGTTTTGGCAATACTGTACGATTGTTTGTTTATCGCGAAGTCTCGCGCATCGATTGAATTTATAGCGTTATCGGATTAAATTTTATTGAAAAAAAAAGGAAATTTTAATGAGCTGTTGCAGTTAGTTTATAATAGAAATCAAAGAAAGCGGAGGATCTTTTCAGGGCCATTTAAAAAACGGTCCTTTTCAGGACAAACAATTATAGTTCAACAAGACACTTGCACTACAACTTTCGGCAACAAACTCAATGAAAAAGTGTGGGTCGTTTGAGTGCAGGGAAAATGTACACACAAACAACATGCTGGGTATTCAATTTCCAAAGCAACGCTCACATTTCGAGTCAAAATGTGCACAAAGTTTTCATTTGAATTCTGATTTTAGAGATACTGTATATATTTTTTCTGTAATACAGCAAATTTAGATTTGAAAAAAATTTTTTGGTAACATATTTTGTAAACAATTCCTTCTGCTAGGACACATGTCTTCATTGAGGCGAGCGAAGCGATCATAGGTTCGCGCAGCGAACCAATGAGGATTGCGAAGCAATCCTCCGGGGGTTGGCGAGCGTAAGCGAGCAGGGGGCAGGCCCCCTAGTCTATATATATATTTCTCTTACGTGGCACGCAAAGAAGACGTTATTTGTTACCGCGTTTTGGCAACATTGTGCGATTGTTTGTTTACTAGGAGCCTCGCGAGTCATTTGAATCTATAGCGTTATCGGATGAAATTTTATTGAAAAAAAAATGAATTTTAGACGAGCTGTTGCGGTTCGTAATAGAAATCTAAGAAAGCGGAGGATCTTTTCAGGGCTATTTAAAAAACGGTCCTTCTCAAGGCTAACAATTATAGTACAACAAGACGCGTGCACTACAACTTTCGACAACAAACTCAGTCAAAAAGTGTACGGGTGGCTCGAGTACTGGGGAAATGTACACACAAACAACATGCTGGGTATTCAATTTCCAAAGCAGCGCTCACATTGCAAGTAAAAATTTGCTCAAAGTTTTCATCTAAATTCTGATTCCAGAGGTACTGTATATATCTTTTATGTAATACAACAAATTTAGATTTGAAAAATATTTTTTTGGAATATATTTTGTAATCAATCCCCTCTGCTAGGACACGTGTCTTCATTGATGCGAGCGAAGCGATCATAGGTTCGCGCAGCGAACCAATGAGAATTGCGAAGCAATCCTCCGGGGGTTGGCGAGCGTTAGCGAGCAGGGGGCGGGCCCCCTAGTATATATATAATTCTCTTACGTGGCACGCAAAAAAGACGTTATTTGTTTTCGTTATTTCCTTAGAATCCTTTAAGAAAATTCCATTGCTCATTTCCTTAGAACATAATTCTTTAGAAATCTTCCATCGCTCATTTACTTATAATAGAATCCATTTTAAATATTCCATTGCTCATTTATTTACATTAGAATCTATTTTGTATAGATTCCGTTGCTCATTTCCTAAAAAAAAAATTTAGAAAGATTACATTGCTCATTTCCTTAGAATATAATTCTTTAGAAATCTTCCATCGCTCATTTACTTATAATAGAATCCATTTTAAATATTCCATTGCTCATTTATTTGCATTAGAATCTATTTTGTATAGATTCCGCTGCTCATTTCCTAAAAAAAAATTTAGAAAGATTACATTGCTCATTTCCTTAGAATATAATTCTTTAGAAATCTTCCATAGCTTATTTACTTATAATAGAATCTATTTTATATATTCCATTGCTCATTTATTTACAATAAAATCTATTTTAAAAAGATTCCGTTGTTCATTTCCTTATAACAGAATAATTTAGAAAGATTACATTGCTCATTTCCTTATAATAATATAATTCTTTCGAAATCTTCCATCGCTCATTTACTTATAATAGAATCCATTTTAAATATTCCATTGCTCATTTATTTACATTAGAATCTATTTTTAAAGATTCCATTGCTCATTTCCTTATAACAGAATAATTTAGAAAGATTACATTACTCATGTCCTTATAATAACATAATTTAGAAAGATTCCATTGATTTCATTTCTTTAGAATAGAATCCTTTGGAAATATTCCATTTCTTATTTCCTTAGAATAGAATCCTTTGTTTGAGGATTCCATTGCTCATTTCTTTAGAATAGTATATTTTCGAAAATTTTCATCGCTCATTTCTTAAGAATAGAACCTTTTCGAAAGATTCTATCACACCTTTACTTATAATAGAGCCCGATTTTAAAAATGTCATTGATCATATCCTTAGAATAGAATCATTTGGACAAATTCTATTAGTCACGAAAGTCAAGATTTGTTGAAAGTCATGTGCACGCAGGGAAAACTGCAGGTTTCATAGTGGATAAATGCGTGTGAAATTCTCAGAGGGTAAGTAATCATTAATCATGAAAGACTTTTAAAAGAAGTTTTATTAGTGTCATAAAAACGAAATGACAACAATTTAGTCACAAATGATTTATTTCCATTGCTCTTTTTAACTAAATCCAAAAGATCCTAAATCCAACTCTCAGATAATTGCACACACAATACATACAAGTAATGATCCTCCAGAGCAGATGCTCTTCGCAGGTTTACTACTTTAAGGTATTTCCGACTCAACCACAATTAACAATGATAAATTGTGGTGGAGTGTGAGCAACTATGTATTGCAGCATTTACATTATAGGTATTTCACTTCGGGATTGATCATGAACTGTCATCAATAGCTCACATTCAACTACTTACCTACTTCTTTTATCAAGTACACAATAAAGAAAATATTCTTACACGAAAAAATAATACCGATCGAGAAGTACCGTTATACACTTTCTGTTGCCTAAATATTAATTCCGTTGTGAAATACAAGTTTACAGTATGAAATCGTATAAATATTTGACTTTTGATATCATGTACACATATAGTCAATAATGTACACATTTAAATTTTCTTGAGAATTCTTATTTTTTCATCTTAAACTTACTTTAGATAGGTTACTGAACTGAGTGCCAACTGAATTAACTGTGTAATGAACTTCTGGGTTATTCGTATCTAGTATGAGCGACGCCTTCAATACTCTCCAAAGACATTTATTAAATAATATAATATGGGAGACACAATAGAAGCATTTATTATCAATCTAAATACAAGTGGTAGTACTGTTTCTATTGTATAAGAAATTTTCTGTACGTATTCCGAACGTGACGTCACTTGCCTTGTTTCTTTGAATACAATTTTAGCACTTTCCCTATAATAATGATAAATGATGGTTGATTAGTCAACTTCACTTCCATAAATAGTCAAAATGGCTATAAATTACACTTCAAGGACACCCTGATATGTACTAAGGATGCGACATCGATGTTGATGTTTCATAAAAAACATCGATGTATTTCAGCCGATGTTTTTTTAACATCGATGTTTATACATTTTGATGTTTTTACGTTTCGATGTTTATACGCTGTCGATATTCTATTTTTGAACACAAAAAGCACCATAGGCTAATTCCATGCCAAAGTACACCATAACACAGAATTTTGAAATTAGATTTTCATTCATTTTTTCTAAAATTTTTGTACTTAATAGATTAAACTTCTGTATTCAAAAGTGGACACAAAGTTTATGTTTTAGAATTTGGCAATACCCGGAATCAAAAGTAGAGTTTATATCCACATGGAATAAAGAGCGTTCATATCAATCACACTCACAATTAAATTTTTGCGCTTTGATAAAGACACTTTAAAATTTTCTTGGCCTAAAACAGAGGACATATCTGAAATTGATATTTGTGATCATTCAGTAAATAGACTCCCTGAACCAACATTTGATAAACAAATGCACTACACATTTTTAAATGTTAAGTTCAATGGCTTAAACATGGGATAATATGTTTTCTATATTTTACTATGCAAGATTAAGGAAAATGTTTATAATGTATGTTTTCTTAGTGTTTCAATTGTCAATAAAAATGTTTCTAATGTATGTTTTCTTAGTGTTTCAATTGTTAATAAAAATGTTTTTGTGAAGTGTAGTGTGGGTCATATTTGCCATGTAGTGTGAGTCACAAACCAAATGTCATGTTATAAATTAATTATATATTTAATTAATCTATTAATAATCTGCTATTAAAGTACAACTAGGGGGCCCGCCCCCTGCTCGCTAAAGCTCGCCAATCCCCGAAGGATTGCTTTGCAATCCTCATTGGTTGGCTACGCTAACCTATGCTCGCTTTGCTCGCATCAATGAAGACATGTGTCCTAGCAGAAAGGATTGTTTACAAAATATGATATACCAAAAAATATATTTCAAATCTAAATTTGCTGTATTACAGAAAATATATATACAGTACCCTGGAATCAGAATTCAAATGAAAAATTTGATCAAATTTTGAGTCGAAATGTTAGCGCTGCTTTGGAAATGGAATACCCAGCATGTTGTTTGTGTGTACATTTCCATAAAGCACTCTTGAGTCATCCACACTTTTTCATTCAGTTTGTTGTCGAAAGTTATAGTGCAAGCGTCTTGTCGAACTATAATTGTTGGCCCTGAAAAGGACCGTATTTTAAATGGCCCTGAAATGATCCTCCGCCTTCTTTGATTTGTAATTTTAATCTGCAACAGCTCGACTAAAATTATTTATATTTTTCAGTAAAATTTCATCCGATAACGCTATAAATTCAATTGAGGCGACTTCGTGGTAAACAAACAATCGTACAAAGTTGCCAAAACGCGATAACAAATAACGTCTTTTTTGCGTGCCACGTAAGAGAATTATATATATAGATTATTTGAAGCAATAGTAATTTTAAAACAAAATTTTTTGATAATCAACAGAGGAAGAAGCAAGAGTTTTTGTACTTAATCAAAATATCACTTCCCTTTCATGTAGTATGAGTCACAGCTCAGTTTTCCCCATGTACAGAGAATACCCAGTAAGATAAATGAAATTTAATAGCTAATATGTATAAATTAAACCTTTACTAAAGTAAAAAAAATTGCAAATCTCATTTTATTGTAATATTAATTATTTTTATGGTAGCTTTAAGATTCAAGTTTAGCTCACTTGTAGTGTGAGTCACGAATGGAACTAGACCATAGTAAAAATTAAGAAAAATAGCAGAGCAACTAAGTATTTGTCGGTGATGACGACATCCGTCCCATCAGAAAGAGTTTTTTCCCTAACTGGTGGGATAGTTAAAGAAAAAGAAGTCGGCTTAAGGTGAGAAAGTTAACAAACTTCTTTTTTTACAAACTGTAAATAACAAATACTGTAGCATATAATAATTATAAGCCCCAATATTTTTTATTTACAGCAAATAAAAAATAAGTTTCTTATGTTTGCCCCCATAAGTTGATAAATAATTAATAATAACTAACAATAATTATTGTTATGTACCTACCTAATTGTACTTATATTTGGTAGTACCTATGTCAAATTGTTGTAAATATTATTTTATTAAATATTATTCAATTTGAAAATAAAGGATTTGTTAATTGTTCTTATTAATTTTTTTTAATATGTTTTGACAGTTTAAAAAAATCTTAGTTCTAAATTAATAAACACGGCGAATGACAAATTAAATCGAACCCCCCCCCCCCCTCAGCTAACAATAATTTTTATGGAACTTTTAAGAAATTGGAGGAAAAAAGTTTAAATACACTGCTGTTTAAAAACATCGATGGTTTTTGGTCGATGTTTTAATTTTGAACATCGAGGTTTTGTTGTCGATGTCGCATCCCTAAATATGTATCATTCGAGAGAGGCCATTTGGGATACTGAAATGAAATGTGCGTTTTCCATCTGGTTTGCTTGTTCACCTACACTGAAAATACCTTTCATAACTGTGCTCGAATCCCACACCGTACCAGCAAGAGACAAAACGTACAACATCCGATTGTTCGTGTACTCCGTTTCTGTACAGAAAACAGGACTATAAGTATCCCTATTTCAACCAGTTTAGTGTTTCAGACCGATGTTGGACTGATGTGCGACCTGCCTAAGATGGCAGTGTCCATTCGGAGCGGAAACCTCACTTGTCATGTGGAAGAAACCCTGATGTTACAGTTTGACATATTTCACTGAGAGTTATAGAATTTATTCTCCATCGGGATTATATTGAGTCATCCGGAAAGTTCTGCACGTTTTTTTATGATAAATACCAACGAAGCAGTACAAAAACATAAGAAAATTTTATTCAATCACATAAGCCCCATTTTCTGCTATGACTTTTTGCCATCTGTCTGGCAGCTGGAAAATTCCTTTTTTTTTTATTTAAAAGTCATTAGGCTTATTTGTAAAGAAGTTTTTGAGGGGCTGTTTGACAGTCTCCAAAGAATTGAACTCCAGGCCGTTCAAAGAAATTTAAAGTGACCTGAAGGGGTGAAAATCTGAGGGTGCAAGGTGTGGTGACACAAAACCTCCCGGCCATACTCAATAAATCTTTGTCTGACATTCAGTGAAATGTGGGTCCGGGCATTGTCATGTTGGAAGACAACACCTCGACGATTGGTCAGTTCTGGTCTCTTTGCTTCGATTTTTTTTCTTTTAATACTGCCATTCTAGAACAATATTTTTCCGAATTTATTGTCTGATTTTGTGGCACCAATTCATAATAAACAATTCCTTTCAAGTACCGCACGGTCGCAACACGTGAGTCTCCGTTCTGAAGTATCTTGTTTTCATAAACACATGGAATATATATAACAATTAATAAATGGTTGTATCCAGTAACGTCTATTTTGTTTCAAAATATACTTTTTTTACACCAAATTAGCGAAATAAACACGTTTTCTTCTATAGAATATGTATCGCAAATGGCTCGAAATGAGAATTTGTGTCATTTCACGGTTATGTGTGCATAGTTGGGCTTCGAAGCCGCAGTGACACCCCACGTTGAAAAACCGGATGTGTACACCGGACCTCATGTAGGCATATCTGAACAGACATGAAAATTTTAGAGGCCAATATGGACGACTAGGGGGCCAACCCACAAAGGATTGCTTTGCAATCCACATTGGTTCACTACGCAAACCTGTGCTCGCTTCGCGCGCATCAATGAAGACACGTGTCCTAGTAGAAAGGATTGTTTACAAAATATGACATTCCAAAAAAATATTTTTCAAACCTAAATTTGCCGTATTACAGAAAATATATATACAGTACCCTGAAATCAGAATTCAAATGAAAAATTTGATCAAATTTTGAGTCGAAATGTTAGCGCTGCTTTGGAAATGGAATACCCAGCATGTTGTTTGTGTGTACATTTCCATAAAGCACTCTTGAGTCACCCACACTTTTTCATTCAGTTTGTTGTCGAAAGTTATAGTGCAAGCGTCTTGTCGAACTATAATTGTTGGCCCTGAAAAGGACCGTTTTTTAAATGGCCTTGAAATGATCCTCCACTTTCTTTGATTTGTAATTTTAAGCTGCAACAGCTCGACTAAAATTCTTTTTTTTTTTCAATAAAATTTCATCCCATAACGCTATAAATTCAATTGAGGCGACTTTGTGGTAAACAAACAATCGTACAATGTTGCCAAAACGCGATAACAAATAACATCTTTTTTGAGTGCCACGTAAGAGAATTATATATATAGATGGGTTGATACAGTGCTCTTTAGTTTCACCACACTTTTTGATTGGTAAAACAATTTTGTTAAGCCTTTTCTAGTTGGCTAAATTTAATTACATACTCATGTACAACTGCTCCCATAACAAAAACAAAATAATTTATTCACATATTTTGATAATTACATCTCTATACACCGGGTTCTGACTTTCTAATGCGCGAATTTTTCTCCTTGAGCTAACGATTTCATTCCCTCTGCTCTCTTGTTGTGGCTGATAAGAAACCCGTTTTTTAAGGGGAATTAGTACCTTTTAGACCTTGCGTTACTCGTGAAAACATACTTTTTTCGATTCATCATAAATAATTGAATTTTTTATATTGTAGTATAAAATTGATACAGTTTAAAGATAATTGTATGGCTTTTAAAAAACAGCAGTCATATTTGTAATTAAAAATATATTTTTTTTATAAAACCTAGCAAAACTTATACATAATTTCTTCGTTTTGAAATTTACCCATTTGACTTTCCCTCAAGTTTAAAAAAAACCTAATAAACGTAGAGTTAAGAAATTTTGTATGGTCATTCTAAAAGACGATCTTAGTTCTCGAACTATGGATTTGTGTATGAGAGCTATAGTTTTTTATTTATGGATCCATTCATAACTAAAAACATTTCAAAGTTGACTTTTTCAATACTTTTAATTTTTATAAATATTTGTACTTCAAATATCACAAATTCCTTAGTTCACAGAATTAAGACATTCGTGTGCTTCAATTTGATGCAAACATTTGGGTTTTACAGTGCATCTTTAAAAAGTTATCTTGTGGGAAAGTTAAGTGGGTAAATTTCAAAACGAAGAAATTGTGTATAATTTTTGCTAGGTTTTATAAAAATAGATGTTTTTAATTACAAATATGTCTGCAGTTTTTTGAAAGCCATACAATTATCTTTAAACTGTATCAATTTTATACTACAATATACAAAACTCAATTATTTATGATGAATCGAAAAAAGTATGTTTTCGCGAGCAACGCAAGGTCTTAAAGGTACTAACTCCCCTTAATACGTTACTCTTCCAACTAGTCTAGGAGCTAGACGATACTTTTGAATTGTAAGTGGACTCCGGTAGCCCGGTCAGAACAGTAACGGATTAGCTATCTGAGGGTTGCGAGTTCGAATACAACCTCCATCGTGTACGAAGGGAGCTATTACCCGTTAAATCTGTTGCAGCCTCTAATGTTCTCACGTTAGGTTGGTGTGGAAGTTTGGAGAGTGGGGTGCAAGCTCAGGTGTTGCCTCGTCATCTGACCGTGCTTCAAAATAAGGTGTCGTTGTCCGAATCTTTCCCTTTGGGATTCATCCCGGAATGCCGCTAATAGCCCATTGTGTTGCTCCAGGGAGGCATTAATTAACATGCCTACCTTGATACATACCAAGCTGTTGTAGAAATATGCAGCTTCATTGCTGAAAGCATGTTTAAACTCAGCAGCAATATTAGCGTATGAATCCTTATAGATGGCTGATTTTAAATTATTTACTATCTTTGTTTGCGGTGTTGCCATTTGAAAAGACGACAAATATCCTCGACTTCCTTTTCAGCGTGCTGTAGTGAGAGATATGTACAGATGGGTAATGAATTAATGGTGGCCTTATGAAATTCTATTCATGGTTTTTTTATCAATATATGCAAAGCCGTAGCATCTGCACGCTTAAATTAGCATCATAATTGCAAATTGCCCTCACTCACTGCGACAGCCAATATTAACTTCCTTCAATTGATATTTGTGAAAAAAGAGGAAGCAGCTGAATTCCCAAATTACCATAAATATTTATATTTTTGAAGAACATTGCAACGGAGCAAAATATCAGCTGTTTACCTGTGTTCATGAAAGGTTTTGTTTCGTGAGCAGTAAATATAAACCTTTGGAAACGTGTGAGCACATAATATTTCGTTCTAAAAGTTACATAAATCGAATAGGGTTACAATGGAAAATGTGCTACACAATTCACACTTTTCATCCTTATTCTGTTGGTTTAAGACTACAGTTCCTTCTTTGATGTGGTATATCGTCCATACTTGACCAATTTTGCTACCGACGAAATATATTCCCATTTTTTTTTATGATGACGAGATTCGTTCGGTCCGTTTTTATCTTTTGAAGAACCGAATAAATCCGTCCAGGTTATAAAAAACTGATCAATCTCGGTCATCAAGCTCTAGTCAGTTTAGCCTATTTCGAAGTACCTCGTCGAGAGAACCATCAAGATGGCTAAAACATTTTTACGTGACAAATTTTTTCCTTTGAACCGAATAAATCCGTTTAGGTTATAAAAAACGGATCAATCTCGGTCATCAAGCTCTAATCAGTTTAGCCTATGACGAGGTACCTCGTCGAGAAAACCATCAAGATGGCTAAAACATTTTTACGCGACAAATTTTTTCCTGTGAACCGAATAAATCAGTTCAGGTTAGAAAAAACGGATCTATCTCTCGGTCATCAAGCTCTAGTCAGTTTAGCTTATGGCGAGGTACCTCGTCGAGAAAACCATCAAGATGGATAAAACATTTTTACGTGACAAATTTTTTCAACATAAGATTTTCAGATTTGGTCTGTTTTCGTCTAATGACAAAATACTACTGTGATCAAAAAGTTCCCAGAATAATGTCTTTAAAACAACTTTTGCGATAATTTTTTTCTAATCCTCTAAACATGCCTTAAAGTCATTTTTCCGTTACTCCTTCAGGGTTCGTATCTAATTTTCTATTATTGCATCAATGGACTCGAAACGGTAATCACGAAGAGGGAGTTTCACCCGTGTAAATAAGAAAAAGTCACACGGTGCCATATCAGGTGAATACGGAGCTTGTGAAGCCGTATATGTTGAATGCTTTGTAAAAAACCACGAATAATAATGGTATTGTGAGAATGCTCATTATCGTGATGCAAATCCCACGAATTATCTCACAACAATTCAGGTCGTTTTCGAAATGTCGTTTCGACGATTGATATAAGAACTTGTTCAATAACGTCTGTTATTGTTAAACGACGATCACTAAGCACCATTTCTCTGACCTGATTAATTGACATGTTGATCACTAAACGAAGGGAATGGTCTACCAGATCGTAAATCATATACGACGGATTCTCTACCTTCTTAAAACTTTTTGTAACATCCAAATACTGTTGTTTTTGAAAAACAGACGTCTCTAAAGACTTTCTGTAACATTTAAACATTTCAAATGTGTTTGTAGCAGAAATTCCATTGCGGAAACAAATTTAATGCATGTTCGACATCGAAAATCAACTAAGGCTAATTCCATGCCAAAGTACACCATAACACAGAATTTTGAAATTAGATTTTCATTAATTTTTTCTAAAAAATTATGTACTTAAAAGGTCAAACTTCTGTATTAAAAAGTGGACACAAAGTTTATGTTTTAGAATTTGGCAATACCCGGAATCCAAAGTTGAGTTTATATCCACATGGATAAATTGGTAATTTTTAGTTAACGTCGAACTAGAGCAACACAACGGGTTTTCGACGACGGTCTGGGATCAGTCCCTTAAGGGAAAGATCCGAGGACAACACCTCGTAATTTTGAACCATGGTCAGATGACGAAGCAACACCTGAACTGGCACCCCACTCTCCAAACTTCCACACCAACCCAACGTGAGTATATCCACATGGAAGAAAGTGCGTTCATATCAATGACACTCACAATTCAATTTTTGCGCTTTGGTAAAGATACTTTAAAATTTTCTTGGCCTAAGACAGAGGACATATCTGAAATTGATTTTAGTGATCAATCATTCAGTAAATAGACTCCCTGAACCAGCATTTGATAAACGAATGCACTATACATTTTTAAATGTTAAGTTCAATGACTTAAAAATGGGATAATATGTTTTCTATATTTTACTATGCAAGATTAAGAAAAAGTTTCTAATGTATGTTTTCTTAGTGTTTCAATTGTCAATAAAATGTTTCTAATGTATGTTTTCTTAGTGTTTCAAGTGTCAATAAAAATGTTTTTGTGAAGTGTAGTGTGGGTCACATTTGCCATGTAGTGTGAGTCACAAACAAAATGTCATGTTATAAATTAATTATATATTTAATTAATCTATTAATAATCTGCTATTAAAGTACAATTATTTGAAGTAACAATAATTTTAAAACAAAATTTTTTGATAATCAACAGAGGAAGAAGCAAGAGTTTTTGTACTTAATCAAAATATCACTTCCCTTTCATGTAGTATGAGTCACAGCTCAGTTTTCCCCATGTACAGAGAATACCCAGTAAGATAAATGAAATTTAGTAGCTAATATGTATAAATTAAACCTTTACTAAAGTAAAACAAGTTGCAAATCTCATTTTATTGTAATATTAATTATTTTTATGGTAGCTTTAAGATTCAAGTTTAGCTCACTTGTAGTGTGAGACACGCATGGAACTAGCCCGAAGTAAATATTCTTCTCTTATGAAAAACAAAGACGATGATAAAATTACATAAATCCCTGAGTGTTGCCACATGTTTATATAAGTCGTAAAAATATTTGAAAAAAGTTTGCAGACGATATCTAGTATTCGGATAATTTTTTATCTTTATATCATTCGTCAAAATCTGATCAGTTTTGCTTTAATGATGAAATACGTCGTACAGATAACAATCAGAATTTTTAAACTATCAAATCATTAACAATTACGCTTTAGCACATTTTATTCACCTTTCTTGCCAAACAATAAATCTATAACAACTAGAAATTAGCTGTAGCGAAACGTGTTCATGAATATTGCGCATTAATTGATCTATTACCGACTGATTCACACTAGAACAAAATCCCAATAGAGAAAGGGAAAAATCCTTCTAACTTCAGTTAAGCCTAAGACTAACCTCCTTAGCCCTTCTGTTGGTCTTGACGAGGTATCTCGTCTCATTAGAAAATCCGACCAGATCTTGGTGGACGGGATATTTTGTCACAAGAAAACTTATCGACCTTAATCTCGTCGTCATCAACAAGTCAGTAATATCTGGGTGACAAGATACATTATTTGTGAAATTGATCAGATCTTGATGGACGAGATATTTCATCCAAACCACTTGTAGGATTAAGTGTCATTCCAATGCATTGTAATTAGACTTCTCGGGAAATTCCTACTGGTCTTTTTTTCAGTGACCTTGTTTCTTCGTGTATAATCATACACACAGGCCAGATTTTGCAAGCTATCAGGAAAATGATCTATCTCATCTGCACTTTGTAGAAAATTGAAACTCAGTTGCACTAGAAATTATCCGGATATTAACGACATACTGACATTATGAGTGCTGTTTTCATCACCAACAACGACTAAAAAATAATGTCCATTGGTAATGTTTTTATGATCCATAAAACGGGAAGAAACAGCTAAAATTACCTTTAAAAGTTCATTCTTTTGCAGTACTTTTTATGAAAAGAAGCAACAAAGTAGAGAATAGTACAAATCAAGTACTCTTGAAACGAAATTGGAATTTTGAGTTTCACGGCCAAACCGAACACATATTTTGTTAATGAAATAAGCCGTATTGGTCGCGTGCTGGCCTTGTTCGATCTCTTCACGCGCAGTAGTAAATTTACACACAAAGTAAGACAGGTCCAGATCAATCCATTTTGACCTTACCCATTTTAATCTGTCTTAAACTAAGAATATTTACAAAACTTTCTGTACAAACAATAGTAGCATTCTGATTCTTAACGGAATAGAAGCACGAACTGATTCTTAACGGAACCAGAAGAACGAACTGATCCTAAGCGGAACCAAAAGCACGAACAGATTCTTAACGGAACAGAAGCAAGAACTTATTCGTAACGGAACCAGCTGCACAAGCTAATTCTTAACGGAACAGAAGCACGAACTGATACTTAACGGAACATAAGCACGAACTGATTCGTTACGGAATAGGGACCGACTATACTGGGACGTCTGCTTATCATTTGAATAATAGTTTCATAGGTCCCATAGCTTAACAATGAAGTACGAAACAAAGTTTCATTAGGACAGGCCTACAATTCGATGCTCTGCTGGTAAGTTTTTTACCATTAGTGTTCTCCAACTGCCTCTCACGAGGTTTCTCGTCCATCAAGATCTGACCATTATTGGCAATGACGAGATAGTTGGTCATCAAGATAGCGTCGATTTTTTGACGTTGAAGACGAAAACAAGGACAGTTTTATTGTATAATGACGAAGTATTATAGACCATTAATGTCTGGCCAGTTTTGCTAATGAAGTCAAGAAAATCACTAGGAGGGTTAAATGATAATGTTTTACATAAAGCAAAGCATGGGCTATGTTTTACCCTCAATAGCTATTAGCTAGGTAGGTAGGTATTTAACTAATGTCAATCAGGATTAACACAACGGGTTATTGGTGAAAGTCTGCGAACAACCACGAAGGGAAATATCCAGTTATTAACTCGGAACGAAATGTTTTACCACAAGTAACAAAGGGTTGACAGATTGTAGCGTCGATAGCTTGGGTAGGTATTTAAATAAATGTCGCACTGGAACAACACAACGTGCTATTGGCGACAGTACGGGATCAATTCCCAAGCTAAGTATATGAAGACAACACCACGTAATTTGAACTACGGTCACGTGACAACCTACCAAACGGTTTGATGGTTAAGGTATTGGCCTCTAGATCGGAACATCCCTGGTTCGAATCCGGGTCAGTGCATGGATGTTTGTAAGCATATGGTGTAGAGGCGGCTGGTTCACCCTATGTCTGTCATGGCCGAAAGTACTCACGTTGGGTTGGTGTGGAAGTTTGGCGAGTGGGGTGCCAGCTGAGGTGTTGCCTCGTCATCTGACCGTGGTTAAAAATTACATGGTGTCGTCCTCGAATCTTCCCCTTAGAGGACTGATCCCGGATCGTCGTCTATAGCCAATTGTGTTGCTCTAGTACGAAGTTAATTAAAGTTATCAAATTACGATCCGAGAGCAAGATAACACCTGAGCTTGCTACCCTCTCTCCAAACTTCCCACCACGCCAACGTGTGGACATTTGAGGACACGAAAGATTTAACGTGCAGAAGTTACACTTTGTACACGACAATTTTTGGTTGGGTACGAACTCGCAACCCTCCGGCTGCTAATTTGTTTTGGGCATGGGAAAGTCATTGCTTTGAAGGTTTTTCCTTTCTCACTAAAGGAAAATCCTTCGTGCTATTGTCTTGTGAAGTTCCAATATCGCTTCAATTAAGCTTCTCTAAATACATTTCCCAATGTTTATATTACATGAATGAAATCAAATGCGCCGAATGATCTCCATAGATAGAAATCAATTATGTCTCAATCTCCTGAATGACATATGAAGTACATCAAAGCCGCAAGTAATAAAGTGTCGTTAGAGTATTGTTAATATACAGTTTTGCAACGAGGAAATTTCATTTCAATCTCCGCGCAGTGAATAAAGGACCACCAAAAACATCTGTTGGTGTTTAGTAATATATGGATCCTTCAGTCGCACGCAAACACGCATAGCTTTGATGGTAGATATAGTTAACCTCTCTTCGGGTTATGATCGGATGCATTATTTCCAAACAAACCAAGCGAGAAAATGGGAATAATTAAGGTTAGTGTGATAGCGTCTGCTCTGCTTTGTCTGTCACTGACTACACTTCAGTGCTTTGCTTTCGGTGGAAGTCCACCATCAAAGGGTAAGACAAGTAAACCCTTCGACGCATTGTACGACTGCATTGAACAGCAAGTTTGTATATGTGGTATGTAATTTTTTTCATCCAGTTTTGGTATTTTTGGTTTGTCATGTACCTGTTGGAAGAGAATAGTTTCAACTTGTAAAGTAAGTAATCCCGATCTTACCCTTAAGCTTCGGTTTCCTAAGAATGCGTAGCCGTGATGTAGCTGTGGATGACGTCACTTCATATTTTCACGCATTTTATTATGCCCAATTTCTAAAGGTTGCAGTTTTGATGCAACCCATTTTGATCAAAAACATTTACTAAACCTTCCCAAGTAACCAATCAGCTTGTTATGTACTCTGCCTTGTAACATAACAAGACAAAATCGCAATTGTCCTCTTATATCCGGTTTACAACTCAAGGTTAAAACACGTGACGATAGTAACCAATAAATAACCAGCATGCAAAACCTCTTCTACGTTTCTCGGAAAAATTTTCTACATTGCCTCGCTCCCCTCTCATATTTGTCGTCCACAATTGGAAAAAAGGGTGGTTTTGGTTACTTGCCAGAACCCCAAACTTCGCTATAGGCAATTTTTTAACACTATTTAATATTGCAGTTCCAAGGGGCCAGAGAAGAAGTAATAATAATCGATATTTCGCTGTATCCGAGCTCGCAATAAGTGGGCGCTCGACTGTATATATATATATATATATATATATATATATATATATATATATATATATATATATGTATATGTATATATATATATATATATACAGTGCGTATCGAAATGATAGGTCCACTAGTAAAATCGAAAGTTATGTTGGTAAAAAAAGTTTTACTGTGTACAAAGTACTATTTTATAAACTACGTTAGTTCATAAAATGAAAAAATTATGCATAAATAATATACAAATCATAGGAATTATACGGAAAATAAAAATTATGTGAAACAGCTGTTTCAAAAAGATAGGTCCACTGAACCAAACATCGAATTAGTCTTCAACTAATACGAAATTTTCCCACCGTTTTTCAGAATAAGCTCATAAATTCTATTCGGCATAGTTTCTACAAGTTTTTGTAAAGAGTTTGTCTCAATTTTTGCCCAATCGGAGGAAATAGCGTTTTTTAAGTCTGTAGTACAGTTGTACAGCCTTCCGCCTGCATACATTTATCTTGTGAGTATGGCCCATGTGTTTTCTACCGGATTCAGGTCGAGGCTGCAAGGTGACCAATCGATAATATGTACATCATTATCCAGAAACCATTCCAAAGTGGACTTTGCAGTATGCACAGGAGCATTGCCCTGTTGGAACATAAAGAACGGGCCTCCAATGTGCTCTGATTGTGGAAGAAAATATTGTTCAAGCAGCTGTTGGTAGGCTGCAGCATTCAAACGATTGTCTACAAATGCTATATCAGTTTTTCCTGCACGTCCAAATCCGGCCCATACCATAATGGAACCACCTCCAGCTTGCCTCTTCGAGAATATCTCTCTATCGGAACGCAGATCGTGCCAGTAATACTGCCAGCCATCTGAACCCTCCAGGTTGAATTTTTTTGCATCACTGAATGTCACTCGATGTCAGTCTTCTTTCCAGGACATCACTTCCTGTGCAAATTTCAATCACTTTTTTTGGTGCTCTTTAGTTAATTTCGGGGCCGCTTTCCTCTTCCAGCAAACTAAATTGTCGAACTTCTTTACCACTCTATGGGCCGTAGATTTTGATATTGGAGGGTTTTGTTGCCTGACCAACGTGGATAAGCTCGTATTTTCAGATTTTAAATCCTTTACGATACTCCTTCTTTGTCGAGGTGTCACTTTTGATGGCCGCCCAGATGTTTTTTTAGTGCCATAAGCATTTCCAAGTCGCACAAAATTGTTTACAGCATTATGCGATCTGTTTAAAAGTTTAGTTATGTCTCTTTTCGATTTTCCACACTTCTTAAATACATCAATTTCCCCCTGCTCAATCAGCGGAAGACTGCAATGACGAACCATTTCATTTGATTGCAATGTGATGTTCAAATCTGTTTAAATACCTCCACAGCAGCAAGCGTAATCAATCAGTAAGACTAAACTGTGATATTTATGCAAATTTTGTGGAAATAAAACGTTTTGGTGCAAAGATTTATAAAGGTGGACCTATCTTTTCGAAACGATCTCAAAATTAAAATTTGCGTAAAATAAAAATGAATTATTTATTTTTAACAAATTGCTTCCTAAATAGTTATAACGATTATTGTATAATTATCTCCACCAAAAAAGTGATTCTTATTCTAAATTAAGAGTCGAAACTTTGAAAAATGCGGGTGGACCTATCATTTCGATACACACTGTATATATATATATATATATATATATATATATATATATATATATATATATATATATATAACAGCAGTCGGGAGCATTTGGTGGCGATCTTCGGGCTTTTTGTTGCCGGTCTCCCGACTGATGTTGACGGGTCTGATTTCGTTTTCTTCCTATTCTTTTTATACGCCAGATCTCATGCTTTTTGTCATAAGTCTGCATGTTCTTAGTTGGAGCGCAGCCCCTTCGCTCCAACTATCAGAAGACAGTCAAGTTTTTATCATACGCCAGATCTCAACCTTCTTGTCATAAGTCTGCGTGTTCTTAGTTGGAGCGCAGTCCCTCCACTCCGACTTTTAGAAGACAGTCAAGTTTTTATTTTATGCCAGACTTATGCTTTTTGTCATAAGTCTGTGTGTTCTCAGTTGGAGCGTAGTCCTTCCGCTCCGACTATCTGATACAGTCAAGTTTTTATCTTACCCTTTTTTTGCATAAGTCTGTATGTGCTTAGTTGGAGCGCATTTCCTGCGCTTTGACTATCTGATACAGTCACGAAGGAAAGCCTCGAGAAAATTGTTCCATAAGTCTCGTCACATTCTAACTATTCATAGAATCGTTATTTTCAACCGTTATTATGAAACCAAACAATCGCGCATCACTAACCGACTGCAAGCTGGTAAGTTTTTTCATACCTGTTCATTTATAACCTGAGGTAGTTGCCCTTGGGGGCAACATTACGTGGATCTTAATCGGTACGTTAAAAGCGGGGATTGGACTGGACACATCACTTACGGAGCACCCGCTGCAACGCAGCTCATCTCCTCATCTAAAATGAAAGAATCGAAACTAGAAAGTTCTTAAAAGGGGTGATTGACATAAAGGTAGGTGGATAATGCTTGTCAACAGAACGGGGAAGCGGATGCAGAAACAAGCAGAGCGTAGGTCCTCGTCCGTAGGCTGCGATTGCCTCGAATAAAAGCGGGGACAGGTCCTTATCGCTATTTATTCTTCCTACAATTTATAGCCTGGCTTAGACTTATGCGAGCTTTCCTCATAGACAGCGTAAGAAAATAAAAATAAAAGTGACTGGTCCCAAGGACCTGTGTATACAAAAATATACTGGTCCGCTGCCTTCAAAGTTGGTCCGCTTCTCAAAAAAATAAATTAATTTAGTTAATAGCCTGTTAATTCATGGTGCGAAATTTTTACTTTCCAGAATAAAAATTCTGTCAAATTGAATAGCTATTTTTTAATAACTTTTTCTCTATGGAACTCTAATTGCCCCATTCTCAGAAATTTAACGCGCCAGCCATTTAAAAAAAAATATGTCGTGTCATCATGAACCATGTGGTCAAGTAAGCGCGCCCCCTGTCGATAGCGACAACGAGACCGAAAATTCTCCGTAGCGCATTTCCTTTTAGAAAATAACTAGCCACTGCGTGGCTAGCCCGGCGTTGCACGTGACGTGGTGTAAGATATTAATCTGGTGTAAAATTTTGCGCAGATTTCAAATCCGTTGAAGATACATATATTCAATTAAAACTTATTTATTTAAAAAGAATAATATTTTTAGGTATCAATATAAACTGAAATTTTCCGAAGATTTCAAATCCGTTGAAAATTTTACTCTATCTTTAACGATCTACGAAATAGAAAAAAGAACTGACTTCAGTTGAAATATTTATCGTCTGGCTAGAAATTTATTCGTCTCTCTCAGCGCAAAATCAAAGCGGAAATGAAAAAAAAGTAATTTTCTCCGCCACGGATGAAAAAAACTTGGCATGATTCCAAATCCTGACTGCAAGGTCACACGGGTAGAAAAAGTTCTCCGCGTTTGAAAAAGCAATGTAGAATAAAACTATGAAAATCATTTAAAAATATTCTAGATTGAATTTTAAAATTCGCCGCGACCCAAAAACTGCAAATAAACTGCAAAACCAAATCTCAGTGCTGTAAGTGCCATAAAATCGTCAGGTCTTTGAGGCTCCAAACAGACAAACAAACAAACACTTCCTTTATAGTACACTGGTGAAATAAATTAAGAGAATTTGCATATTTTATCGAATTTCATGAAAAGAACTGAATTGAATGTAAAACCACTGATTCTAGACAAAAATGCAAATCTTGTACGTCAAATACGTAAGCGTACACGTGTGTGTAGACGGAGCCAGTAGAGAAACAGGCTTTATAAGCGCGCGTAAGTTAAGACGCATTTCGTTCGCCAGCACACCTAGGCGAATTTATTGGTGCTATTTTGCAGCAATCGGTTAATTTCAAATTGTAACAGTAAAAATGAGTAACCACCAACGTTTAGATGATGAAATGATGTGGCGAATTGTGGGGAGAAGCAGGCCAATCTCAAGTCCAAATTGGTAGAGAGTTCAATTTAACGCCCAGCGTCGTGTTTAACTTATGGAAACAGTTCCAGGATACCGGATCCATCGAGAGAAAGCCTGGGCAAGGTCGTCCTAGAGCCACGACGGCCAGAGAAGATCGCGATTTGTCGATTATAGCGAGGCGTAACAGGAGTGATACATCTTCTCAGCTTTCTCGTGATTTGTATGCAGCCACAGGAACCCGTGTATCAAGGGTGACTGTTTCCAAACGACTTCATGAGAGAGGGTTGTTCGCAAGAAGACCTGCTGTTTGCGTCCCGCTCATTTCTACGAACAGGATAATCCGTTTATCATGGTGTAGAGAGCATAGAGATTGAAGTATGGATCAATGGGCGACCGTTCTCTTCTCTGATGAGTCCCGGTTCAGCCTAAACATCGATTCTCGCCGTACGTTCATATGGAGAGAACCAGGGACCCGGTACCTACCCTCCAATGTCCGCGAAATAGACCATTATGGCAGAGGAGGTTTAATGGTCTGGGCAGGCATCATGTTGGATGGCCGCACACCTCTCCATGTCTTTGAAAGAGGCAGTGTGACTGGTGTGAGGTATAGGGATGAGATCTTGGAGCCCTATGTTCGCCTTTTCAGGAGTGCAGTTGGCCCTGAGTTCATTTTAATGGACGATAACGCGAGGCCACATAGAGCTCTTCTGGTAGACGAATTTCTAGAGAGTGAGGATATTCGCCGGATGGATTGGACAGCCAGCTCTCCAGACCTTAACCCTATAGAGCATGTCTGGGACGCTCTGGGGAGGGCAATTGCCACTCGCAACCCACCTCCGAGAACCATACAGGGAATGAAAACAGCGGTTCTGAACGCGTGGGACCAATTGCCACAGGAAATGATAAACTGCCTTATTTCAAGCATGAAATCACGCTGCGAGACCTGTATATCTGTAAGAGGGGACCATACCCCCTATTAACCTTTTTTTGTTTATTCTGAAACCGCTGTTTCATACCTTCCGACTTCAACGAGTGTTACGCACGATCATGCGTGTGTATTACAATTATTGAATGGTTATTTGTTTTGTATTGTATCATTGTATGTACATATCAAAATTCATTAAAATCGGTAAAGTAGTTCTAGAGATAATCGATCAAGTCTGGAAATTCTCTTAATTTCTTACACCAGTATAGTAGAGACGATCGTCAGTGGCCAATGATTCAACAGGCGCCGATTATTGTGTTTGTAATTTGGAGGCAGAAACCACAAACGACTCCAATATACGCTGATGAGAATTTCCAAATTCTCTATCACGTGCCCGAAATAATTTTGACAGCTTGCCAAAAGTAAAGTTTGGGAATTTGAAACTTATTTTAAAAGAAAATAAGTGCACTCGCCTTTTGCTTTTAGCTAATGGTAACCCGGACCACCCAGATTTTTAATCTCCTGGTCTGATCGTACTTTTAGTGGTCTCGTACCAGCGGACCACCAATGATTTCGAACGCTGTACGTATGTCTTATTTCAATGCTCTTCATAAATTCGACTTACTTGAACCTGCACACCTTGTCAGGGTTCTGATAAGGGTTGTCCTAAGATACACTACCCTACAATAATGGACGGACATCAAAAGGTGATGGTATAAGTGAAATAATACATGCTTTAATAGGGGTGGGGGTCCCCACGTGCTGCAATTACACTAGCAACACTTCTGGGCATACTTTCAACAATGTTTTGATACACAGCTATGTGTATTTGTGTGCATTCCTGCTGCAAGAATGTCGCCAGCTCAGGTGTAGATTTCGGACGTGGTTCCTTGGTCCGTAAGCGTCACTCTAACTCGTCCCACAAACGTTCTATGGAGTTTAGGTCGGGACTGTGAACAGGCCAGGGAAGACGTTTTACATTCATATCTTGATACCACTTCTTGACAGATGCTGCAAGATGCCATAGGTTGTCGTCCTGGAAGTAACATTCGTCCATTCCATAAAACTGCCACAGCGTAGGAAGAACCTGTTTGTCCAAAATGTCCATGTAGGCCTCGACGCTCAATTGGCCAGGAACAACATGCAAAGGTCCCTGGCCTTACTAAGAAAAACACCCTCAAACAAGTAGTTGGATTTTATGCAAATCCGTTGGCGTCCGATCCATTATTGTAGGGTAGCCGCCACTATAAAAATTAACAAACATTACAATAGTAAGTGGGCCACGAGTGGGGCAGTCCGCATCTTCCTTGTAATAGTACCTAGAATATCATGCGAAATGTAGTTAAAGGCGTAAGCTATCCCCGTCTGCCTTTTACAGTCGACGTTGGAAATTATCTCGTTGGGAAAATTATGAAAATGTTCCACTTCTTTGCTCACAGAGGGTAGCACGTGGCCTCTAGTTTGTGAAGTCTGTCTTCTGTAAAGGTACATAGTAGGGATGTCAACTCTCAGAAAACAAATGGTTTTTTCCCGTCCGGTTGTAACTTCCCCGGTTTAATCGAGTAAAAAAAAAAAACTGGTTTTTAAAATAAACGGAAAAAATAACCGATTTTTAAGAACTTCAAGGTGTTTCTATTTAGCTGTATATAAAAAATACTTATTGTCGTTAGTTATTTTTATTTATCACATCACAACTGTCATAAAAATTCACACTATGTCTAAAATAAACCAAAACTTAATTGTTTCAAAATAAAGGTACACAAACTAATAGAATAATTCAAACATTAGTTACCTTGTTAATATTGTCTTATCTCTATTCAATCCAATACTTTTTATTTACTCTGCCAAAAAATACTCGCTCAGTTATATGTTGGTTAGTTAATCGACTTCTGTCATCCGAAACCACAGAGTTCAGAGCAGGTAGTAACCTTTCAGATGGCACTGAACTTCCGACAACTGTCAAATACTTAAAAGCTAGCAATGGTAATACAGGCGAACATGTCTTTCTTTGACCCCAAAATTCAAGTGGACTACTATCTCTTAACAACAGAGGCTGCTGAAAATATAGTTTGAGCTCATTGGGAAAGTAAGCATCTGCATCCTGCGATTTTGGAAAAATGGATTTTGTCAAATTTTTGTCATGTGTTGCCCAAAGAAGGCTTGGGTTTGTTGAATCGGAACTCTCTGGTATTGCTGAAGGAGGCGAATTTTTCCCTAATTGATTCAGGTAGTGCGTTAAATCTTTGCTGACTTGGGAAACTGTTTGACTAGAAAATGTGGAAGACATGTAAAGTTTTTTGAATCTGGGTTTAGAAAGAGACGTTTTTCCCAGAAGAGGGTAGGATAAAAGAAATTTTGAACGAGAGGTAAAACTTTGCGACATCAGTGCTAATAACATTTTAGAAATATCATGAATTAGGGTAATTTTTGACAATGATGCTTTAATACATGAAATAAGAGGAACAACTAAGTCCAGTTAAATATTCAATCTCAGAAATGTCTGTAGTGGCCTTCTTTAACAGCCCTAATATGCTTACTACTTCCGATAGTAGTTCAATTTCTGACCTAGCGAGCATCTTTTAAGGTTGGGATTTACCAACACACGTGCGACGTATGGAGATAAATTGATAAATCTCTCCAACATGGCATATGCGCTATTCCATCTTGTTGGGACGTATTGAACAAAAAGAAGAATATTTAATTATGATTTTCCTTCTCTTAGATGTTTTTGCTCTTCATATTATTTATAAACAAATTACTGTGCCTAGCACACTTTATTACTTACTTTACCTTCCAATGAGCTCTTTTAATTTCGAATTAGCACTATCCTCTAATCCTTCCATTATAACTAAATTTTGCACATGGGCAAAACAATGTATATTCTTCACTTCACGAAGTAATTTTTTTACTCCTGAAGTCATGTTAGTTTCTCCATCAGTACATACAGACACTATTTTAGATTTTGGTATTTTAACAGAGTCCAAGAGGTCCCCGATTTCCAATGAGAAGTACTCTCCAGTATGCGGCGACGAGAGTTTTCGAATACCGAGCATTATTGTCGCTAGGAGGTAATCATCAGGGCCTGTAATAATAGTAATAAAATTACTAATGTAAATATATTATCTATAAAAATAATCGATTGCAGTAACTCTTACTGCAATCCTTACATATAAAGTGAGCTGTCACAACTAAAAGCTCCGACTGGTATTGACTACTGTGCAGATATCAGCAATAAGTGAAAAAAGTTGGACATCCACCAATTCTTTTTTTACTTATGAGTAAATTGACGGTAGCACTATATCGTGAGGACACCATCTGTGTCACATGTAAGCACATAAATATGAAACTTATTTTGGTCTTAGAAAGTGTGACTTGAATATTTCGATTGTTAATAAAGTTCTTAAGGTATTTCTGGAATTCTGCATAACCTAAACAAAAAAAATGCAAAGTCAGAGAATGAGAACAAGCTATGTCACGGGAGTGGTTGAAAAAGGATATAAACTATGTGGATCTGGAAAAATCAGTTATGAAAAAAGAACCATTTGCATCCCATAAACACAGGCCACGAATATAATTTTCTTGGATTTTCAGGGCGTTTTTTTCCGGTAATTAGTTTTCAAATTACGTCATTTTTAAAATGACGGGCATGATTGCCTTACTGCGCATTTGTGTCGCATTGGCGTTCTTTATGAAGCTGCCTGCCCCCTGAGTGACAGGAACGATCCGATGGACAAACGTCACTTGCATGTCTGTGGAGGTCTCCATTTAGAAACTGATACATCGCGATACTGGGAAACTAGAAGACTCTTGGGGTGATAGCCTTCGGCTATTCTTTAAACTTTTTCATGTTTTGTAGTTGTTTTTTTTGTCTACGTTCTTTTTTGATTCGTTTTGTTTTCTTGTTCATGTTCCACAGCCATTAGAAATAAAAAATTTTTTTAATGACAACCGCGGTTATAACCGTGCTAAAAGAACACAGAAAAAAAACCGGTTAACCGAAACAAAAAAAAAACTCACGGCAAATTTTGTTGTGAATTTTGCTGAGACTTATCGTTTTAACCGGACGGTTATTGACATCCCTAGTACATACGTGCTGATACCTACCTTTTACAGAGGATGTTCAAAACTATCACCTTGAACATCAATGCACTTCTGCGCACGTCACAGCATAGTTTGGTACACATGTTGTAACTCACTGAAGTAGATGTTTTTATAGCCACCAGAATGTCTCCCCCCTTCGGTTCTTTCCCATTTGAATTGTATCACAAGTAACAATCACACGTTGACAGGTCCAGCGATTGAGGGGGGCACAGCTCTTTTCTCACGTTCATCACTGAAGGCCTCATGGATTCGAGTCATGGCTCCCCCTGCGAATATCTGAAAGAAAAGGTAAGTTTCAGTACTGGAAGAAAAAGTATTGCAGTTCTTCAGACGTGAGCTCCGCGTAGAATTCTTCAGAGATTTGCAAACACGCATGACGGACTGCTTTTTCGTGGCCAACCTTGTATATTCAGGATGGCCCGGAAGTCACCTAGACCAATTTAAAATATGACTTTTCTCTATTAATTAAGAAATATTTTCCAGATTATTCATATGTGTAATCCTTAAAAAATAGCTATGTAGAAATTCCCCTCAGAGCAGCGAATAAAAGTAATTCAATTTTCTCAAGAAAATTAACAGTCAATTGCACTAAACCAAAGAGCTTATTAGAGAGCAAAGAGATTCGTCATTTTGGGGTTAAACAACAACCATCTAAACAAGCAACAACCAACTGCAATATACAAAACTAATGAAAGAGTTTCCAAGAAGTACGAGGGAGTATCAATAAGTAACGCATATAATGTAAAAAATAATAATAATAAAAGCAATTATTGACAATAGGATACAGATATGAAGTATTACCAATTTATCACTTTTCCACATTATTTACATGCATGTTGAAGCATTTTCCCCAACGATGGATCAGTTTGAAAATCCCGGTCTCGTAGAACTCCGTCGGTTGCGGGAAGAGCCATCTTCGCACTGCCCGTTTGAGTGCCGTCGTCAGAGTCAAACTTCTTACCGTCAAGGAACTTCTTTATGGGTCCAAAGCGCAGTGCGACACATCAACACATTCGACTGCTGCACGACATCGCTCGTCCGCATGTGTCTCGCCTAGTTCGTGCAAAAGTGCAGGGTTTCGGTTGGGACGTTTTGGAGCTTCGTCCATACAGCCTGGACCTGGCACCCTCCGATTTCCATCTGTTTGGACCCATAAAGAAGTTCCTTGACGGTAAGAAGTTTGACTCTGACGACGGCTCTCAAGCGGGCCTTGTGAATGTGACTCTTCTCGCAGCCGACGGAGTTTTATGAGAATTATTTTAATTGTTATTATTTTCAAACTGATCCATCGTTAAGGAAAATGCCTCAACATGCATGGAAATTATGTGGAAAAGTAATAAATGGGTAATACTTTGATATCTTTTTCCTATTGTCATTAAATTCTTTTATTATTATTATTTTTTACATTATGTGCGTTACTTATTGATACTCCCTCGTATATTTATTGTTTACCACCCTCTATATCGTAGTAGCGTAACCCAACTTCACACCATGAATTGCGTTTAGGTAAAATGACACGCGTCATGCTTAAATATCTGAATGGCATGGTGATGTAGATCTACGTCTCATCATGGTATGGTAATACTTTTCGTAGCGATTGCATATAGGTCGTAACTTTGAATACAAATGCATAATTATGTTCACTTGTTTTATTTTTTATAGGTAATTATCAACGTTTTGAAACCTGCTATCAGAAACTCACAGGATCTGTAAGAAAAAAATTTTATATTCTCTCTCTGTTATAACCTATGCATTTTTAATCAATTTTAATATCATTTTGTCCTCTTGGAACCAAATTGTATAGTATCAGTTTTAATAAGCGATATATAATGACATTGAAACAACCTGTGATAAACTGGGTAACAGCTACATTTATGTCTCGTTTTGTGGCATGTTTCTTGGCGCACTTTTAGTGACGAGTTATGGCAGGTGAAGGAAATTCATCTTTGTTCAGGTTATTTCCATTCTTATGGCAACCTCATTTTTCAAGTTAATTAATTTCCGGTAAAACTTAGTTTTTTCCGTTGTAGAATAACGTTTTTTTTTGTAAGATTTCTTTCCTTGGCGACATAAAAAGTTAACCAAAATACGCGCCAAGAGCATTGCAACCAAACGAGACATAGATTGCAGCACGAGCAGCAGATAGATATGCAACGGTTTCCCCTGACGTCACAGAATCGATAACCAATGAGAAGAGAACCATGATAGTACTTTACGCAAGTCCAACTTGATTGGCTAGTTTCACGGGCTTGGCTTCACTTGGATATCTCGTCAATCTGATTGTTGCAGTAACCATTTTGATTTTGATCTCGCCAACTTATCCTAAGGGTACT